>JALCCF010000018.1:0-305442 GCA_023212605.1 Moesziomyces parantarcticus | reverse complement strand
AACCCTAACCCTAACCCTAACCCTAACCCTAACCCTAACCCTAACCCTAACCCTAACCCTAACCCTAACCCTAAGTTGCATCCTTCAACTTTCGAAATCCGGTGCAATTTTGCGGTTGCTTTTTGTGTTCGAATTCTGCATCCAATCTATCTGTATTTTCGCGTCTGTTTTTCGGTTCGATTTGTGGCAACGCTCGAGCCAACTTCCGACCCGCACCATTCCACCTTTTAGGTCAGTCTTTGCCGGCGCTGATAAGCGCGATACATATTCGCACGGTGATGGGTCTGTCTGAGCCCTCATCACGCTGCTTGTGACCCCCGCTTCTGCTGCGGTTTGCTGCGGATTGCTGCCGTCACCGTCGAACAATGGCCGAGTCAAACACGAAGCGCACCGTGCTTGTCACGGGTAGCACGGATCCGCAAGCCATTGGGTTCACCGCCGCGCGCCTTCTAGCCGTGCAGCACAACTTCACCGTCATTCTCAGCGGTAGACGGACGCAAGCGGTTCACGATGCCGTCGTCAAACTCCGGGACGAGCTGGCAGCCTCGACGTCGGCTTCCGCTGCCACCATCCATGGTCTGGTTCTGAATGTCGACAGTCAAGATTCGATCAACGCCGCCGTCCAACAGCTTTCGGACCCAGACGGCCCTCTCTTCGGTGCGCCCCTGGACGTGCTGATCAACAATGCTGGTGTCGGCGCCCCACCTGGTCGTGGTGGCAAGGGAACCAACTCCATGTTCCTGCAGACCGAGCTCACCACCGCGGACGACATGATGTGCGTCCTCGCCACCAACGTCGCCGCCCCCGTGGCCGTCACCAACGCTCTCCTCCCGCTCCTCGCCCGATCCGACCAGCCCAGAATCGTGAATGTCTCTTCGGCACGAGGTTCGCTCTCCTTTGGGGCAGGCCTCGAGCCAGCACGAACCGGCGCTATGGTGTACAACGCGTCGAAGGCAGCGCTCAACATGGTCACCGTCATGCAGGCCAAGAATCTCGTCGCTCACACCAAACCCAACCTCAAGGTCAACGCTGCCTCTCCTGGACACGTCAAGACGCCGTTCAACAACTTTACAGGACTCAGGACGCTAGAGGAAGGCGCTGCCGTCTACGTCCACCTTGCCACGCTGCCCGACGACGCGCCCACAGGTCAGCTCATCGGCAACCATGCCCCCTTCTCATCAGACGGCTCCTTTGTTCAGATCCCCTGGTGATGGATCGAGATTGAGAGACGAAGCGACTCACAAGCTATGTGATGGAATGGCAAACGTCCACCACTCTCCTACTTATTCTTGTGATGTGATCAAGGTGCACCTCTGGCGCCGGCTACGAAGCGCGCCATGAACCGAGCTGGCATGGGTACGCCGGCAAGTCTCAAAAGCTTGTTGTTGAGACCGACAATCTCGGCTGCGCTATTCTTTTCAAAGGCGTCCAAGGCAACTTTTGCAACGTCTTGGGGCTGATGGATGCCGACGTAGTCCAGGGCTCCTCTGACCTCTCCACCTCCGCGGCCGTTCAAGTTGGTCTTTGTGATTCCAGGCACAATGCATGCCACCCTGACACCCGTGTTTGCACTTTCTTGCTCTTGCCTCACGGCCTGGGACCAAGAGAGGACAAAAGCTTTGCACGCCGCATAGGTGGCGGTCCAGGGAACTGGCTGGTACGCCGCTGTCGAGCCGAGGTTGAGCAGACCGCCGTGGCCCCTCTCGACCATACCAGGGAGAAACTTGAGCGAGAGATCCACCACAGCACGAACCATCACATCTGTGCACGCCAGCGCATTGTCCTCGGCCGGGTTGGAGGCGAATTGGTTCTTAGCGGCTATGCCAGCGTTGTTGACGAGGATGTCGACAGTCCAGCCCCACTCGGTCACCTGCTTCTGGATAGTTTCGCCAGCATCGTGAGCGGTGAGATCAACCAAGATGGTTCGCACCTCTTGTTTGTTGTTTTTGGTAAGCTGGGCAAGCTTTCTTTGCGTATCGGCGAGCTTTGTCTGTTGCTTGGCAACGATGACGAGACGGCCAGTTCCACGCAAAAGGAGCTCCTCGGCGATGGCGAGTCCGATGCCGCTGGTCGCTCCTGTGACGAGTGCAGTAGAGTTGCGATAGTCAACCTCCTTCATCTTGCTTTGATATGAAGGTGCTGAGTCTCCGTTACGCTTCAAAGGGCTTAGCACTTTTATCTTTTCGCGCCTACTTCAACAGTCGCATGGAATCGCGCCAACCGTCCTCTTGACAAAGCAAATCGACCCTCTGGATCGGCTTACGACACTCTGCATCATCTCTTTCGGCACCGGCGAAAGTGTGTCGGCTGGTGCTGTCTTCGCCACTGCTCACCTGCAGAGAGAGAGAGAGCGACAGAGCATCTTGCCGAATTTCCGGACTCCGGAGATTCCGGACAGCCGAGCTCTGAGACGTCAAAAGCGGACAAATAGAACACGCTGCGTGGGGTGTTTGACACCCTTCCTACAGCTTGCCCAAGGTCTGCCTTGAAAATTGCCGCCGTTCATTTGTAATGAGTGCTCCCACACAACGCAGGCTACAGCTGCCTTGATCGACCTTGGCGGTGGTCAGACGGTGGTGATCCTGGAGCGAATAAAGACAAGACAGGAAGGGAGCCGAAAGTGGCCGGCCCGGTCCTTTGGCTCGTCGGCCAGTAGAGCTACTGTGGCATGGCTGGAAGTTTACGACCGCGCGAACCACGATTTTGCTCGATTCTCTCATCGGTGCATGGCCTGCGTGTGGTTTGCAAAAGGGTGTGACATTCATTCTAAGGACTGCCCCAGGAACCCGAGACGGGCAATGGGTTGCTGCGTAGGAAGGCGAAAAAGGTGTCGTTGTTGCGATTGATGGGCCAGCGAAGGTGAGCAAGGGTGCCCGAAGTGATGGCGCAAGCGCCCTGACAGGCTGAATTGCAGCTCGCACTGGCATCTTTGCCCTTGAAGGCGGCGGTGAGCGTGTCGATGACGACGATGCTCTGCTTGAGATTAGGATATCGCTTCTTGAGATCGGCGTAGTAGTATTGACCGGTGGTGCAGATGCCCCACAAGTCGCAGTAGTTGTGCACGTCGCGCACGGGTGTTGCAAACTTGGGGTAGGGGACCTGGGTGCAAGGGTCCTGCAAGTCTCGGTAGGGATCGGGTGCGCTGTAGACTGCGGCGGCGGCGATGCCGTCCGTGTTGGCGGCGTAGAGCTCGGACATGGCAGCGCCGTTGGACCAACCCGACATGAAGACACGGCGCGAGTCGACGGGCACATGTGCCTTGGCGTACGAGATGGCCTGGTCTAAGAACGAGACGTCGGCGTTGAGCGCAGGCGAGGCACGATCGAGGTTGCGGTACCAGTTGTCCCAGCCGAGCCCGACGTTGTCTGGTACCGGATACTTGTGCTCTGTGTTGCGACCGGCGGGGAGGATGTAGGAAAAGCCGAGCCGCGAAGCATCTTCGCTATTGAGAGACTGCGTATCGCGCACCGCATCGATTCCGGTGAGCGGGAAAGACAAGGTTGAGCTGACGAGCGAGGGATGCAGCCAGACGAGGAGCGGCAATGGCTTGTCCTTGGTGGATTTGGGGTTGGCATAGAAGCACATGGCGCGCGGCTTGCCGGTGTTGTCGTTCATCTGGACGATCTCACCATGGCAGATCTGGATGAGGTCTTGCAGACCGTCGGGAGATTCGAGGTTGGAGAGGATGCGTGCGGGTGGATCGCCGTACTGGTTGCAGTTGGTGCCCGTCTGGACCGTGGTGACGGCCGAGGGGGGATACTGGCCTGTGAGTGGCGAGGTGAGCTGCGGGGGCACACAGAGCGGGGTTTGGGGAAGCGGCACGCCGCTTGATTGGCGCCGGAGCAGATCCTCGGTTGCGGGCATCACGCTGCCCAGCGCCTGCTGGGCAAAGAGCTGTAGCACAACCGACACCCAGAGCAGGAGTGAGGCGCGTGCCAGCGGATCACGGGGTTGCTGCATCGTGGTTCAGGTCAGCTACATGCCAGAAGTCCAACAGACAAGGAAGGCAGCTAGAGGGGGATTGCTTGTTTGGTGGGCTTGGCTGCCAGGGTGAAGTACAGTCGGAGGGACGGGGGCGACGAACAGAGATGGCGAAAAGATCCAATGTTGCCGCCTACAGTATATAAATACAATGTTTTGCTTTCAGCTGTGTGGTAACTCGTCGCTAAGAAAGAGAAGTGCGGAGAGGCGGGGATTGCGGGGAAGCTCGCTGCAGGCTGCGAGTGGAATCGACGTGGTGCTGCCGCTGCTGCTGACGATGCTGTTGCTGCTCGTCTCCGCCCCAGCCGAGCTGCGCCTGCGATCCGATATTCTTGGTCCGAGACATCGCCTGTCTGCGCCGGAAATATGAAATATTCCGCTTCGGCCACCTTTGCTTTTCACTTTATCACCACGGACAGTGTGGCCTCTTGCTCGACTTGCTCTGGCTATGTCTTGGAGCATCAAGCATGATGACACGCAAGAGCAAAGCTCGTACAGAACGCCTTGGGATCGTGCGCGCATAATGAAGGAGTGCGGATAATGAAGGCTTCATACCGCTCGACCCGTCCCGAGCTCGCGTCGTAGCCTCCGCTAGATGAGCGCCGCCCTCGGATGAGGGTCAGAGGTTACCACCCACACTCGTTGGACAATCAAAGGCCGCTGAGTGTCGATCAGAAGATCATGTTGTCGAGGACGGCAAGCCGAGTGGCTGCCTGTCGAAGCCCTCCGATACCATTTCTCGTTTTGGCTATCCCGCGCAAAAGACGGCAAAGCTCAGGGTCACAACAATCGACCGGTGCGTGGGCTTTGCGGGGGGAATCAAGAAGCGTCGACGTCTGCAGCATTGTCCGAGAATGCCGACCGGGCCTTGCGGGCCGTGCCATTGTGTTAGATTAGCAGTCACAGCGCGTACTCGTCCGGCGTGTTGTGTGGCTCACCGGCCTCTTTTTTTTAGAAGCCCGATTGTCATTTCGGAAGGGGTGAGCGCCGAGGGTTAGGGGGTTTCCCTTCCTTCTGGCATTCAGGACATCGCTGCAGGCCTTGGCTGCGGATGGTAGACACTCGGCGCTTGGCCGGCCGACTCCCGAACAAGGCACCGAGGCGGGTGCCGAAGCGGGTGCCGGACGCGCACTTTTTAGCGCGACTCGAACTCAATGGTGCGTTTTTGATGTTCTTGATTGGCGCTTGTTGCGCCTCATCAACACTGCTGCTGGACCCTGACGAAGCGCTGCGGCCGCCGGCTCAGTCGGGTCTTTGCGCAGCGAGCCCTTCCGATGCATCATCACTCTAGCGACCAAACAACCTCGAGCTGAGCGGCCCGCAACGCTATAAGACACGACTGGCTTGCCCTTTCAGCTTCTGGACCAGATGCAACAGTCCGTTCCTCATTCTTGCCCCTGCTAGAGGACCGTACGATTGGATCCCCGCAACATGGACGCTCTGGTGGCACGCTACAAGGACAGCTTCGATCGCAAGGACGATCGACGCCGTCTGAAGGATAGTCAGTATGGCGGCAGTCCTGACCCACTTAATCCGATCGCATCGATTGACCCGGCGCCTGATGCACAAGGCGAATCTGCGGCGGCGTATGAAGCGCTGAAGCCGCACCTCAAGTGCTTTGCGGATCCACCAGCGTCTCTTCCGCCTCCGCTGGCGAAGCCCGTCTTCATTCCACAGCGCCGACAGGCGAATCGGCTGCGAGGCTTCCAGCTGCTCTATGCACCGGATCTCGCTGCGAGTGGCGTCACCGAGCCCGACTTTGTCCAATTCCTCAACACGCTCAACGCTGCCATCGGATTCGACAACAAGGTCAAGATCTTGAACTTTGCTGTGGATGTGGGCACCATCGCATGCAGCTCGTGGGAGGTGCTCGTGGCCACCATCGGTGCACAGGCGCTGACCACCACTGCGATTCATCTAAAGAGTCGGGCAAAGAGCCAAGCTTACGTGGCTCATGCCAATCAGCGCTACTTTCATCCTCGAGGCTTGCATGCCCAGATCATTCCCGTCTCGAGCGTTCACTCTGTCGATCTAGCAGCGCACAACGAGGAGCCAGAAGGGGCAGCTCTCGGAACAAGCACTTTCCAATTCGGCCTGGGCTCGCCCAACGTTCTTCCGCTCGATCATCCCAAGGCGAAAGGTGGCTTGTTCAACCTCAACAAGCGCCCCATCGACTACGACCCTTTCGACTACGGCCCCGGCTGCGCCCGCATCCTTCCGCACCAGTACGCGCCCGTGCGACCGTCGCAGATCAAGACGCCTGCCAGTACGTTGCTCGACAAGATGGCGGACAAGGTGGAGAGGTACAATGTGTGGCAAGATCGACTTCCGGCCAAGAAGAGTGCTCGCAGGGAGAACAAGCGGCAACACACGATCGACCGCATCCGCAACGAGCAGGGCGAGGCCGGTGTGCACGAGTTGCTGCGAAAAGAGGAAGCTCGCCACCAGGAAAAGCTCGGCAAGAACAGACTGCAAGAGTTCATGGACCGAAACAAGGTCATCCTCGTCATTGTCAATCTCGATTCACAGGCATCAAGTCGCGAGCGCACCGAAGGAGAGAGCTGACGAATGCCGCAGTCGCAAAGTTAGTAACGGGCAAGCGGCCGAAATGCAATGCTGAATTGATGGTACAGCGGTCACCTTTTGTGCTTCTTGTTCTTGACGCTGTCCTGCGTGTTTGACTGCGCCTGAGAAGAGGGCGAGTGCGAGTCAAGGACGTGAGCCGACTTGCGTTTCTTGCCGTTGGAATCGGCGACATCTGGCCTTTTGTTGACTTCGGGATCAGAAGTTGCAGCAAGTGGGATCGGATGCGAGACCACGCCGCGGTAGGTCTTGCGGGTCTGGGAGCGGAGCAGGAGGCTGCGACAATTGGCCGAGATGGCGTCGCGAGCGGCGGAAGGATTGAGACCAAAGATGGCGCCGAGTGTGATGACATCGTACGGCGCGCGCAGGGCGAGAGCGTCTGCTGCTCCCGAGGACAGGAAGACGCCCTTGCCGTTGGTGACGCGCAGCAGATCGCGAGCGCCGCTGATGAGGTTGCGCCGCGCCTTGGCCGCATCATCGCTAATCGCGGGTGCATACGTGATCTCGAACTGGACGCCGTTTTCCAGCGCTGCATTGACGGTGGAGCGTTTGAGGAAGAAGGGCAGACGAGGTTGGGCGGCAAAGTCGAGCGAGATAATGTCGATGCTGAACGGTTTGAGTTCGGAGAGAGTGAGGCAGGCATGCTGAAACGCGGCTTCGTTGGTGGGGCGCACGGCAAGCAGATCGTAGCTCTGCAAAGCGGTGGCATTGTTGGTCACCCAGCCGCTGCCGGATTTGGCCATCGAGTGTTCATCCAGCACGAGCGTGAGGCGGCTGAGCTGGGTGAGCAAGTGTGGGCTCGTAGTGGAAGCGGCCTTTGCCTTGCCATTTGCTTGCGTGCGCGGATCGAGTTCGGGGAAGGGCGGGTTGGGACGACCATCGCGGTGGGGTGCGAGCGCATTGGGATGCACCGCCGGGTCGTACTTGGAGTGGACAACGTGGTTGAAGGCGACGCACGCGTAGCGCAGCTCGCTGAGCTCGAGCAGAAGCTGTGCCACCGCCGCAGCGTCCTTTTCGCGCAGCGCGGCGAGAGGTGATGCGGGTGGCTCGGGAGTAGCTGCTGCCGAGGACGATGCGGTTGAGGCTGAAAGAGTGGCAGCGTTCTGTTTCGCCTTCTTCTTGGACGACTGTGACTGTGCTCCGGCGGAAGACGAAGACGACGGTGCGCCTGTTGGCTGCGGCCAGGGTATATTGAGATCGTAGAACATGATGATGGCCGGCAGGGAGGGAAGAGTTCGAGGTGAAAAGGAAGGTCGATTCTAACGAACAGAGCCGTCGAGCAGAGCCGGCAACCAACGCTGATCCTTCTCAAGTGGAGAGGCTTCGGCGAGCTGCAAAAATTGCGTCCAAATCGCGGATTGCGGATGCCATCTTCTTGCCGTCAGAAAAACGATATTATTTGTTAGATTAACAAACTCCACAGAGCGCAACCAAAGTCTTTCGTCGCTGGAAGCCATGTTCCAGAGTCACCTCACGATCATGATGGGACCGGACTGATTCTGGACTGGCCGTGCATGCTTCAGCTAGGACATGATGATGAGAGCACTTAGAATGGCTTAGATGGGTATACAGGGTGGACAGTTCAGCTTGGCAGGAAAGCCATGTGACCGACGAACGGTGAAGAGAACGGCATGGAGAAACGATTCGGCGGGGCACTGGAGCATTAGTATAGAGTGCAGGTGCTGGCCGCTGGATGCGGACGATCGTACCCGGATTGAAACTTGGCCCTGTGGCCACAACAGCGGCGAACGTGTGCGAGTGTCCGCGTTTGGCTCGTCCGGCGAGCTTGACGACGCTATGACACGATCACCACTCGAGGATGGTAATAACGGTGCTGATGGCGACCATGGCCACGAAGAAGGTGATGCCGAAAGTCGCGAACGAGAGCATGTGGGCGGTTGCGATACAAGCGGGATGCTAGAGGTGAGGGCAGAAGCGGATGGTTAGGGTGGCGGCGATGTGACCGATGTGGGGAAAAAGTGCGGAGAGGCGGTGGACGGCGGAAATCTCCACAAATGACGACTTAGTCATGCTGATGTGGCACCCAAAAGATGGCCGAAGTGCAGCCGAGTTTCACGCGCCTTTTCCGCACGACGCGGTGCCACGTCCGATTCCTCTGTTGCGTGTCCGACATGAGGTCACTCGCTCTTGGACGCCGAGCCCTGCTCAACCCTCGCAGCCTGTGCTGCCAGCCCCACATCCACTGCTCGTACTGAACTGTACACTGTAGTGGATCATCAGCTCGAGGCCAGCGGTAGAGACCAGAGCGAGCGCGTCCATCGGTGACGTTGGCGGGGGCAGCGGTGGTCTATCCTCAGCTTCGTTGGTGGACACAGCAGCCAAGTGGCCACCATGCAGCGCGGTCTTGGGGGCACGGAAGCGAGAGGCTGCAGTAGTGCATCACTTGATGCTAACAGCTGCGTGGGTTCCCCCAACACTTGGGCTCGAGCGGGGCGTCGTCGGCTCTCGTCTGGCTGTGGTGTTGCGCATGAGAGTGGCGCGCCCACCCAGACTATTTGCGCTCGGTTGTGGAGGCGAGCTACCTCCTTCAAAGACTGCGGCTCCCAGGCGACGTCAGGGTCCTCGCATTTCACACGAATACGGCGGCCGCGCTCGTCGTGCTTTTGGCGAGCAACGTTACCGCTTTCCTGCCGCCACGCCTTTTTTTTATCCGCTCCCCACACTCGCTCGACAGCTTCCATCCGCAGCGACATCCCGTGCTCGTCTTTCGTATATAAAGTAGACCAATAGAATAAACGTACTTCGTTGCGTTTCCCCCACCATACCGCTTCTCCTCTCCTCCGCATCTCGAGATAGCAGCCATGACGGCCTCGTCGACTTCCGCAACCGGGCTTACGCAGTTCCGCGCGCCGTTCACCATTGATACTGTGGCCGGCGTCCTTGCCAAGGTGCCCTTCTCCACTCCCTTCCTCGCGCTTCTGCCGGCGCTCACGCTGCTCTACCACAAGCACACCAACCCGACGCTCGACATCCACACCACCTACGACAAGCTCCTCCCCTTGCTCCGCTCGCTCGTCTTCACCCAGTACAAGTGGGTTGGCTACATCTGGTCCTTCATCCTCGTCCGCACCATCAACCGTGCTCTCAACCGATACAACCGCAACCACACCGAGTGGAGGCGCGATCCCATCGACTATGCCAACGACATCATCGTCATCACCGGCGGCTCCCAGGGTATCGGCAAGGAGATCGTTCAGCTCCTCAGCCACAAGAAGAAGGCGCACATCGCCGTGCTCGATATGGCGCCTCCCGCCTACATTGCTGCGCCCGCCGGTGCACCCGAGATCCTCTACTTCAAGACCGACGTCTCGAACCGCGAACAGATGGCCGAGGTGGGCAAGAAGATCCGCGCCGGCTTCGGCGGCAAGAAGGTGGGCGTGCTCATCAACTGTGCCGGCGTAGCGTCGGGCAACACCATCCTCGATGTGGATCTCGATTCGGCCGAGCGTCTGTGGCGCATCAACACGCTCGCCAACTGGATCACCGCCAAGGAGTTTGCGCCCGACATGATCGCTCGCAACCACGGCCACATCGTTACCGTCTCGTCCGCTGGCGCCTATGCCACGCTTCCTTCCATGTCCGAGTACGCCACTTCCAAGGCGGCTGCGCTTGCTTTCCACGAGTGTCTTGCTATCGAGATGCGTACTCGCTACAACGCCCCTCGCGTTCGCACCACGCTCGTTGCACCCACCAAGGTCAGAACCGCCCTCGGTGATGGAATGGAGGACCATGCCGATCCCTTCTTCACGCCCGTGCTCGAACCCATCCAGGTCGCCGAGCGCGTCGTATGGAGTCTCGACTCGGGTCTCTCGCAACACCTCATGCTTCCCGGATTCGCCAACCTCCTCCCCTTGCTCCGAGCTGCACCCGACTGGTTCCGTCGCCTCCTCGCCGTCCTCGACAACGGCGACAACACCGTCACCCACAAGAGCATGCAGCGCGCCATGGACAACGGCTACGGCTCCACCTGGGAAGGCAAGGACAAGGAACTCTACCAGCGAAGACTCCAAGCCGTCGCCGCAAGCAAACAGCAAAAGTAAAAGTTCCCTTTCCCTCGCTCCACTTTTGTCGCCTCATCACTCCATCTCGGTGTACCTAGACACTCTCCACTCGTCTACGGATGCGTTTAATATTTCACCATCAGAACTGCCTTCGATTGCCGGTCAGTGATCTAGAATTTGGTATATGTGAATTTGAGCGAGTCGTCAAGGAAACAACATTCAGCGGCCCGACTTCTTCTTCTTCTTCTTTCCGCCTCCGGACGTGCTAATCTTGGCCACCGCGACGGGTTGAACGGGAGTCGAGATCTCCACGGTGGCAGCCGACACAGTTTCGGGCGTAAACGTCTCTTTGGTGCCTTCGCACAAAAGACCCGAAGCAGCACTCGCCTGACTGCCGCTGTCAGCGCCGCCATCCGAGTGAGACGGGCTCGTGTCGCGCACGCTCGGTCGGACGTCCTTGGTCTCGCTTCGAGCCTCAAATGCACCAGCAAGGCCAGTGCTCTGACCGAGCACGCTCGAGCGCGTCGAGGCGTTGGCCGGGAGAGCGTACACCAGCTCCTTGGGCGGTACTGCTTTGCTCGCCGACCCAGGCGACAGGGCCGAAATGTTCGAAAGCGACTGCGTCACCGTGCTTTGTCCCGAGTCTTCGTCAAGTCTGCCGACGGTAAAGTCGTCCTCGAGGCTGTCGGGCTCAAGCCCGCCGGGCATGCTTGCCGCCGCGCCGCCACTCTCGCTGGAGAGAGAAGCCTGCATCGCGGCGGGGCTGCGACTCGCCTCGATGGCATCCCAGTCGCAGTCGTCCGCACTGCCTGAAGCGCCGTCGGCACCGGCATCGTCGGCTTCACTGAACCGCGTCGAGGGCGTCTCGGCCGAGCTCGGTTGAGAACCGCGCATGGGTTCGTCGTTCCTGAGCGTCGACATGAGCGATGCCTGCGATGGCATCGAGGCGGCGTCCAGATGAGCCTCGACACTGCCGCGCGCCGCATAGTGTCGCTTGCGCGAAGCGCCCGGTCCGTCGTCCTCGCCCAACAGGTCAACGTCATCCTCGCCGTCGAACGAGACCGATGCGCCGGCGTCGGCAGCATAGCGCGAGTCGACGTCAGAGGCGTTGGTGCGAGAGGCTCCGCTGGTGCGTCTGCGTGCCATCTCAACGCCGCGACCAAGCTCCTTGCCAGCGCGATAGATGCCACCCAGGCCGCCCGCCACGATGCGGATGGGGATCGAGCTGCCGGCGGTCCAGCCTGAAGAGCGCCCTCGCTGGCCTTGCGGGAAGCTGGGAATGTGAGACGATGCGCTTCTAGGCGGCAGATGGTCCGGATCGAACGACATCTGGTCGAAAGCGCCCGACAGGCTTTCGTCAAAGGAGCTAGCCGCCTCGGACGACGGCTCGCGCGAAACGATGCGAGCGGTGCGACGCACCTGGACGGGCCGAGATGCTCGTCTCTGAACACAACGCAACGTTGCTTCCGTTGTAGTGGCTGCTGCGGCCGCCGACTTGCCAGTGACAGGAGTACGCGTGTGGAAGAAGGTCTGGCGAGAGAGGTAGATGGAGCTGGGCAGCATAGCGGCAGACTGGCTGTATGTCTCGATCTCGGCCTTTGCAATGGCAGAAGATAGTCTGGCGGTGGCATCGTCGGATCGATCCTTGGGGCGAGCGTCTCTGGGAGCGAGTAGCGAGGTTAAGCTGTGCTGGATCACGGTGTTGGTGTCGGGTACGAGGTGGTCCCACAGTGCGATACGGACACATTCCGCCTGAAGGCGTGGATGGTTCTGTGCGCTGAGAAGACCCTCTCCGGCCTTTCTCATCATGTGGGTGAGGCCCGAGGAACGCGGCGATGTGGAAGAGGCAAAGCGCTGTTTGGGTTCGGGGCTGGCGCTGTGCATCGACTCGCTGTTCTCGACGGCAGCGCGACTGCGAGTCTGCGAGCTCCAGCAGCGGACCGAATGTTGGGTGACGCTGAGAGAGCGTGGGTCGTTTGTGAGCAGTTCGAATGGCGTACTTGTGTCTGTGTCGGTGCCTGCATCAATGCTCGAACGTGCGGTGTTGATCATGACGAAAGAGGGCGAGCAGTGCTTGGGCGTCGCTACTGCTTGAGTCGCCGTACCAGCTTCCGTTCTGGACGCAGCGGAGATTTGAGCCGAAGCGTCTTGCTGCACGGATGGGTGCGGACGGACGGAACGTGCGGAGCTGTGAAGCGAGATGCCAAAAGGCTGGAGTGCGCGCGGGTTGCGGACCTTGCCGAGGACGTGGTTGGCGATGGAAGGGACGCCGCCGAACGGGTTGACGGCAAAGATGTGGACCGAGCCGCTGCGCGTGCCGATGGCAATCCACTGAGCGTCTGGGCTCCACTCTGCACGGACAACATCAGCTAAGGTGATGCCGCGCATGAGCTTGTAGCGATGGAGGAGCGTGGAAGCCGAGGGCTGGGCGGCACCTGCGAACGCACCCGCGAGCGGCAGTTCGAACACGTTGAAGGCGTGTCCGAGTACGTCTGCGGTGAGGATCATGCGGCCGCAGGGGCTAAAGGCGACGAGGGCGACTGCATTGGTGGAGGGAGCAAATGTGCAGACGGTGCGGGCATCCGAGCCAAGGTCGATGATGCGAACGCAAACATTGTCGGAAGCCGGAGCTTGTGGGTGGACGTCGGCTTTGGCGAGCGGAGGTAGGGTGGCGCCGGACGAGAGGCGTTTGGTAGCACGGGCAGAGTCGATGGCATGCAGGCTGGGCGAGCTGGAGGCTGAGGAAGCGGGGCGAGATGGGTGGGCATTGTGAGGTGCGGACTGGGAGAACAGACTGGGCTGAGAGGGGGAGAAAGCGGCAGCGTGCGGCGGACTGCCCGGGTTGGGCCAGTAGGAGCTGCCCCACTCGCCGAGGGTGCGTACGCCGCTCATGACACCGCCACGGATGCGGCGAGCGGCATCACCAACGTGGGCCGAGGTGTCGAAGAGGTTGTCACGCATCTCGCCGACGCGTGCCGATGTGTGCGGTTGAGGAGCGGCATAGGATCGCAAAGGGTCTTGGAAGGAGGCGTTGGATGGCTTGCGTGCATCGAATCGGATGGGAGAGCTGCGGTCAGGCGTGGTGCATGCGTATGCGAGCAGACGACCAGATAGCGAGATGGGTGATGGGCGTGCTTCGGAAGGGGCCGCAGCATCGAGCAAGGGTGCGTGAAGGTATTGGAGAGTGGCGGCCGAGAGGATGTGGACCGAGGGTGGCGAGGCAAAGGAGAGGACGAGGTGGCGGTGGTTGAGCTGGGCGTCGACCTGCTGCCACAGAACGCCGTTGCGGTCGTGGGTGGAGGCAGGGTGGTCCGAGGGAGGGGTGAAGTGGTGCTGAAGTTGGATGCGGGTGTGAACCTGGTGGGTGGAGAGCGAGTAGGCGAGCAGCTGTGCCGAGCCAGTGTGGTGTTGCACGACGAAGAGTAGCTGAGAGTCGGTGGAGTTTGGGAGCGGATGGCGCACGAAAGCGGTGAGGAGGCGTGCGTCTGCGAGTGGCTCGTGGGCATCGGCAGCGAGGAGTGCTTCGGTCGCATGCGGGATGGAAAGCAGCTCGGATATATTGCGATCCTGGACGAGGAGAGCCTGGAGGCATCCGTCGTCAAGGTAGGAGATGAGCAGGGGAAGCCAAGCGTGAGGATGGGCAGGATCGGGCAAGCGATCCCATCGCGACCAGAGCACGGCGGGTGCTGCCTTGCGAGGTGCTGCATGGTTGGGATGGACGTCGGTGAGTGCGGCCTGTACACTTGCAGGGTCTACGGGGCTCGCTGCATTGTGGAAAGCGTCGTAGATGGGCGATACGGATCCATCGGTGCGAAGGGGGGTGGAGGTGGCGGTGGATGCGGCGAGGTGGGGTGAGGTGGGATCGGTGGCGGTTGAGGAGTGGGCAGCGATGAGGCTGGAGATGCCGCGGTTGGCGTGGTGCGAGATGGCGGAGATGGTGGATGTGACGGTGTCGATGGCTGAGGCGGGCTTGAGGGCGGAGGCTACAAACACGCGGGGTGATTGGTGTGCGGATGCAGTGGATGTGGAGGCTGCGGGAGCTAGAGCTGGAGTGACAGGGTGGGAAGGCGCATCTAGGGGAGGTGCGGGAGGTGCGGAAGGTGCGGGAGGGGAGGATTCGAGCTGCTTCTTCTTTTGCTTTGACGTGGTAGCATTGGAGTCGGAGGAGCGAGGGCTCATGGACGACGCACTGGGCGGTTGGATTGGGAGCGGATGTTGAGGTCCGGGGGGCGGCAATGGTTGGCAAGATACAGCAAGGGGTCCGAGGCGTTTCAGAGGCGGAGAGGCGAGGATGAGAGCTGAGTGGGATCCGGATGGTCGAGCTAGGCAGGTGGGACAAGGAAGGTGGAGAGTTGGACGCGGAATACGGTGGTTGTTTGCGGTGTGTGCGAGTGCTTGTGGGTTGGCAGACTGTGCTTGGTGCTGGATGGATGTGGTTGGCAATGGTTGATGGTTGATTGATTGGTTGGAGATGGCGCTTTGAGATGGAGATTGGGAGGCTAGGCCGGTCGCGAGGGCGAGTCAGAGCTGACAGTGCGGAGGTGGGTGTGGGCGTTGGCTGGTGCGACGCTGCGTGTGGCAGTGACTGACTAGTAGTGACTCAAAGTGCCCGGCTGCTCCGCTATCGCAGCCCCCCCCCCCCCCAAAGCTGACGCGACGCACTCGCAATCCCAAATGAACCCTGAATTTGGCCCCGGCTTTCAACGCGCAGCCCGACGCGTTGGTGTCAACACACTGGTGACGTGCCTGTTGCGTGCCTCTTCCGTTGCCAACCGGCTGCATCCGCGCATGGACCCTGACGTCGGCCTGACGCGATCCCACCGTGCCTATCGCCCCGCCCAACCTCCACATCGCCGGCGCCCCACCGTTTCGTTGATGGCTTGGACTGAGCCCCGCTCGGGTCTCGTATCGAGCGCATCCATCCACGATCGCATCGGGCCGAGAACGCGCTGAAAAATCGCCAGATTGGGCATCCATCGCCGCGGATCAACCGCAAGATCAGCAGCCAGTTACCGCACACGAACGTACACGAATTCCGGCTGAAAGCTGCCGCTGCTCTTCCCTGGCCATCCTTGGCTCGATGCCATTACCGCATCCTTCCGTAGCGGCTGCCCTCCATATACATCGCCCGTAGTCCATAGCCCGGGCCTCCTGCAATAGAAGTCCCTTCCACCGGGCCCCGCTCCATTCTATCCCCTCACCCTTGGCAAAGGTGCAACGCGTGTCGACTTGGCCCAACATGGTCTCCACATCGGCAGTGGCCCAGGAGCGTCTTCACGACTGGAGCCTGCGCTACCTGCGTCTCAAGTTCATGGTGCTCGTCCTGCGATCGCTCAACTCGCTGCGGCCACTCGTACATCGCAATCGACCGCCGCTGCCTCACGCGTTCGAGCGCCACGTCGTCGACATCCCCTCGCGCGAACCTAACCGCACCATCCGCGCCCACATCTACCGCTCCAAGCGCGTCGCTCCCTCGTCTGATGGCGTCGCCGCGCCACTTCCCGTCCACATCACCTGGCATGGCTCCGGCTTTGTGCTGCCAAACCTCGGCGATGACTACGCCTTCATCGCACACGTGCTCCAACAGCTCGGCCCGGACTGCATCCTCATCGATGCCGACTATCGCAAGGCGCCCGAACACCCCTTCCCAGCCGCGAGCCACGATGCGCAGGACCTCGTCAACTACGTGCTTGCCCAGCCGCAAGTGTACGACCCCAACCGCATCACCCTCGGTGGCTTCTCCGCAGGCGGCAACCTCAGCCTCGTCGTCGCTTCGCAGCTCGGTCCTACGCGCATCGCAGGCGTGGCGGCGCTCTATCCGGCCGTCGACTTTACCGTCAAGCCCGGCGCACGCACCGCCCCCTCCCAACACCGCCCCGACAGCGGATTCGCGCTGCCCAACTGGATGAGCAACATGTTTCTCGACTCGTACTTTGTGCGCGACCAGGACAAGAGCCATCCTCTCTGCAGCGTCTACTTCCAAGATCCGAATCGCTTTCCGCCCATCCTCCTCGCATGTGGTCAGGGCGACACGCTCCACTATGCGTCCGAGAAGCTCGTTCGCAAACTCACCGACGCCGGCAGGCAAGACGCGCGCTTCATCAGCGTAGAGAACGAAGGACACGGATTCGACAAGCTCCCGCGCGGTCCCACTTCGCTCCAACGAAGAGACCATGTTTACGACGAGTTTGCACACTTCATCCGCGCTTCTTGGGAGCGTCAAAACGCTCGGCAGAGGGCCCAGCTCTAAACCTGCCGCTGGATTCGTCAATCTGGGCTTTTCACTAGAGACGTTGTTGGAGGATCTGCATCAACGCAATACTTGGCATACACTCGACCTCCCACTACAACCGACGTCGGGATGTGCGTGTGAGGCCGTGCTGCATCCATGTGTTAACGAGGCTCGCTTCTGCACTCGCTTCCGATCGTCCTTGCCCGTGTGCCTTGGATGTGTGGGGAGGCTGCCAACGCTGGCACAAAGCGCAGTGCAACTGCGGTGTCACGTCGCTCGGCCGGAGCCATCGGTCCGGATCCGGCCGCTTGATCGCAGCCGAGAGTCCTTGGCGCTCAGAATTACGGTCCGACTGGGTCCGGACTCGGCTTCGTCGTGGGGTAGACATGTGGTTGACGTGGGGTAGACATGTGGTTGATGTTGCATGCCACGAGAGCAAGGCGCAGGGTTCGGCTGCAAAACTTGGTGTTTCGGAATCTCTGCGCGTCTATTGTGGCCCCGCAAAATCGCTGCAGCGCATTCGGCGTTCGGACGTCGTCTAGCGCAGAAAATTGTGGGGTAGCCCCGCCAACCCCCACCTCCCCCTCCCCCACCTCTGCCGACATGACACAGGCACCACGACACACGCCACGACTAGCACCACGACTAGCATACTAGCATATAATGAGTGATTCGCACCATCTGCGTTGAGGCATTCGCATTCATCACCCCTTCGAGGCAGCGTCAAGATGGTCAAGGGTATGCTTTCTCTGCAAGCGGCCGTGCTGGGCGCACTGGTACTGGCGTACGACGCCACGCACGTACAAGCCTCGCCCGTCGACAGGCGTGGCGAGTCATGCAACTCGCAGGTCCCCCGTCTCTCGCCACCCGCCGGTGGAGCAGCGGGTGCCTCGATTGCACACACCTCATCGTTTCCAAGCTTCT
Source organism: Moesziomyces parantarcticus (assembly GCA_023212605.1). Taxonomy (NCBI): domain Eukaryota; kingdom Fungi; phylum Basidiomycota; class Ustilaginomycetes; order Ustilaginales; family Ustilaginaceae; genus Moesziomyces; species Moesziomyces parantarcticus. The sequence continues at coordinate 287,700 of JALCCF010000018.1, read as the reverse complement.
CGTTCGAACCTGCGTTCTGGGTCGAGTTCTTTGGCAAGTACTCCTCGCCCAACTCGCTCACCTTTTCGCTGCTCGACCGCATCTACGAACGCGGCGGTCGACCCAACATTCGTCCAGGAGGCATCACGATGGACTCGATGATCTTTGACTCCAACGCCACGGATCCTATTCGCGACGTCAGCCCCACGGGTGGCGTCTACCGCACCACGGTGGGGCCCGAGTACTACAAATCTTGGAGCCACTTCCCCGAAGGACTGCGCTTCATCTCGACGCTCAACTTGGGTAATGACAGCATCGACATCGCGCGCGGGCTGGCCGAGGCGTCGATCAAGTACCAGCCTGAGCGTGTCGAGTATCTGGAGCTCGGCAACGAGCCCAACTACTATCCGTCGGCCAGGTGGGGCAATTCGACCGAGGCGTACGTGACGCAGTGGAAGAACTGGACGCAATCCATCGACACCGCCATCACCGATACTCTTTCCACCGCAAAGATCGCCAAGAGCAAGAAGAGGTGGTGGGCAAGCTCGGCAACCACCCAAACTGTCCCGCTCAAGGTTCTACCGGTGGATTTGATTCCAGCTGGCATCGATAGCCAGGGGAATGTGGCCGAGTATTCGATCCATTCGTATCCGTTTGCCACGTGCACTCCGACCATGGCAGCGGAGGCGACGCTGCCGAATCTTCTCAACCACACGCTGCTGAGCAGCTTTGCGGATGATCAGGTCATGCCCTCCGCCCAAGCAGCCGTGGATAGCGGGAAAGAGTGGATCATTGGAGAGTTCAACTCGGTCGCATGTTCGGGTCAGCCCAATGTTACCGATACCTTTGCCCAGGCATTGTGGGTGGTGGATACGGAACTCATCTACGCCGTCCGCAATGCCTCTGCAGTCCACCTCCACCAGGGTGCCACGCTTGTCTTCCAGTCGAACCAACAGACGAATACGGCGGGCAATGATGGTACACCTGGCTTTTCGACGTACGACTTTGTCTATCCCGTCAATTCGACCAAGCGCGGAGTTGCACGTGCTCTGCCATCGTTTGTAGCCCAACTCTTCCTCGCCGAAATCTTTGCCCATCCAGTACGAGCCGCCGAAATCCCCGCTCCAGAGGGCGTGAATGCGGACTCGTTCGCAGCATACGCCTTCTACGATGCAAACTCGGGCAAGTTGACCAAAATCGCACTGCTCAACCTCGAACCCATGTACAACACCACCGCCTCCATCCACCTCGACCTTTCCCACTTGATCCCCCACGGAGCCAAACCCGCAGTCAAGCGAATGACTGCTCCCACAGTCAACGAAGCCGACTCCAACAAGGTCACCTGGGCAGGCCAGTCCTACACCACTGGCCATGCGCAAGGCAATCTCCGCATCGAATCGCTCCACACTCCCAAAAACTTCAAATTGCGAAACAGCCAAGCCGTCCTCATCTACATCGACCCCTCCTCAGCCTATTCTTCCTAACTCTCACACAACTTGGTCGATCACACACACCGCGCGAATCAACGCCAATAAAAATGCGGACAAACAAAGACTGAAATTTTGTATGACGGTTATGGTACAACATGAACCCACCGCGCCTCTGACAAGGCGTGAGCGGGAAGACGGAGGTGAGAAGGCGGGGAGAGAGAGCTTAGTCGATCGACTCCATGGCCGACTCGCCAGCAACCTCCTCGGTGGCAGCCTCGACCTTGTCGTCGGCAGCGTCCGCCTCGAGGCCGGCGTCGTCGATCGAGAGGCCGAGCGAGATGAGCTTGTAGAGGCGGTTGGCAAAGTCGTGCGGCTGCTCGAGCGTGAAGCCCGAGGTGAGCAGCGCGGTCTCGTAGAGGAGCACGGTGAGGTCGCGCACGGTGGTGTCGTTCTTGTCCTGGCTCGACTTGGCGGCGAGCTCCTTGACAATGGGGTTGGACGGGTTGAGCTCGAGCGTCTTCTTGGCGGCCATGTACTGCGACATGCTCGAGTCGCGCAGCGCCTGCGCCTTCATGATGCGCTCCATGTTGGCGGACCAGCCAAAGGTGTTGGTGACGAGCACGCAGGGCGAGCCGACGATGCGGTTCGAGACGACGACCTTCTCGACCTTGTCGCCGAGGATCTCCTTGACCGTCTTGCACAGGTCCTCGCAGTTCTTGGTGTCCTCCTCGCGCTGCTTCTTCTCGTCGTCCGACTCCTCGAGCTCGAGGCCCTCCTTGGAGACGCAGACGAGCTTCTTGCCCTCAAACTCCTTGAGCTGGGTGACGGCGTACTCGTCGATGGGGTCGACCATGAGGAGCACCTCGAGGCCCTTCTTCTTGAGGCGCTCGAGGAAGGGCGAGTCGCGGATCGAGGCGAGCGACTCGCCGGTGAGGTAGAAGATCTGGTTGTTCTTGCCGTCCTGGGGCATGCGCGTGATGTAGTCCTTGAGCGAGGTCATCTCGTCGCCCGACTTGGTCGAGTGGAAGCGCAGGAACTCGGCGAGCTTGGCGCGGTTGGTGGCGTCCTCGTGGATGCCGAGCTTGAGGTTCTTGCCAAAGGCCTCGTAGAACTTGGCAAAGTTGTCCTTGTCCTCGGCGATCTCCGAGATCATGTCGAGCGTCTTCTTGACGACGTTCTTGCGGATGACCTTGAGGATCTTGTTCTGCTGGAGCGTCTCGCGCGAGATGTTGAGGGGCAGGTCCTCCGAGTCGACGATGCCCTTGACAAAGTTGAGGTATTCGGGGATGATGTCCTCGCAGTCGTCCATGATGAAGACGCGGCGGACGTAGAGCTTGATGTTGTTGCGCTTCTTCTTGGTCTCAAAGAGGTCGAAGGGGGCGCGCTTGGGCACAAAGAGGAGCGCCTTGAACTCGAGCTGACCCTCGACCGAGAAGTGCTTGACGGCGAGGTGGTCCTCCCAGTCGTTGGAGAGCGACTTGTAGAAGGCCGAGTACTCGTCGGCGGTGATCTGCTTGGGGTCGCGCGTCCAGAGCGGCTTGGTCTTGTTGAGCTCCTCCTGCTCGGTCTTGAGCTCCTTGACCTTCTTCTTGGGCTTGTCCTTCTTTGCGTCCTCGTCGTCGACCTCCTCGATCTTGGCCTTCTTCTCGGCATCGTCAACGGTCTCGTCCTGCTCCTCCTCGACCTCGACCTCGACCTCCTTGGTGACGACGAGCTGGATAGGGTAGGAGATGAACTCGGAGTGCTTCTTGACGATCTCGCGGATGCGCTTGTCCTCGAGGTACTCCATCTGGTCCTCCTTGAGGAAGAGGCGCATCTCGGTACCGCGGCCGATGGAGGGGTTGACGGTGTCCTGGGTGATGGTGAAGGTGCCGCCGGCGGCGGACTCCCAGATGTACTGCTCGTCGTCGTTGTTCTTGGTGATGATCTGAACCTTTTCGGCGACGAGGTAGGCCGAGTAGAAGCCGACGCCGAACTGGCCGATCATGGAGATGTCGGCGCCGGAGCTGAGGGCCTCCATGAAGGCCTTGGTGCCGGACTTTGCGATGGTGCCGATGTTGTTGACGAGGTCGGCCTTGGTCATGCCGATACCGGTGTCGCGGATGGTGAGGCACTTGTTCTCCTTGTCCGGGGTGATGCGGATGTAGAGCTCCTTTTCGGACTCGAGCACCGAGGGGTCGGTGAGCGCATTGTAGCGCACCTTGTCGAGCGCATCGGACGAGTTGGAGATGAGCTCACGCAGGAAGATCTCCTTGTTGGAGTAGAAGGTGTTGATGATGAGGTCGAGCAGCTGGCTGATGTCGGCGGCCTGTTTTGTCAAAAAGTGAAGGAGGGAGGCAAGATTGGAGGTCAGTATTGCACGTCGATGCGGGATGACAGTGGCGACAGTGTTGGATGAATGCTGCTACTTACGAAGCCGAAGGTCTCTGTGTTGCCGGACATGGTGGATACGATGTGCAACAGACACGGGGGGAGTGAAGGTGTGGTATGTGCGGTTGAGAGAGGAGGAGGAGGAGGAGAAGGAGGCGGCTACGAGGGGTTGGGAATAAATGGCTTTGCGTCGAGTGGGCTGCGAGTGTTGAGCGAATTTCCGACGACCGACCGACAGTGCGGCTGAGCCGTTGCGAGAATTGTCCAGAGATTCTAGAAGAAATCGAGAGGGCGAGAGAGGGCGAAGACGAGGCGCGTAGCTTCCATGCGCTTCTTTTCCGTCTGGCTCTGCCTCTCGCTCCTGCTCCCTCTCGCTCTGCTCTGCTCTGCTCTGCCTGGTCAATGACGCACAACAGTCGATGGTGCCATGCATTCGAACCATGCATTCAGTCTGTATTTTTCATCGAATAGTATCGACAAGCGTTGTGTGCACATTGCGGCATCAAAGGGCCAACATTGGATCGCAGTGGCGGCGGAGCATGTCTGCTGCTCCACTTGGTCGCTGAGGCTGAGTCGGGCGCTGTTAGGCTTGAGAGCGGGCGCGTGGAATTCGATGGAAGGCTTATGTAAGCAGTGCCCAAAATATTGTGGATGTAACATCCGCATTTTGAAAAAAAGAAGTGGAAACGATGTGAGATCGTGGCTAGCTCCCATTAGAGACTCGCGCGTCCGATCACCAGAGCGTCGAGTGGATGTGGACTGGGATTGGAGAGGAGTCGGATTGGAGAGAGAGCTGCTGTCAGGGCGAGCGATATGCAGCGCGCGCTTCGACAGCGCTCAACCGCGAGTCGCGCCGCTGCTCTGCTGCTGCTGCTGCTGCTGCTTCCGCTGCTGCTGCTGCAGTTGAGCCGCCGCTGCATCTCCAAGCAGAGAGAGAGAGAGTCACTCTCGCGCGACTCGACTCGTAGCCGCTGATCGCACGTTCCGCCGCTCCGCAATCATCAGCACCACTACTACCACCACCATCACAACCAACACTCGATCCGCACACTAGCACGCGCAGGCAAGTCGCTCCTCTACTTGGCCATCTGCCACCACATCCGCACACACACGCTCCCTGCCTGCCTCGCGCTCTCCATGCCCGGCGACGGCGTGCTCTTGCTCCACTTTGCCGCCCAATCCACTCGTCAACTAGATCGCGCTGCAATCCGCCGCCTCCAAGCCTAGGCTACACCAGCATCCAACAAACAGGCGCGCTTTCTCTCATTCCCCCTCTCCCAAGGAACATGCAATCATCCCGCTCCGACTTCAAAGCCCCTTTGCCTTCGATCATTTCCGCTTTTCCAATCGCCCATTTCAACAACTCCAATCACTCCCGCAACGCTACCACCACACACCCGCAACCACCACCGCCCTTGCCGCTCCACCACCAATACCACCGCGCTCGCTAATCCTAGACCGCTTCCGCTGCAGCCAACTCATACATGTATCCCTCCCCGTCGCCTTCTCCGGCTCCCTCGCCTCCAGCATACCTCTACCTCAACTCCCACCACCACCCTTCAGGTAGTCATGGAGGCGGTCCGCTCTCCCAAGCTGGCGCCCAAGGCTCCGGCCAGAACCACAACAATGGCTACAACGGCTCCTTCACCCCAGTAGGCCGATTCCCCATGCCCAACGCCGCGTGGCCCCAACGCTCTCACCAGCATCCTCACCACTCGCACCAGCAGAACCCTTCGCTCTCCTCCTTGCCAGGATCCATCGGACACTCCAGCGCAGCTTCCATCTCCGCTGGCGGCCCTTCCTCGCCCGGCTACGCCAACCTCGGTGCCCACCACCACCACCATCACGCCGGACATGGCCCCTCGGGTCTCTCCCACATGGCCTCCCCCGGCGGCATCCACTCGTCCGGTCATCTCGGCTCCTCTTCGGCAAGATCCGACGCAGCTGCTGCAGCAGCCGCCGCCGCAGCAGCATCCGGCTCGCCCCACTGGCAGCAGCAGATCCTGAAGGCAGAGATCTCACGCCAGTCCGCCTCTCCACACCATCACGCACGCGCAGCCGCACTCGCAGCTCGCTCCGCGACAAGCTCCGCCATCGCAATCCAAGATCCCAACAAGGGCATCGTCCCCCCGCAGGTAGCGGCCAACGGCCTCTTTGTCGCAAAGAAGGAGTCCAGTTCCGCCAACGGCGGCGGAGGCGACGAAGGAAAGGGAAGCGGAGCAGCCGACGTAACGCCGGGCACACCCAACACCACACCCGCAACAACCGCCACCACCACCACCTCATCATCCACCGCTGCCAAGGACAAGCAGACCTGGTCCACCATCGACATGGGCGGCCTCGCGCTCAAAAACATCGCCAACGAAGTCTACCGCTACTCCTTCCTCACCTCGCTCTTCATCAACCACAACGCCCTCACCACCATCTCGTCCGACATTGTCAAGCTCCGACACCTCACCGTCCTCGACGCATCCGGCAACAAGCTCAACTCGGTGCCCGCCGAGCTCGGCATGCTCACCAGCCTCCGCGAGCTCTTCCTTTTTGACAACAACCTCGTCACCCTGCCCCCCGAGCTCGGCACCCTCCACCAGCTCGAAATGCTCGGCATCGAGGGCAATCCGCTCCAGGACAACCTGCGCACGCTCTTCCAGCGCGAGGGCACCGCCGCCGTCATCGCCTACCTCCGCGACTCGTGCCCCGTCCCGCTGCCCCCTCCAGAGCGAGAGTGGATCATGATCGACCCGGACCTCCCGGACCTCGACGCCGACAACGACGCCCCCGACGCTCCCCAGGAAACCTTCAACGTGCTCTCGTACAACATCCTCTGCGACCGATACGCCACCGCACAGATGTACGGCTACACTCCCTCGTGGGCGCTCACCTGGGACTACCGCAAGGAGTTCATCCTACAGGAGGTCATGTCGTACAGCGCCGACGTGTGCTGCCTGCAGGAGGTCGACATGGAACAGTACGAAGACTACTTCCTCCACCACCTCTCGCAGCAGGACTACGAGGGCGTCTTCTACCCCAAGTCGCGCGCACGCACCATGCGCGACGAGGAGAAGCGCCGCGTCGACGGATGCGCCATCTTCTACAAGGCGACCAAGTACCAGCTCATCGAAAAGCAGCTCGTCGAGTTCAACCAGATTGCGCTCCAGCGGCCCGACCTCAAGAAGTCCGAGGACATGTACAACCGCGTCATGACCAAGGACAACATTGCGGTGATCGCGCTGCTCGAGAACAAGCAGTCGGGCTCGCGCCTCGTGGTGACCAACGTGCACACGCACTGGGATCCGCAGTTCCGCGACGTCAAGCTGGTGCAGGTGGGCATGCTCATGGAGGAGGTCGAAAAGGCCGGCAGCCGCTTTGCCAAGCTGCCGCCCAAGCTGAGCGTCGCCGAAGGCTACCCGCCCGCGCCCAAGTATACGCACGGCACCCAGATCCCCACCATCGTGTGCGGCGACTTCAACTCGGTACCCGAGACGGGCGTGTACGACTTCCTCGCCAATAGCAGCGTGCCGGGCGATCACGAGGACTTTATGGATCACGTCTACGGCAACTACACGGCGCAGGGTCTGCAGCACAACTACAACCTCGAGTCGTCGTACGCGCCCATTGGCGAGCTCACGTTCACCAACTACACGCCCGGCTACGAGGGCGGCATCGACTACATCTTCTACTCCAAGAACTCGCTCAGCGTCACGGGCGTGCTGGGCGAGGTGGACAAGCAGTACCTCTCCAAGGTCGTCGGCTTCCCCAATGCGCATTTCCCCAGCGACCACATCTGCATCATGGGCGAGTACAAGGTCAAGCGTCTCGACCATGCGCAGCCGACGAGCACGGCGCGCGAGGTGCATCATCCCACCTCGTCCGGTGCCGGGGGTGCCAGGAGGTGAACCGGCTCTTGGTCCAACCTTTTCCCTCTTTTTTGTAAATGCATCCTTCATCTCGCACCGGCCTTTTGATCCGGTTTGTACCATCTCCCCTCTCGATCTTGCGCTTTGCGCTCGACTCTGCATGCTTGTCACAACAGCGTTTTCTGTATCGCCCTTTCCCCTTTCTTTCTTCATTTCTTCTTCTTTTGCTTTTATTACTTTTGACACTCTTGCCCCGGGCTCGAATCGTTTCCACCTTTTTGACATACGCGCTGCTCCCCCCTTTGTTCTTTATGTGCATGCCCGTTTGCTGCTGTTGTTTGGAACATACATCTCGCTCTCTCATCACCCGCACCGTTTGGGATTGCCTTTCGTTTCCTCATCACTCGGGAGAAATCGGAGTTGTCAAGAGCGAGGATCTTTTTAGGGCCTCGATTCTTTGGCCAACTTTAAACTGCAGAATGGGGGGGACTTGGATTTTAGATTCGCTGACGCTTTCGCTGATTGTTGCGAGTGGCTGTAGCTACGAGTGTGCTTCTTGCCGAGCTAGGTGGTGGCGATTCGTCGTGTGTGCTGTGCATGCTATGCGTGCTCCTTACCGTCGGCGTTGACGATGGAGGATGGGCGATGGTGATGAGCGGAGGATTGGCTGCAACGGATGGAGCCGTACTGGCTGCGGACGTTTGCATGCCCACTGTACCCAATGCTGCCGGAGCAGCGGGACCGGTCGATCCAGTTCCACCCTCGGCGACCGACGACAGATGGTGTTGACGATGCATGAGCTGCGCCAGACGGATCGGATGCGCACTGTTGAGATTGTACTGCTGAACAGCAGGTAAGTGGTGCGCATCGATGGGCGGAAGATAGTTGCTCTTCATCTTGGGATCCAGATCGTCGTGGATCACACGTCGATTCGGATACGTCCCCACGGGTTTGGCTAGACTCGCAAACGCGTTGAGCGTGGGTTGCGGCTCGTGTGCAAACCAGCCATGCTCAAGCGCCTGATTCGCAGTCAATCGCTGCTCAGGATCGTACTGCAAAAGAAGATCAAACAGATCGTAGCCGTCTTCACTCTTGTGCCGAGAGGTGTACCAGCGCGAGAGCGTCTTGGGATAGTTGTCGAGTCGAAGATGCGGCCACCACCCCTTGTAGTCCGGCATGGACTCGATCGCAGGCCACCGCTCCTTGTTGGGCGTACCCAGCACCTCGACGATGCGCTTCAACTGATCCGTCTGGAACGGCGCTGCCTTGGTCTTGGGATCCATCTTGGCCTCTTCGCCCTTGAACATGGGCCGGAGCGCAAGTAGCTCACCCCAGATACAACCGACACTCCACATGTCAATGGCTGTCGTGTAGTGGCGTGCACCTAACAACAGCTCGGGCGCCCTATACCAAATGGTCACCACCACCTTGTCGCCATTGTACAGACTCTGCAACGGCGACGAGTAGAGCCTCGCCAAACCGAGATCGCCGATCTTGACCACGCCGTTGGAGGTGACGAGGATGTTGGCGGGCTTGAGATCACGGTGGAGGATCCAGTTGGCATGCAGATACGCCACGCCGTTGATGAGCTGCCACATGAGGCTCTTGAGCACGGCGGTGGGGATGGGTGTGCGCAGAGCGGTGGAGTGGTAGTGGATGATCTGGAGCAGATCGTGCTCGGCATACTCAAACACCATGTAGATCGCCTTGTCCTCGAGCATCACTTGGTGCAGCGTCACAATGTTGACGTGGCTCAGCTCGCGGTTGAGCGAGATCTCGCGCATGGCGCTCTGCGAGATGCCCGTGTACACCGACGCGTCCGTCTCCTTGGTATCTGGCTTGAACTTTTTGATGGCAAAGATCTGCCCGTCGGCGTACGGCGCTGTGGTGGCCGGAATCGTGTCGGCGGTGCGAGCCGCGGATCCTGCGGCAGTACCGACACCTGGCGAATCGGTGTGCGAATGCCCTGACGTAGCGTTGGCGGACGCTGCGAGATCGATGACCGTCTTGGGTGTGCCGTGGAGCGACGACGCTGCACTGGGCGAATCGAGCAGCTGGTGCTGCTGCAACAGCCCTCCTCGCTTCTTGGCTGTGGCTGCCGCGACGTTGGCACCAGCACCGGGCGCAGCCGGAGCAGCGAGCCCTGCCGCCGCCGACCCGCTCGTTGGTGGCAGCTGCGGTGCACTGCGCAGACGCGCCTTGTACACTCGTCCGTACGTGCCAGAGCTGAGGAAGCCGAGGATGGTGTAGGTGGCGAGCACAGGCTTGCGCACGCGGTCGCGGTATTCGCGATACGCCTTCATGGTCGCGGCGGGCGACGAGTCGAGGGGTACATGGCGTGCGGCGAGCTCATGCGGCTGGCGAAACTGCGACCAGAATGCGCCTGCGAACGGATCGTCGTGCGTGTCGTAGTAGTAGCCGTGCGGCTGGATCGAGGGCGCGTCGGACGCCGATGTCGACGGCGCGCCAGCCGCGGTCGGGGCGGGATTGTGGTCGTTCATGCTGCGCAGACGGCCATGTGTGACGGCTGCAGGAGGTGGTGATGAGGGTGCGCCATGGCGGCGAGAGGATGGTGGTGTTGGACAAAGGAGGATGAGGAGCTTCAGGGTCCAAATCCAAGAGTCGGCGTCGGCGCATTGCCGAAGCGCTCGGAAGTCGGAACGCGCAAAGACCAACACTTTTGGGGTTCAGCTTCCACCCGTCCTTTCTCTCTTCCCACCTCCAACATCCCCGCTCGCTCGCCATGCCCGTGCACCTGCTCGCAGCGACAGTATCGTCCGCTGTACCCACCGAGTACTGGGCCTCGATCGCCGCCTCGCTCGTCGCCATCTCGTTCCTCAAGACCTGGTCGCAAGGCGTCAAGCTCCTCGACCCTCCGCCTCCTCCCTCGTCTTCCACCCAATCCTCGTCGACGCAACCCTCTCTCGATGCACATCTGAACGATCTTCACGGACGCGTTGTGCTCGTCGCATCGGGTGCCTTCACGCCCCTTGGTGTGGTCACCATCTCAGCACTCGCTCACCGCGGCGCACAGATCATCGCGCTCACGCCCGACATTTCGTCGCCCGACGTGGTGCAGCTCGTGCACCTCATCCGCGACTCGACGCAGTCCGAGCTCGTCTACGCCGAGCAGTGTGATATTGCGAGCCTCGAGAGCGTCTCGGCGTTCGCGGCGCTGTGGAATGCAGGCGACAAGAAGCAGCAGCAGGGTATCCGTCGACTCGACGCATTGATCTTCCTGCCACCGTCGAGGCAAGATGTGCAGGCACTGCAGGCGACGGGCGTGTCGAGGGCCGAAGCCATCTACCAGCTGCATGTGCTCGCGAGATTTCACCTCGTCAACTCGCTGCTCAGCAGTCTGCTTGTACTGCCACCGGAGCGCGAGGTGCGCATCGTGTCGGTGGTGTCGCCGTTCTACGCCGCGGGTGCGAATCACTTCGACGTGCTTGCCGGCACTACACAATCCGACGGCAAGACCAAGGGCAAGGCAAAAGGCAAGACGGCAACCTCGACGCCAACACTAAAGACGTTGGCGGAGGGAAGCTACTCTGCGCTCGTCGGTGCGGCATCTCTGCGCTGGTATGCACTGAGCATCGAGTTGCAGCGTCGTCTCGACCTGCTTGCGGAAGCCGACCCTCGTCCACGCACCAAGCTTCCTGGTATCGACGTATCCGCCGCACGTCCAACTGCGACCCCACACACGCACAGCAATATGGCAGTCATCAATGTATGTGCCGGTTTCGAACGCAACGCCGACATCATCGACACCTTCCTTCCCTACCCTTCCGCCTCCTCATTCCCGCCGCTACACGTGCTTCGGGTTGTGGTGCGCATGATGGTGTTGCTGGTGGTGTGGCCCGTCGTCTGGTTGTTGGCCAAATCCGCAGCGACCGCAGCGAATAGTGTGGTTTGGGCCACCGCGCGCAAGATCGATGCACATGCTCGAATGCATCCCATCTTGAACTCGACATCAGCCGAGAGGTTTGGCGTGTACGAACCCATCGTACCGGCAGAGCTGTACAGAGAGGCAAGAATCGTCCGTCCAACCCTGCCGGCAAGGTTGGATCCCAGTCATAAAGATGCACAAAAGTCGTGGGCCGACTTGTGGCAGCACGAGGAACTCATCTTGGAGCAAAAAGTCAAGGCAAAAGGTGGACAGATCAAACGTCCTCAAGTCTAGAACACAGCGCAATCGATCAATCTAAGCTGTGCGTCCTCGCAGTTGAGCTGTGACAAGCATCAAAAGTTGAGCGAGCCCACAAGCAATGTCAGTCTGCACTTGCAAAGCAAACCACACGCGCATGCACCGAACCTAGAAACCAAAGAATCCTTTGACACGTCTGGCTACAAATACACATTCTCGTTCTCCCACGCTAATGATTCGCTGGTGTTGGCGTGGCGGACAGCGAAGCCGAGACGCTCCTCTTGGCCGCATTGCCAAACGCCGGTGGTTTGCTCATCTTGGCCTTGTCCGCGAGCGCATTGTGCATCCTCGAGCGCTGCAGTACCGATCCGGGCGTCTTGCCCAGCGCGGGCGTCATGAGCCGATTCAAATCCAGCTGCGACGCCCCCGCCGCTGCTGGAGTCTTGGGCACCATCCTACCCATCCCCATCCCCGGCCGAGGCGTTGCAGCCACCATGTGGTGCGATGGCGTTGCCACCGGCGACGCAGGAATCGTAGCCAGACTCATGCGTCCAGCCTGCCCCGGCATCGGCATCGGTGTAGGCGTCGGTGCGGGCGGCGCCAGCAGCTCGGTATTGTCGATGGTGAGCGATTTGGTGCAGTTGGCCGTCTTGTACACGCCAATGAGGCGCGACGAGAGCTCAAACATGTTGTTGCGCAGCGAGATGATGATAAACTGCCCACCCTTGGTGCGTTCGCGGATGAGGTTCGCCACGATCGACACGTTGCGGAAATCGAGCGCCGCATCGATCTCGTCCATGACGTATACGGGCGTAGGCTTGAACGCGTGCAGCGCAAACACGAGCGCCAACGACGACAGCGTCTTCTCGCCGCCCGACAGATTCGAGATGTTCTTCCACGACTTCTTGGGCGGCATGACCGAAAACAGAATGCCCTCGGCAAACGGATCGAGCGAATCCACCAGCTCCAGCTCCGCATTGCCCCCCAGCGTAATCGTCTGGTACATCTCCTTGAGCTTGGACGAGATCACGCTGAAGCCAGTCATAAAGTTCTCCAAACGCTGCTTGCGCAGGTCGTCGTACCGCTGCTTGGCAGAATCGCGCTCTTGCGTCGTCGCCTCGAGGTCTTTGGCGCGCGCCACGAACTCGGCCTCGCGCTTGCGGTACTCGGCCAGCACAGACATGTTGGCAGAGCCCTTGGACACTTTCTCCTCGTAAAACACGATCTGCGCCTTGACCGACTCCTTGTCGATCGCGCGCAGCTCGTCCTCGGGATATTCGGGCAGCGTAAGCGCTTCGTCCTCCTCCTCGTCGTCGTCTTCGTCCTCTTCCTCGATCGCACCATCGTCGCCACGCTCGGCTTTGACGGGACGCTTCTTGCCCGCCGACTTGGGCTGCTTCGCCTCGCCCTCGTCGCCGTCTTGCTTGTCCGCGCCCTCGTCGTCGTCGTCTTCGTCGTCGACCTGGTGCAGGACGAGACTGGCGAGCTTCTCCTGCCAGTGCTTGAGACGCTTGTCGTTCTCGTTCTGCAGCCGCTCGTTGTCCTCGAGCTTCTGCTTGATCTCCATCTCGAGCGCGCGGAACGAGTTGGCCGACTCGGAGCGCTCGTCGAGCTGCGCCTTGATCTCGTCGCGCTCCTCGGCCTTGGCATCCATGAGGTGCTGCGCCTCTTCCACCTTGGCGCGCACGCTCTCGGCCTCGTCGGCCTTGGCGCTTATCTCGTCGCGCAGCTGCTCGAGTTCGGCGTCGAGCCCGTGCAGCTGCGCCTCGTTCTTGTCGAGCGACGTCTCGAGCTTCACCACGTCCTTCTCCGCCTTGGACTTGGCCACCTCGGCCTTGGTGGTGAGTTCGGACGAGAGCTCGATCTTGTCCTTGATGCTGTCCACCTTGCTGTTCTGCGTGCGCAGCTCCACACCGCCCGCCTCGAGGATCTTCTCCTGCAGCGCCTCGATGTCGCGCTCGATGGCCGAGCTCTTTTCGGTGAGCTTGGCGATCTCCTTGTCGAGCGAGGCAATGTTGCGGTCGAGCTCGGCGATGCGCGAGGCCTCGCCCGCATCGGGCTTGCTCTCGGCCTGGAGCTCGGCGACGCGCCGCTTGGCCTCCTTGACGCGCTGATCGCCGCTCTCGAGGTCCATGCGGATCTTGTCGAGCGCCACCTCGATCTGCGGCACACGCGCGCGGTGGCCATCGAGAAGCGACTCGACCGTCTTGATCGAGCTGAGGTGGCCACGCAGCGACTCCTCGACCGCATCACGGTCGCGCTCCAAGCGCTGCAGCTGCTCGGGCGACACCTCGTCCGCGGCGAACTTGGAGCTCATGGCGCCGCGCGAAACCTTGTTGCCACCGCCGGACATGGTGCCGCTCTTGTCGATGAGCTGGCCATCGAGCGTGACGACGCGCCAGCGCTTGGCGCCGTACGCGATGCGATTGGCGTGCGCGAGATCCTTGGCGACGAGCGTGTCGCGCAGCTGGTGATAGAACGCGGCGGCAAAGCGCGGCTCGCGCGGCTTGACCAGGTCGAACAGGCGCGGCACGTTGTCGGGCGTATCGATGGGCGCAAGTTGGGCCGCGCTGATGCCGAGGCTGTTGAGCAGCACAAAGTTGGCACGACCCAGATTGTTCTTGCGCAGATGCTCGATGCACGCCTGACCGCAGTCGACGGAATCGACGACAATGTTGTTGAGGCCCGGGCAGGCGGTGCTGATGGCGACGTCGTACTTGTCGTCGATGACGCCGAGATTGCCGAGGCGGCCGTGGAAGCCCTTGATCATGCCGAGCTCGGCCTGGCGCGTCAGGCTCGAGAGGACGTCGCCGCGCGAGCGGCTGGCACTCACGCTGGCGCGTGCCTCGTCGGCCTTGGACCTGGCCGAGACCACCTTGGAGCGCAGTGCCTGCTCCTGCTGCTTCATGTCGTCGAGCTGCTTCTGGCACGAGGCGACCTTCTTTTCGAGGTCGCGGCGCTCCTGGTTGAGGCTCTGCACCTCCTCGTGCTTGGTCTCGTTGTCGAGCTCGAGGTTGCGCAGCTCCTCTTTGGCCTCGGCGATGCTCGTCTCGGCCTGGGCACCGTGGCTGGCGAGCAGATCGCGTTCCTCCTGCGCCACATTCTTGGCGGCGACCTTTTCGCTGATCTTGGCGGTCCAGGGCTGGAGCTCGCGCTGCTTGACCTCGATGGCGCGGCTGAACTTTTCGGTCTTGCCCTTGAGCGAGTCGCGAATCTTTTCGAGCTCGGCCTCTTCGCTCTCGAGCGAAGCCTCTAGCTTGCGAAGTGCGGCCTGCTCCTTTTCGATCTTGTGCGCCGAATCCGAGGCGGTGGCGCGCGCCTCGGAGGCGGCGTGGCGGTCGTCGGCGATGGTCTTTGCAAGCTTCTTCTTCTTGTACTCGAGATGCTTGCGCTTCTCCTGGAGCTGGACGTCCTCCTTTTCGAAGCGCGCGAGCTCCCTGACCACCTTTTCGCTGCTGCGAGCGATGTTGTCAAAGTCCTTTGCGAGCGCCTTGTACTCTGCCTCGAGCTCCTGGATCTCGGCCTTGGAGCCCGAGTGCTTTTCGACCTCGTCGGCGAGGCGCTTGTTGAGCTTGGCGATGGCGTCTGCGGCGACCTTGATGTTGTCGCGGCACTCGAGGCTGTAGACCTGCCAGAGCGCCGACTGTCGCTGCGAGAGCTCGTTCTGGTCGCGCAGGAACTCTTCCGCCTGGCGCTTCTTTGCCTCGAGCGCGTCCTTTTCCTTTTGGACGATCTTGAGACGGCCGAGCTTTTCAGCTCTCTTCTCGTTTGCTTCGTCGACGAGCTTTGCGTGTTCCTCGATGGGCGTCTTGAAGCAGCTGGTACCGATGATGTCCTCGAGGTACTCGAGCAGGCCCTCTTCGTGCTCGTTCTTTGCGCGCGGAGGCATCTGTGCGATGGACTCGACCTCGCCCTGGAGGATGAGGAATCGCTTGTGGTCGAGGTCGATGCCCTTGGCCTTGAGCAGCGTGGTGGCCTCGGTGAAGGTGGACTTGCGGGCGTTGATGAAGTACTGCGAGGTGTTGTTGCGGTAGGCGGTCCTGGACACGACGAGCTTGCTGCCGGGTACGACGGTGAAGGCGTCGTTGGGACCGTCGATGATCTCGCGGAACCAGACCTCGACGCTGCAGTGGGGCAGGTTTTCCTTGCCGGCCGAGTTGTGGATGAGTTCGCTGAGCTTGCCCTGGCGCATCTTGGAGGCTCTCCAGCCGAATACGAAGAGGAGCGAGTCGATGACGTTGCTCTTTCCGCTTCCGTTGGGGCCGACGACGCTGGAGAAGGACTTGTGGAAGGGGCCGATCTCCTGGCGACCAGCGTAGGACTTGAAGTCGATGAGGACCATCTTGTGGATGACGAGGCGCTTGACGGGGCCGGCGGGAGGTGCGGGACGTGCGGGTGTCGCGATCTGCTTCAGCAGATTGGACGAGGGAGTGTGAGGCTGGTTGAGCGTCGATGCAGAGGCTTGGGTGGGCTCGGGTGTACCGGTGCGGGCCTCCTTGAAGGACGACTCGGATGCGTCCGAGTCCGAGTCCTGCTCTTCCTCCTTCTCTTCTTCCTCCCTAGCAACGGGGGCTTTGCTTCGAGAGGACGAAGGCTTTGCGGTGGTGGTCTTGGTCACGCGTCGTGTCGAGGGGGACTGGATCTCTTCGTCTTCATCGTCGTCCTCGTCTTCCTCTTCATCCTCCGAATCCTGGCCTGCAGGAGCAAGACTGAGTGACTCGTCAACCGCGTCCTCGTCCTCGTCCTCGTCCTCTTCTTCATCTTCGTCTTCGCTCTCGACGACCTGTTTTGCGCGCGATCTGGAGGTCTTTGCTGGCTGAGCTGCCGGTTTTGCTGATGCAGCACGAGCACGTCCAGTGGATGCGCGCGATGCGGTTGCGGCGGCTGCGCCCTTCGGCGCCCGGGCACGGGATGTCGGCTTTACAGGAGTATCCGGCTCGTCGCTATCCTGCTCGTCGTCATCTTCGCTGTCGTCTTGCTCCTGCTCGCTCTCCTCATCTTCTTCCTCTTCTTCTTCATCTGAGCTCTGGATGCGTCTTCGGGAGCGCGATGCGGGTGCTGCCTTGGGCTTGGCAGCTGTGGAGGAGCGGGAAGCGCGCGCGCGAATCGAGGGTGAAGCGGAAGCCGAGGCTGTGGACGAGGCGTTGGATGCGACCGAGTCGCGTGCCTTGGAGGCTGCCGCGCGACGAGGCGGCATTGTGATGTGAGTATATGTGTGTGCGTTGCGTTGGTGTTGATGGAAGCGTAGCGGTGGGAGGGTGACGAGGCGCGTGATGGATGTGCCTTAGGTGGTCGTTGATGCTGGCTGAGCTCGATGGCTGAGCCTCGGTGTTGCTCTGCCGCCGCCCAAAAAAAGTGTTGCTCTCTGCTGTTCTCTGCTCTCCGCTCTCAGTCGCCCTCGGCTTTGGCTTTGGCAACGCGAAAACGCGTCTCGGAAAGGCCATCCACGCATTTCCCTCTCTTTCGCCCGGCAGCAGTTGTTTTTGCCCTTTGGCGCGCGCGCCCTTTCTCCTCCGCGCCAATTACACATCACGTGCCGCCTCCTCCACATTTTGGCTCACTCGCACGACACGCACTCCTCACCTCGACAGCTTCCACCACCATCTTTCGCCTCGTCAACGGTCCCTCGACAATGGCGAGCACATCACGCCCACACCGCCACCACACGGAGCGCACACGCGGCGCACTCAACATCTACTACTGTCTGTGCGGCGAGTTTGCGCTCGTGTGCGATCGACCGCTGTCGACGCTACCGCTTCGTCCGCTCGACCAGTCTCGAGTCTTGCGCTGCCCCGACTCACCGCCCTACTCCACCACGGGCGCGCCGCAAAAGGTGCGCCCAGCACGCGTGTTCAAGATCAGCGCCCAACAGGCCCCACCCAAATTCATCAGGAGGTGCGTTGTACGTCCCCATGCGTCAGAATGCAGAGCGAGAGGAACTGACAAAGACCGCTCGTCTGCATTGCAAGGCCCGATGGAACGCTCGAGAAACAGTATCCGTTCGAGTGCGCTCGATGCCACCTCCAGCTCGGATACGAACACACTCCTCCGCCACTCAAAAGCGGCGGCAGCTTCACCTTTGTTCTTCCAGGTGCACTCACGTATGTCCCACCCCATCCTCGCATCAAGCCCATGACGGTTCACTGACTCTTGTTGCCCCTCATAGTGACCGACAAGGTGTGGCACCACCAGATGCATTCCTCGAAGATGTGCTCCCATCGATACCAGACAGCACACCATCGCAACAGCAAACAGAATGAGGACGAAAAGGAATCGATTCAAATTCGAAAAAAGAGATGCGGGCTAAGAGAAGACGAAGGTTTGGTATGCAGTGGGGTGGTGTCGAGACGTTTGGGCGGGCTGGATATCTTTGAAAGAGCATAGGGTACGAAGCTATGGTATCATCGAGAGTGGGACATCAAAAACGAGCCTTGCAATTAGACGACAGTGGGGGTGTTGTTGGCGTCGACAGTCGAGGTGAGGGTGGGCTTGACGCCGAGTTTGCGCTCGAGCTTTTCGGCGAGACCATCCACCTTGCGGTCGCACTTGCCCGTGTTGAGCAGCTTGGCGTCGTGGATGGATCGGATCGAGTTGGTGAGCTTGCCACCACCGGAGAGGAACTCGTCCTTGGAGACGGGCTGGTGGTGGGTGGATTCGTGGACGATGGGGGCCTCGTGCGTCACGACGTGCGTAGGGATGGTGGTCTGGATACGGTGGTACTCGTGCGTGTCCTTCTGAATGATGGGCTGCACGACGTTGTGGATGTGGTGGTGGATGTGCTCCTTGACCACCTCACCCTTGTCGACCACCTGACGGTGCAGAGGAGCCTCGGCGTACTTGTCGGCATGCTTGCCCGCAACGCTGGTGAGCAGCGTAGCATCCTTGTCCGTCGAGGCGTGCGTCTCGTGCACCTTGGTGACAGGGTGGATCTTGGAGTGCACCTGCTCGGCGGCATGTTCCGAGTCGAGCACGGGCTGCGTGTGGTGCTGGATGTGGTGCACGTGACGGTGGTGCTCCTTCTGACGCACCACCTCCTCCACCTCGTGACGCTGGTGGGTCTGGTGCGTGACGGGCGCAAGGTGCTGCACGTCCTGCACCACCTCGCCGTTCGACAGGTCCAGGTGCTTGTTCGCCAGAACATCGTGGCCGTGCTTGTGACGGATGCTGCCGTCCTTGGCGTGCACGTCGGCCGATCGGCCCAGACCGTGCTCGATCTTGTCCTTGATCTTGTCACCAGTAGTCTCACGAGTGTGCGTACCGTTGGTAGTCGTGGCCGTCGTGGCACCAACACCAGCAGCGCCAACACCAGCACCACCCATAGTGCCCATCTCCTTCTGGCGCGTCACGGGCGAGCCGGGGTTGGAGGTAGGAGCCGTCGACGACGACAGACGACCGTCATCCGACGAGTCATCGCCCGAGTGCGAGCGGCGCGAAAGGACCTTCTTGACAGAGTTCATGATGTGAGTAGATGTGGGAGAATATGCTATGAGAAATCAGAGCAATGGTATCGATGGGAAACGATGGGAAGGAAGGTTGAAGAGGTTGATCCTTATAACCCTTTTGCGAGCTGGAAGCTTTGCCCTCTGCACGGCCGGCGTAGCGAGCTGTCGACAGTGTCTTCCCGCCAGGGTCAGTCGGTGCTTCTACGCTTGGCCTTTGCGGTGCTGTGCTGTGTAGCAAAGCCGGGCTCATGTCGTCACCTGGTGCTGTGCCGTCGCTTGCGCTGCTCGCTTGTTCGTTTGCAAGTCTTCCGCGCCGTTGAGCAGGAGTTGCTCCTCGCAGTGTGGACAATGACGCATGCTTGGAATGCTGAGCACGCTGACTGAACCGCCAGTCGCGGCGCAGCGGCCGCAGCGGCGGGCACGGCGGGCACATGATGTCAGAGCGAGCCGGCTGCCTTTGCACATGGTCGGGCACGGAACGCGGCAGGAACTCGCGGACAAGCTCTAAATGCAGCCATGCCAACCTGGAGCGGCAGCATGGCGCCGAAATAAGGCTCACCTGCTGACAGCTGCGGATGGCCGGCGAATAGGCGCAGAGGGCGAGAGGAAATGACTCAAAGGTCACCGACCGCCTCTCGCCTTGCAACCTGCGGTTGTCTAGTGGAGGCCGCACCTCTAGTCATCCCCCCTCCCGCGCTTCTGCGTCCAAGCAACCGGGAAGCCATCAACGACGTCAGGCATTCCAGCTGCCCGCACGGGTGCTGTCCAGCTGGTTCTCTCGGCAGGCCACGAACTTTGGCGAGACCTGGGCCACGCATGCCCGCGCTCGCGGTGGCAGGTTGAGCATGAGGTGGAGTAACGGCTTGACAGCGGTCTGGACGCGCGAGCCGGTCAAGCGAGACACCGAGAGAGTCTTTGGCAAGCTTTAGTTGCGGCGGAGGGCGGTTCTCGCACCGCCGTTGGCAAGCGTAAGCGCAGCGGGATGTGGAGCCGTGACGTCGCCTTAGCGCAGCTTGACAGCTCTTCCACCCGGTGACCTTTTTTTGTTCCTTCTGCCGCCGTGTGACAGCTTGCCCAAAAATGCGCGCCGAAAAAAAACGTGGAAAAGCTGCGCCCAGTTGCCAAAAATACCTGCTTTTTCGCATACCAAAATTGGCCGCATTCCGCACTGCCGTAACTGCTAAGAACGGAACGGGTGCCTTAGCAAACAGTGTCGCCCCTTGTTACGCCGCGAGGGGATATCTCGGAGGTCCCACACCCTAACCGCCGGCTTTTGAGCAAGAAAATGCAATCGCAAGGTACGATATTGCCACCTTGGCTCGCACTCGCAACTCGACACCATCTCTAGATCCAGCAACACTCTTGCACGTAGCATGTGATCGAATGTCGGCGTCATAATGTCTTGTCCATCCTCTTTACCGCTGCATGATGCTCACCACACCAAGTATGCTGGGCAGCTTTAAAACCATGGTGAGACACGCTACCGCATCACGCCGGTTCAACCTCGCTAGATTCCATGTCTAGATGCGGTGGAATCACCACAAGCGATACCCGAAGTACCGGAACCATCTCTCCGATCCCACACTACACCTTTCGCCCGAAGTAGGCAAGAGCAGGCGAGACTCCCAGCGATGCAAAGTGGTGAGACAAAAATGACGGCAAAAAAAAGCAGGAAAAAAAGCGACGTTCAATAGGCGAATCTTCCGCGATCCAGCACGTTCTTTCCTGCCGAGACACGCGATTCCATACCGACGCGCACAAAAAAGCAACCGCTTCCATCTCGCACCGACGTAGCTTCTGGAATGTGGAGAAAAGAATGCCCCTTCGCAGAAACATCTTCGCGTCATCATCCTCCATTCACCATTCCTTCCTCCTCCCGCATACACACCCAATTCTCCTCCGTCATTCCCGTCTCTCCTCATCCTCCTCACCCACAGTCCAATTCGAATCACAATCAGCAGCCCCAGCCCAGTCGCGAGTGCAAGTGCAAGTGAAATCATAACCAATAAAATAAGAAAACAATGCAACACCGGATCAGCCGCATGTGCGTGTGTGTGCGTGTATGTACAGGGTAGAGGCAGGATCCAAGTCTGCATGATGATGACGACCCAAAGTGGAGAAAAGAGAGAGGCTACGACGCCTCGGCCGAGCCCGAATTGCGTCGACTCTCGCTGCCGCTGCCCGTGCCGCTGCCGTGGCTCGAGCCGTCCTTCTCCGACGTCTCGCCCGACGTCGTCGTCGTCGCTGCCGTCTCGTCCGACGCGTCGCCCGAGCCCGAGCGGTGGTCGTTGGGCGCACGTTCGCCGAACGGCGAAATCTCGGATCCAGAGCTGCTGCTGCTGCCCCGATCCGTGCTGCTGCTGCCCGCGTGCAGATACGCCAGCGTCGCCGACGGCCGCAGATGCTGGCGGTGGCCGTGACCGTGGTCCGGGCGCCGCTTGATCGGGCTCGGTGTCTGGATGTGCGGCACCATCGACCCCTGACCGTTGCTGAACGGCATCGATTCCATGTGTGCGCTGCGTCGCCGTCCGCCAGCCGCCAGCGCCGACGACGGGCTCTGTGGATTCGACAGCTGCACGCCGTTGGTCGCCACGCCCGGCGCACCGCCAAAGTGGTCGCGCGACTGGCGGCGCAACGCGCGGATCTCGTCCTTGAGTCGCCGGTTGACATTCTTGAGCTGGTGCATCTCAAACACCCACGACGAGCTGCGATACGTCGACAGCTCGGCAAACACCGAGGTGAGCGAGTCGACGCTCGTGCCCGTCGCGTCGAAAGCAGGCTGCGGTCCGCCCTTGGGATACGCCACGTTGGGCACCATCCACGAGCTCTCCGCCGACGCGCGCTGCACGTGCACAAACACCGTCGGCAGCGCCGGACCCGCGGCGGCCGACGAGGGGTAGAACGACGAAAATACGGGCGTCGTGTTGCTCGAGCCGTCGCCCATGCAGTGCGACACGCTCATCGCCTGGCTGCTGCGCAGCGCCTGGAGCAGCGACGGCGCCGCCTCGTAGTTGGTCACCTCGAGCAGGTGGCGCCCAAAGATGTCCTTGCTGTCGCAGTTGAGCACCTCAGCGGTCGGGCCTGTCGTGCTGAGGAAGATGCCATCGATCGAGAGCTTGGACCAGAACGAAGGCTGCGCCGACTCGGCGCCGCGACGCACGTGCTCCCACGCCAGGTTGTAGACGGGGCGTGGGCGTCCGCTCGAGATGACCACCTTGCGGCCCTTGCCCTGCTCGAGGTGCAGCTTGCCCGTGCTCTCGATCCAGCGGTGTCCGTCGTGCTTGTGACGCATGCGCAGGATCAGATTGACACGCGGGCCCGCCTGACCGCCGCCGCCCTTGGTGAGCGGGTTGGCGACGCCTTCGGTGCGGATGTTGCGCGAGGCAGCAGCAGCGATGCTGGCGTTGCTCGTCGAATCCTTCAGCTCGCGGAAGACCGGCACAACGTCGCTGGGATGGCAGAACTCCGAGATGGACTTGCCGATCACCTCTTCGGCAGTGAAGCCGAGGATGCGTTCGATCGACGGCGACACGTACAGGAAGGTGCCCTTGAGCGAGAGCACGTAGATGAGGTCGTGAGAATTTTCGAGCAGCACGCGCGACCACTGCTTGGCATCGCACGGGCCGACGCCGTGCATAAGGTCGAGGATGTCGGCAGCAATGGCGGCCTGCTTCGAGGCTTCCGCGTCGGCGTCCTTGATCATCTCTTCGGAGCCCAGGATGGCCGAAGGCGGTGGATCGTTGATGGAGCGGTAGTTGACGAGGTACGAGCCGTCGTCCTTGCGCTCGAGAATGGCGCCGGGCTGCTCGACGAGGTCGACCTGGAAGCCGACGAGGAAGTCGACCTGAGAAGGATCGGACCACGAGACGGGCACGACGGTGACGAGGTTGATAAAGGGGCTGCCGTCCTTGCGATAATTGATGAGGCTGGCCTGGCACTCGCGGAAGCCGCTCAGATGCCTTTTGAGGTGCTCGACGGCGCGGTTGTCGGTGTGCTGACGTTCGGAGCCCGCTTCGAGCGCGGCGTTGGGGGTCTGCAGGAAGCGACAATTTTTGCCGAGGATCTCGTGGAGCGTGTATCCGGTGAGGTGGCAGAAGGTCTCGCTGGCGTAGATGAGCGGCTGCTCGGGGTGGCGCGCGTCCGAGATGGCAAACGAACACGAGAGGTCGACCGGACCGAGCGCAATGCTCGGGTTGGGACGAGTGATGGCACGCGAAAGGATGCCGAGAACGTCGACGCCCGAGGTCGAATACTTGTTGGCGGTGGCGACGGCCGCACCCGACGTCGTGTTGAAGCTACCCTGATATACGGACGATGATCCCGCAACCAGGCCATTGCCGAGAGTGCCAGCGCCAGCGCCGGCGCCACTGTGCATAAAGCTCGAAGCGCGGCTGTCGAGCATCTTTTGGGGCGAGAGGCCGGAGGACGAGACGGACGAGCCGGACGAGTCGTTCATGAACGAGACGGTGCGCGTGGACGCCGGCATTGGCTGAAGAGGACTGCTGGTAATGTGGCCGTCGTCGCTGTTCATAGCGCGCTTTGCGCCTCGACCGGCCATGGGCGTGAAGGACGTGTGTGCACCCGGAGCCATTGCGCCGTTGGCGTGCTGAGCGGCGTGTGCAGGAAGGAGACCTTGTTGCTTGGCAGCCTGACGCGAGAGGCGACGACGTTCCTGCAGGCTGAGGTTGGCCTTTGCGGCGTTGGGAGCCGTGACGCCGCGATGGATGGGTGGCTGTGCACGCTTGAAGGTGGTCACGCGCGGGATGGACGACATGCTGCGGCTGCCAGTGCCGTTGAGACCGGGGGCGGTGCTTGTGCTCATGAGCTGCGAGTGATGAGCGGCGATCTGGTCACGGTACGACGAGGTGACGTCGCGGGACGACTTGGCGGCGTTGGTAGCCGCGGGACTGGGACTGGGAGCTGCAGCAGCTGCCGTTGCCACTGGCACGGATGCTTGCCCGGCGCCAAAGTCGAAGGCGGACGAGGCGTTGGCTGCGTTGGCTGCGTTGGCTGCGTTGGTCATGTCCCACGAGTCCATGAGGTCGTTTCCAAACGACTCGGAATAGTCGGTGGTGTACATGATGGAGTCGGACGGACCCATGAGGGACGAGCCGGCCATCATGTCGATGCCGCCGTTGAGGCCCTGGTCGGAGAAGGAGGAGACCATGTCGTTGGAAGGGGCGCCCAGTAGCGACGGATCGGCGGCCGAGTGCGGTTGAGCGGTGGCGTTGGAGGCGAAAGCATCGGAGGAGGAGGCGTTGTTGGCTGCGTTGTTGGCGGTGGGGGCGATGGGGGCATGGGCGACGTCTGCCTGGGAAGGCGACGAGATGAAAGCGTCAAAGTCGAAAGTGTCGGCCATCATCGATGTGACAGATGCTGCCTACAAAGTAGAGAGCAGCGATCGATTATAAAAGGGGAGGGAAGGAGAAGAGGGGCCCGTCTGGTGAGGATAGGCGGGTATATGGGAAAAGGTATAGGGGTTTTGGTCCTGTGCGTGCGTTCAAGAGAGCGCTGGCGGCGTAACGAATCGGACGCCAATAAAGTGGGGAGACGACTGAGAGAGACGAGGGTAGCTGTTGCTGCTGGTGCGAGCGAGACTACCTGAGTATCAAAGACGTGTGAAGGAGTAGCTAGAGTGTGTTGTTAAACTGGCTTTCCTTGGGCTCGGATGAACGTGGGGCGCAAGAGTGTGTTGATGGGTGGATGGATGGATGATTGAAGGTACTGCGAGGGCGTCGATGATGCGAAGAGAGTCGCGAGGGAGCAGTTGAAAGTAGGGCAGAGCGATGTCGGCTGCCGAGACAGAAGGAGGGAGGGAGGGAAGCGTAGAGAACTACGTGTTGGTGGTGGTCGCGTGGAGCGCGACAGGCGCTAAAGACGTCGGATAGCCTCGCCTACTACCCACTCTTGACTGCTGATGAATGACAGCAGGGGAGGAGGATGGGTGGTGGGGCTGAGGCTGCGACGCTTAGGACCTGCGTTGGTCGCGCCGGGTGGAGAAGGCGATGTGTGTGGAGACGAAGCGCGCTGGTGAGCTGATCGTGTGCGAAAGTGGTTGAATCAAATCTAGAGCCGGAGATGCTGTAGCTGCCGAGGCTGTTGTGGTTGAATGGTGTACGGTGGCGATTCTTGGATCGACGCCAACATCAAAGCCAGCCTAGCAGACAGATACTGGGGCGAAGAGAGAGAGACAACGGCACGAAAAGCGAGCGGTGTAGATGAGATTGGGCGTTGCGGCGGTGATGTGCGTGCAACGAGAGATGACTGTGTGGTTTGTTGTTGTTGTTGATGGTGGAGACGGATGACGAGCTGAATGGAGCTTTGTTGGAATCCAAGGGAGACGGAGGATGTTGGGTAGCCTAGCGATATCGGAGGCTGTATGAGATGAATGCCCAGAGAGGGGCGAAGAGGATTAAGGGTCGGTGAAGATCAGAGTCTCATGGGAGAGGATTGCAGCTCGAGGCAGCGATGGTGGTGAGAGTGGAACGAGTGGCTGCGTAGGCCGGGCTCAGGCATAGGCAGGCACCGAGAGAGAAAGAGAGAGGCGGCGCCGTGGATGGACGGGGGGCGCGGCGCGAGAGGGCAGACACTGTTGGGCCCGCGCGCGAGAGGGAGAGGGAGAGGGAGAGGGAGAGAGAGAGAGGCTCAGTCGCAGCGGCGCCGTGGAAATTTTTCTCGTCGAGCTGCTGCTTCTCCGTTGGCCTTCGGATTCCGAGGCGCAACAGCCAGAGAGAGCGAGAGAGAGAGAAGGCCGGGCCTGAGCCGCCTGGAGCCGGTGTGGAAGGGCGAAATGGCGAAAATCCACACCAGGCGCGCACAGCTGCACGCGGCCATGTCGGCACCAGAGCGCGAGAGGCACGCGCCGATGGCCGTGGAAACAATTCCACCAACACTCGTCTCACGCCCAGTCCTCGAGAATGCGCGTGCCCACCCTCGCGTCGGCGTTGCGTCGAGTCCTCACCCCAATGCCACTCGACTCTCCTAACCTTGACGCAGATGGCACTCGAGTCAGTCAATCAATCATGCTTTCACCCAGTCTACCGCTCATCCATCGTACTGTTGAGTCTGGCTCAGTAATGAGGACGACAACGGTAGGAAGCATCATGGCATTTAACACCACCAAGCTGCGAATCAACAAGGCTGGACTTGGATGGAATGGGAGGTCGAGGAAAAGCACACCAAACGGCTCTCGAGAGCCAACACGATGACACAGCAAAGATAGTCATGCTGCGTCGGTCCACGTCGGCCCAAGTGCAGAGACGCAATTCAGGATCGAGACGAGACGAGCCAACACGTCGTGCCGAGCGCGTGTGTGCCGTGCCGTACGGGACCAAAGCGTGTGATGTTTTCCTTTTTGGACCCCAGGGTTCTCACGTCGCTCATCAACGCCACTGACCGCGCGCGCCCGCCCTCAATCCGTCGTCCGGCCCGTGGGGGCGTATTGTTTGCGGCTGCCTGTCGCGGGTGATCAAAATCTGCAAACATTTTCCGACATTTTTTCGTGCAGCCAGCCGATGATTCCGATGCAATTTCTCCGTTTTGCTCTTCCCGTGCGGCAGTCTTCTTCCAAGTGCGATCAAACAGGCGTGGCTGCCGCTAATCACTCGCTTCTGCCTGTTCAGCTCGGTTTGGCCACCGTATCAGCTCAACAACCAGTTCGGAGATGGAGCCGAATCATGCCGACGTCACCATGGCAGCAATTCGCGCCGAGCATGCAAGCCCGAAAGGCAAAAACGCGAAATGGCTGGGGATGGACTTGTCGTACGTGTGAAATCGCCGATGCATTTCCCGATATGGCGACGATGGGCAGCACGCGCCCGTGTGACGGTGAAGGTGAGGCGCAAAATTGGGATTGGAAGGCCCAACACGACACCCGACCGCCGCGCCCGCTCAGGCCTTCGTCGCTTTCCATCTGCACCTCGCTCCCTCCCTCTCCACCAGCCTCCTGCTACAGTACATCGCTCGATTATCATGGAGGACGACGACGACGCTTTCCTGTACGGCGACGAGCCCGCACCCGCTCCTGCTCCTGCTAACGCAAAACCAGACGCCCCTGCAGCCAACGGCGCGACACCTTCCACCGACGCCATTCCCAGCACCACAGCATCAACCACAACAGCTTCAGCCAACGCCGGCCAAACAGCCACAGCCACTCAAGCCGGTCAACAACACAGCAGCGAGGATGGAGAAGATGATGAAGACGACGACGATGATGATGATGACGACGACGACGACAGCGACTCGGACATCGAATTCATCATCGACGCTACCCAGGAAGCACAACCTCCAGCACGTCCTGGCACACGACCGGGCGTTCCCGGCGCGCGTCCTCTGCCCACACAGAGCACGCCGCAACGTCCGCAGTCCACGCTCACCTCCGAATACACCCCCCTCTCCCGCTCCCAGCTTCTTGCCAATGCCAGTCCCGCAACCACAGCCGCGGCAGCTGCAGCGCCGCCTCCCCCCGGCGCGCCTCCCGTCAAGCCTCAGCTAGCCACCGATACGCTCGGCCCCGAAGGCGGCCCTCCTGCCGTACCCTCCAATGCTCCCAAACTCAACCTCTCCCCCGGCCCCGAAGAGCGAACCTACCCCAAGCCAGAAGACGTCGTCGAAGAGGAGGAAAGCTCGGCACGCGACATTTTCGACATCGACCTCGAGAGCCTCGCCGACAAGCCCTGGAGGCGCTACGGCGCCGACCTCACCGACTACTTCAACTACGGCTTCAACGAGGACTCGTGGAGCGTGTGGCGCGGCAAGAAGGAGCACATTACGCAGGCGCGCAAGAACACCGAAGCCAGCCTCTTTGGCGGCCCTGGCGGCGACATGCCCAACATGCAGAACATGATGGCCATGATGCCGCCACCGCAGGCGATGCAGGCCATGATGTCGCAGATGCCGCCCATGCCGCCGGATCAGATGATGGCCATGATGGCCAGCATGTCCGGCATGCCTCCCATGCCCGGCATGCCGCCGCCGCCCATGATGATGCCCGGCATGTTTGGCGCCCCGCCCTTCAACGGCGGCGAGCAGCAGAACCAGCCTCGACACGACGGACACCGCTCGCCGTACCCGCCGCAAGAGCACGACAAGGACGCCAGTGGCTGGGACGCGCCCGCAAGCCCTCGTGCGTCCGAGTCGAACAACGCCGCGCGCCACACCGACAACGACGACGAAGCCGGCGATGCACCCATCAACCTTGGCCCGTTGCCAGCCAGCGTGCCCATGAAGCCCATGTCTGGTGCCGACATGTCGGCGTTCTTTGGCGCCTCGGGCGTCGATCTCTCGCAAGTCGCCGCCGCCGGCATCCCCGTCCCCGCCAACGCCGCCGATGCTTCCGACACGGCTTCGACCAAGAAGAGCGGTGGCGCCAATGCCAATGCCAAGCCTGCACCTTCGTCTCGGGCGGGTCCACCGGGAGCGCCGCCGGCGGCACCCAAGGGTACTTCGATCCGCGGGCGAGCTGCTGCTGCTGCGGCGGGCAGTTCACGCGGTGGACGCGGTGTGTCGCCCACACTGCCGGCGAACGTGCCTTCGGGCCCACGCAATCCGGGCAAGCGGTACAATGACCGTGACACGGGCGCTGGTGCAGCGGATCTGCTCGACTACGGTGCCACTGCCGGGGGCGAAGACGATCGCGATCGGCGTCACGATGATGACTGGGACCGCCGGGATCATGGACGCGAGGCGAGTGGGTGGGACATGTCGCCGCGCGATGACGATCGTCGACGCGGCGGTGGACGCGGTCGTAGTCGGCGCGAGGACACGTACGATTCGGCGAGTGCCAATGGTCGTGGCGACGACGATTATCGTCGAGGTGGCAGGTCCAAACGCGGAGGTGAAGAGTGGGACGATGAAACGGCGTCTCAGACCTCGGCGAGCGGTCGTAGGAGGAGGGGGCCGGGTGGATCGTCTCGCGACCATAGGGGTGAGAGGGATCGAGAGCGCGAGAGGGATAGGGATCGTTCGGAGCGCGATCGAGAGCGCGAGCGTGAGCGCGAACGCGAAGCGCGCAGTCAGGCTCGATCCGAACGTCGAGCAGGGAGGGATTTGGATGATGCATCCATCCCCACCGGTCCCTCTGCGGCGAGAGCGGGTAGGAAGAGGAGTGCACCCGACGATCGCGACGAAGACGACCACGATGCACCCCAAAAGAGCGCGCCAAGAAGCCGAGGCGGACGCAAAAAGCGCTAGACCCACCCTCACTCAACTCGCTCAAGTCGGGACTGCAATCCATGCTTTTCTTTTTCTCTCATCAGCGATGTTGTGTTGGTATGAACTGCGTAATGATCGTGAGCTGAGTGGGGGCATGGATTAGTGATGTAGATGAGCTTGTCTGTCGGGATGAACGAAGCTCGAATGGTGGTGATGATTGCGTGGGGTTGTGGGGATGGAAGAGATTTGGATGTATTGGCCGTCGATTTGGCCTCCTGTTAGGTAGAGTGTTGCTTTAGCAGCTTGTTGTTCGGACTCCATCTCGACTACTGCCTCGCCATTGCCGAGGTCGATGTGAAGCGCACGGCCGTACCAGTTCAAGATGTCGGCCAGATGCGTGCGGCGAACATTGCAAGTCAAACCGCTGATTCGAACCGATGTTTTCCCAGACGGACTACCCGACTTTCGAGAATCATAAGAGGGTGACGAGGGTGAGCGTGATCGTGTCGACATGACGGTCGGATCCTCCCCAACGCGGATGGTGGCAGATGCAAAAGATGCGCATGCCACGTCGAAAAGCTCCAAATCTTCCAAATGCAACCTCGGCCAAAAAAAAAGGTGGAGGTATTTTCGCCAGATCTCATCAACCCCACCCCACACACACGCGCTTCATTCCACTAACGACGACGACTTTGATTCATTGCGAGCTTAGATGGCCTTGAGGACGTTTTCGGCGGCAGTGACGGTAACATCCGGCGCATTCTCCTCGACAAACGCCTTCCTCACCACACCGCCTTCGACGACAAACGCATAGCGCTTGGATCGGTGTCCACCGAGCAGACCAGTGGCATCAAAGCTCTGACCCACCGCCTTGGTAAAGGCACCCGTGTCGTCGGCCAGGAAGTGGACATTGGATGCCGAAGCGCCGTTGAGCTTCTCCTTCCATGCGGCGACGGTGAACTGGTCGTTGACAGCCACAATGTAGATCGCCTGCACTCCCTTGGCTTCAAACTCGGCCGCGTGCTGGATGTATCCCGGAACCTGCGACGAACAAGGACTGCATAAGATCGCAACCATCAGCATCAACTCCCATCGTGCGCAAAAGGGGAAGGGACTTACGGCGTAAAGGCACCGGGCACACCAACGATGATCGTCTTGCCCGTGAGGCTGTCGAGCGAAACATCGGCGTGCTCGGGATTGTTCTCCTTGAGCTTGATGCCCGTTTCGAGCTTGGCGCCCTCCTTGACGTCGCCCTTGATAGCAGACTTGATCTTGTCGGTGAAAGAAGACATGTTGAATAGCGTGCGGAAAGGGGCGGGTCGGGGCAAAAAGAAGGGGACGAGGCTATATAAAGAGCGCGGGTGGCGTAGCGTGGCGAGGCGAGGCGAGGCGACGGCCACTCGGAACGCAGAAAAAGTGGAGGCCGAGGAGCGCGTCTCGTCGTCATCGGAAGCCAACCGATGCAGCCGCGCCGCCTTGGTTGCTTGGTTTGGCTCGACCAGCGCCTCGACTGCGAGGCTTCGTCTGCGGCCTCTCCGCCTGCACCAGCTGTATGATGAATCACACATCGGATCAGTTGGATCAGCTTCCGTGCCGACGACTTTGGCTCGCAATCGATGCGACGTCGGCGTAAAATCGTGGTGTGATGAGCTGTCAAAGTCACGCCTCGAGGAGGCGCATCGACGCTCGGGCCCATTTTGAGAATGCGCGATATTGGCGCTGCGAGAAGAATAGCCCTCTCGCCTTTCCGCACAAGCACCAGCACAACTGATCCACTGGACTGGCGCCTCGCATCATCACCGCCTCTTGACCCCTTACCCTTGCTCTTCTCCTCGATGGCGACGCGCAAGCTGAGGGTAGGCGTGGTGGGCGCGGGCGAGGTGACGCAGGTGGTGCACCTTCCCACGCTCCACCTGCTGCACGACCTCTACACGGTGACGGCGATCTGCGACGTCTCGCGCGAGGCGGCCGACTACGCCGCAGCCAAATGGTCGATCCCCTACGCCGGCACGTCGAGCGCCGAGATGGTGCGGCGCGACGACATCGACGTGGTGCTCATCGCCAACAGCGACGAGTATCACACGCAATGCGCTCTCGAAGCCGCCGAGGCGCGCAAGCACGTCTTTATCGAAAAGCCCATGGCGCTCACGCACTCGGACGCCGATGCCATCCAGCAAGCGGCACAGCGGAACGGCGTCAAGGTGTTTGTCGGCTACATGCGTCGATACGCGCCCGCATTTCAGGTGTTCCGCCAGCTGCTCGCCGAGTCTGGACCCATCCGCCACGCCATCGTCAAGGACATCATCGGTCCCAACTCGTTCTTCGTCGCACAGTCCGGCACGCAGCCGCACAAGTTTGGCGGCGACATCCCACGCAGCGCGGGTGAAGACAAGGCGAGCCGTGCCCAGGCGATCCTCGAGCAAGCGATCGGCAAGGACAAGGCGTCGGATGCACGACTGGGCGCCGTGTATCGTCTGCTCGGCTCGCTGGGAAGCCACGACCTGAGCTTCATGCGGGAGGCGCTCGGTGGCAAACCCGACCGCTGCCTCTCGTCGTTCGCGAGCCACGACGGCCAGTTCATCTCGGCCTCCTTCGAGTACACCAACGCCGGTGGACGCCAGGGCACCGAGCCGTACAACGTCTTGTACACGACGGGCATCCACAATGTGGGCGTCTTCGAGTCGTTCCTCGAAGTCTTCACCGACGATCGTGTGCTGCGCATCGACATCGACACACCCTTCGTCAAAGGCCTGCCCATCAACGTCACCGTCAAGGAGAACGACAAGCACGGCCACTACTCGGAACGCATCATCCGTCCAACCTACCAGGACGCCTACACCACCGAGTTCCTCGACCTTTACCGAGCACTCAACGGCGGACCGGACCTCAAGACCACACCCCAAGATGCGGTCGACGACCTCGACGTGTTTGACATGATCATGGCCAAGCTGGATCGCTGAGACCGCATCGGGGCGTGCAATGTGAGCCGGCCGATTTCGATATTTGTAGACATCTGCAGGCGGCTGCATTTCACGCTCCAAATTGCATCGCCGCCTTGCAGCCGCCCAGACGAATTCCAAACCCATCCTCGACCGACCTGTCTGCATTGCATGACTTTGCTCCCTCCTCAGCTTGAGCATATGAATGACGGCCGTATCGCATCGCAGCGCATCGCAGCGCATCGCATTGCATCTAGGATCCCGCATGGACAGCTTCGATGTCGAGGCTAGGCGAAGCGAGGCAGCGTCCATCGATGCATAGGGCCGGCGTCTGCTTGCGGGCGGGCGGGGTCAAGCTTGCTTGGCATAGGCGAGCGGCGAAGCGGGACGCAGCTGCCAATCGAGTCGAAATCTCAAATTTCGCCTCGCCTCGGCAGCAGATCGCGATTCGTCGCGGTGGCCGGGCGCAGAGAGGCGACGCAAAAAGGGCGTAAATGAGCTGATGCGCAGGAAACGGGAAGCGGCTCGCTCGTCGGGTGCAGGCCATGTGCCTCGCTTGGCCACGCCTCTCCAATTCGGATTCAAGCCCGGCTTCCAATTCGCACTTCTCCACACTCAGACGACGGGACGGCAGCGGCGTTGGATTGGATTGGATGGCCCTTGGCAGCTTGGCATCTTCCATCCTCCCCACCGTCACCACCAATCCGAGCAAACACTCGCCATCCATTCGCAATCCATCCGCGTTGGAGCACGCATCCGCAGCATCGACACAACACCAACGATGCACTCGTAACATCGCAGAGCGTGCTCAGGCCCCTCGAGGCCAACACCTCACCAACCACACTCCCGCCATGCAGTCCCAAGCTGCCGCCGAGGCGAAGCTCAACGCTCGCACCCGCCTCTTCTCCAACAATATCCTGTATACCCGCGACGTCTGGACACGCGCCACCGCAACGCACGTCTCGACCTGCCTTAGCGCTGCATTTGTGCTCGCAGTGTGCTATGTCGCCTACCATGCCTTGGTTGGCAGCCACACGTCGCGCGGGGCCAAGCCGCTCTGGCAGCTCTCCACCATGCTCGCCGACGACGCCTCCATCGATCGCCTCGACAACGAGCTCGACAGCGACGAATACGAGGACGAGCACGAGTCGCGCGCCTCTGGCTTCCTCGCCAACGCTCGCGAGCGGCATGCGCTCCGCAGGATGCTCGCCCGCAACGAGGGCAAGCGATCCAGCATCGTACGCATCACCTCGTCCGACCCCTCCAGCTCGCTCAGCGACCATCCCATGCAGGTCGACCTCGATCCTCCCACGCGCAGATCCTTCTGGCCCGCTCCCGCATCCAACACTCCTCCGTCCGACTCGGGCACACCCGCGAGCTCACCGACCTCCTCAACGCCTCCACCTGCCTCGGGCCGGCGTCGCAAGGAGAGCGGCCGACTCGTAGCAGGCGAGCAGGGTCGTCGCCAGCATACCGCCAGCCCGAGCCGCTCGCCAATGCCCTTGTCCGGTTCGCTGCCCGTACGTCCGGCGCGCATCCGCCCCGTCGACCGCTCGCCCCTCGGCCGCGTCGCCTCCCGAGCCAAGCGCAATAGCTCCTCCAGCATCGGCTCCGACGCTGCTGCCGAACCAAGAGACGCTTCGCCCAGCCCGACCTCACCAAACCTCGAGGAATGGGCGGACGAGTCGCAGCTCTCTCCGTCAGCCGCCGCTGCAGGCGCAGACCACGACGCGCTGCTCACCACGCCCAGCCTGGCGTCCGAAGCATCGTTCACATCCGCAGTGCCCGCTTCGCCCGCCTCCAGCACCTTCTCGCTGCGCGCGCCCTCCATCCTCAAGCGCCGCCCGCAAAGCTTCCGCACCGCCTCGCTGCGCGACATCGACATCGCCTACAGCCTCGTGCAGCGCAAAGCCTCGCTTCCGCCGCCGCTCTCGCCGACCGAGCTGCATCAGCACGACTTTTGGCATGCTGCTGCCATGCACTCGCCCGCGCCTCCGCCGTACCAGCCTGCGAGCCCCGATGCACACGCCGCGTGGGCATCACCGAATCCCGTCCCACGCAGCGTCAAGCTCATCGAGCCCGATTGGCGGCCGCATTGCGACTCGCACGTGCGCGCACGAGAGCGGCTCGAGGCAGCAACGCGCTTCGCCACTGTCGCGCAGAGCAGCCAGGACGACTTTTGGTTCGAGCGCTTCACACAGAGCACCGCCGCGGCGGGGCGCGATTGGGACTGGCGCAAGCGCCGCGCACGCCTGCAGCGCGCCGCGGCGCTCGGCATGGCGTTGGGGCAGAGCGGGCTCGCGAGTCCCGCCAGTCCGCTGCTCCCGGGCAACGTGGGCAAGACCGACGTGCAGCTGCAGCATCAGCTGGGTGCAGAGCCCACACCCGCAGCACAGGCAGCGTCGCCTGTGCGCAAGACATTGCCGACCGCACCGCTCATCACGTTTACCGAGCAGGAGCTCAAGACGGCGCCCGTGCTCAAGGTGGATACCGAGAGCGGACGCAGGGTGGCGCGCACCAGTGTCGAGGCGGCCAGTCCCACCTACAGCGCCACGCCACTCAGTCCAACGCCCAGCGGGACGGGCACGCCGCTCGGAGGCATCTTTGGCGCCGTGGTCCCGTCGGCCGAGTCGGTCAGTGCCATCATGGCTGCACGCATGGCGCAGCGCCGCCGCGCGAGCGACGACACCACCGCATCGGGCGCCATGCCAGCTGCAGGCGAGGCCGGCACGATGCGCAGGGGCGTCGTGGACAAGGCGATGCGTCGCAGGCTCTCGGCATCCACCGGATCAGCGGTGCCCAGCTCGCCGGGCGGCAGTCCCGCGGGTTCACCGTCGATCGAAGGCCGAGGTTCGCCGCTATCGGTCGAGGCCGGGAGGGCTAGCATGGACGCGCCCAGCTCACCGTCCGCGTCGGCGAGCCTGAGTGTGCCCGGTCGACTCAGCAGCCTGGGTACGGTGGGCAAGAAGGTGTCGCTCACCAACCTGCGTGCCGGCTTGCGGCGCGGCTCGGGCAGCGCCGACTTTATGCAGCTGCACGACGCGAGTGGCATCGAACTCGTGCCCAACTCGCCGGATCTTGCGGTCGAGGGCGAAACGCACGCGAGCCTGGCCGAGTCACCTTCGCCCGAGGGCCCACGCAGCAGTGCGGATGCGTACAGCGAGGATCCGCTGCAGGGCATTGTGCTTTCGCGCACCGACTCGCATCTGCGCCAGGCCGAGGGCGGTCACGACGCCAGCGCGGTGCGCGTGCGCGGCGAGTCGCCCAAGTCTGCACCGCAGTTCCGCGGCGGAGCACGCGTGACCAAGCTGGGGTCGGCGCCGGCGGCGGTGCTCAACCATGCGGGGCAGTACGATGTAGTGGAAGAGCTGCGGCAGGAGCGGGATCGTAGCGAGCGCGATTCCATCTCGCAGGGCTCGTCGGACTCGGATTCGCTGCGTCGTCGCTTGCGCTCGCAGACCGATTCGGCCACACGCGCGCGGCTGGATTCTGTGCTCAACAACTCCCCCACCGCACGTCGGGACGGACTGGCTGCGCTCTCGGCGGGTGCGTCGTCTTCGCCACCTACAGCCAAGGCACGTGCACGCGGTGGCTCGCGCTCGAGCATCGTCAAGAGCGCGTCGGGCGCCAGCAGTCATCTCGACCGCTCGATGCGGCGCGGCTCGATTCGCGGCTCGGACTCGGCATCTCTCACCAGCAGCACATCGCTGCCCAGCATGGCGTCGAGGAGGAGGGGCGCCAAGGATGCGACGCCCGATCCGCAGTTGCAGCCCGAACCGGCGCCGAGGGGGATGGCGCAGCGCGCACGATCGGCAAGCATCAGCAGCAATGCCAGCAGCTTGGCGTCCGGCAGCAGGCGATCCAGCAGGAGCAACAGCTTTAGAGAGGCGGGTGCCGGGTTGGTCATGACGAGCAATCCCGCAACACCAGGCTCGCCAGAGGAGAGAAGGGCGGATCCGTTCGGAGTCGCGCCACTGCAAACCCAGCCTGTGTGAGCAGGGGTCGTATCGTAGCGACAATGCTTAATCGTAGTAGCTAGTGCTCAACTTGTGTGTGTGTGTTTGGAATGGTGTGGTGAGAGGATTGTGGCATGCTGCGTTGGTGGTGGGGCGGGAGAAAATTCGGGATTCGGGCTTGGGTGTTGACCGGGGGCTCTTGATTTTTGGGCACCGAGAAGTTCCGAGCAGGTTCCCTTTCTTCTCACGCTGCTCCACCATCTTTCTTGCGGCACCTTTTTCATCATGTCGTCTTTACGCCTTGCTGTTCATTCCATTGCACCTACTCGGTCCGCTTGTTCCGTGCGTTTGTTCAGCCTCTCAGCGGTGGCACTTTCCAAACCTCCATTCAAAGATGTCTCGAAGCCTCTTGTTCGGGAGACCTCGTCATCTCCTGAAGAGCTCAACTCTCGACCGCTGCCCTACCTTAGTTTTGCGCTGGGAGTACCATCACCACCGTCGGCATCTGCGCCAACATGGACCGAGAAGCGCGAAAAGTTGATCTCTCAAGATCACCGCATGGCTTCGCGCAAGGCGATCGTAAAGGAAGCAACGAGGGGATACTTTCACGACTTTCATGCGATCAAAAGCCACGGAGGAAAAACTTGGCGTGCCCCAAGTACACTCATCAAGGACGAAAGAGCAATGTGGTTCCCCCGAATCGAAGGAACAAGGTTGAGCGATAAGAAAAAAGTCAACACGGTAGAAATGCTTAGGGGTAAAGTTAGCATCATCGCCCTCCTAGGCAGCAAGATTAGCGAAGAACATACAAAATCAACCTACAACCAAGCCGTACATGCCTTCCAAACCCATCCCTCCTTCCAACTCATCCAAGTAAGCCCCCCACACACACAACCACAAAAAGGTAGCATATGATGTCTGACCAAGGTGGATTTACAGATCAACCTCCAAACCAATCCACTCAAGTCATACCTCGTCTCGCTCTTCCTCTCATCCCTCCGAACCCAAATCCCGCCCGAACTCCACAACACATACCTCCTAAGCTCGCAAAACCTTGAACTCGAAAAAGACCTCCTCGGCCTACACAACAAACACGTAGGCTACACCTACCTCATCGACCACCAAGGCCGAATCCGTTGGGCCGCAGGAGCCTTCGCAGAACCAGCCGAAGCATCAGCCCTCAAAACTTGCACCGCCATCCTCCTCGACCGCGCACTCGAGGCCAAGAAACCCAAAAAGTAAAATTGACACGCCCATTTCTACATGACCACGCACTCGTCGCGCTTCGACGGCTTTTGCGGCGCAAACCCCATCTCGGCAAACGTATTGTACGCCTTCTTGTTCGAGTCGTCCGACGCTGTCGCGTACGTCGTGGCTGAGTTGTTGCTCGACGGTGTTACCGACGATGCAGGCGCGTGTGCTGGAGCAGAGTAGTCCGTCGCCGGTCGAGGTGCTTGCGCAGCAGCAATCGGCTGGACTGCAGCAGGTCGACGCACTGCCGACGCTGGCGCTCCAGTGGCCATCGGCGCCGCAGCAGCTTCGGATCGTCCACCACGCTCGTAGCCACGCTGGTGCCTGCGTTGACCCGCCGCAGTCTCCTCGACCATCTTCATGGTCTTTTTGCGCGAGAGCTCCAGCTGGTTGCCCGCGCCGCCACCTGGCGCCGCCAGCCGCCCGCCTGCACTCGGAGCCGCACCGCCGTGTCGGTGCGGCGATGTGCCCAGTGGTGCGTCCGGTGCGGGCGCCGTGGGGCTCCTTCCCTCGCGGTCGCTGAGCATCTTGGCCTGCGTGCGCCGGCGCACGAGCTTGTCGTCCATCACCGCCTCGTGCTCGTGCCTCGACAGACCCGTTGCCTGCGGCGCCTGCAGTGCACGCAGCCTCTCCTTGGCATCCGCATTGTCCTTGCCCGCCGCTTTCGTGTACCACTTGCGCGCCGCCTCGACGTTGCGCTCCGTGCCCACACCGACCTCGTGGTAGTAGCCCAGCGCGAACTCGGCGGATGCCAGGCCGCGCCGCGCCGCCTTGTCGGCGAACGTGTAGGCGAGCGTCTCGTTCTTTTCGAAAAACTGGTCGGCACCGCAGAGAAACCACTTGGAGAGCGCCATATCCGCCTCGGTCTCGCCGCCCTGCGATGCGAGGCTGTAGTACTGCACGCTGAGCAGCGGGTCGAATGCACACCCGAGCTGCGCATACTCGAAGAGCCAGCCGCACTTGTACTGCGCCGGTGCGAAGCCGAGCCACGCCGCCTTCTGGATGCGCCGCCGCGCCTCGTCCTCTACCGATGCGCCCGCCTGGGCCGGCGCGAGCAGGTGCGGCGCAATTTCGACGTGCGCAAACTCGCCAGCGAGCAGCATGCCGTAGATGTAAGCGGGCTGAGGTGTGTCGATGTCGGCCTTGTCGGCTGCATCGCGCAGCATGGCGATGGCGCGCGCGTGGTTGACGCCGAGCTCGAGCTGGCCCAGCAGATTGGCCATGCCGAGGCGATAGATGCATCCGACGTCGCCGGCGTGCACACCGCGGTCGTACGCATCGCGCGCGCGTGCGTTGTCGCCGAGCACCTCGTAGTCGCGTCCGATGCGGAACCAGCTGGGCGCCCAGCCCATGCGTGCCGAGAGCTCAAAGTCGTTGAACGCCTCCTTGAGGTTCTTGGGCAGGTACGTCGGGAACGCGCCGGACGCTTGCAGGTCGCCGCGCAGATACAGAGCCTCGGGCTCGGGCCGCGCCGCCGAGGTGCACTGCTGGACGATGGCGATGGCGTCGTCGGTCCACTTGACGAGGAAGGGCTCGCTGATCTTGGTGCCGTCGGCAAAGTTGCGCTCGACGTACTTGAAGACCTGCTTGGCCCACGCGATGCGCTGCTTGTCGTCGCGCGCACGCTCGCGCTGCGATGCCAACGCCGCAATGTCCGGCATGGGCGCCGACAAGCTCGGTGGGCCGGAGGCCTGCGATGACGACGAGGTGGGCCCATAGATGTCGTTGGCACTCGCGCGACGTGCCGAAGAGGCGTGCTGCTGATGTGAACTGGTACTGTTGTTACCTATCGACATGTTGTGCATGCCGTTTGAAAGCTGCTGCGAGTGTGAGTGGGACGAAGCAGGTGCAGATGGTGCCGGCGGTGGTGGGAGGACGCGACCAGGTGCTGGCATGGTGGATGTCGATGTGGATGGCTGCACATGCTGAGGCGGTGGGGTTGCGAATCCTCCGACAAAGTGGTTCTGAGATGAGGGCGGCGGTGGTGTGGGTGCATGGACAAACTGGCCCGGTCTGAGACCCGAGGAGGGCGGGATGGCAGAAGACGCATAGCTCGCTGATTGGTGTCTGCGACGTTCCTGTTCGAGCGCGCCAGGCGGTAGCGGCGGCAGAGGTGGGCCCGTTGGGCGGTATGTTGGGCCGGAGGGTGCTGATGGACGCGGCAGCGGTGCTGGTGCCGGCACGACGGAAGGTTTGGGCTGCGAGGCGGTGATGCGCGTGCTGCCGGGAATGGGTGGGTAAGAAGAGTCGGTGCCAAAGCCAGCGGGCAGCGCGGGCAGATGCGGTGGGGATCCTGGCATGGTGCCGTCAAGATGCGAAAGAGGATCCGTCGGGGCCTTTCCGATAGGTGTTGTCGGGGGAGATCCGATCAAGATGACAAGCGTGATCTTTCTGTATTCCGTATTTGTATCGAATGTGTGGTCGATGAATCGCAGCAACTCGAGAGCGGGCCGTGCAGACGAAGGGGGGAGGGTGGGGTGGTGGTGAGAAGCGTGGTGGGTCGGCGCTGAGGCGGTGCGGTGCGCGCGGCACTTCCGATGCTGCTGCTCTCGCTCTCGCTCTGGCTCTGGCTCGGCCCTCTTCGCCCACGTCAAAAGCAGCGGCCGTGCATGAAATGCAACTTGGCCAAGGGCAGCAGCGCGTCATCATCGCGGTTGGGCAACTCGAGCACTTTTGCCCAGCAGTCGCCCACATGTTTTTCTTTTTTGAGATTCGGATCGGATGCGACACAGATCCTCGACGTGCAGTTTCTTGCAGATACGCGTGCCGTTCCCTCTTCACTCACCCGAGGATTAATTCCAAAATCAAAAAAAGAAAGAAAAGAAAATCATTCAAGAAATGCGGTCACAAAAATGGCGACTGCTATCTTGCCGCCAGGCACATCACATCTGAGTGGAGCGGGTGGGAAATCTCGGAAGATGCGGCGGTGTCCAATTCAGCCGACGCAACCCGCAGCTGCATGCGCAGAGACCAACACCGACTGCGCAGCCCAAAAAACGCGCTCAAGCGCTCAAGCGCTCGAAAGTGCCATGCACCCTGAGTCACCATCTTTTCGGAAGCACCGCTGCGCTGATGAGACAGTTCCAGCTCGGCCCAGCTCGGTTCAGCTCGATACTGCTCCCGCTCTTGACCACCAAAGTGGCATCGACGTGCTGGGTCTCCACCTCTGTCACCTCAACCCTCGCTCGCCTCGCTCGTTCTCGCCCAGCATGGTCGCCTCATCGCAAGCGCCCATCTCGGACGCCACCGTGATCCCGCGCGTCGGCGTGGCCGTCTTCGTGCTCAACGAGCAGGGTCACGTACTCGTCGGCAAGCGCACAGGAAGCCATGGCGCAGGCACAATCGCGCTTCCAGGCGGCCACCTCGAGCTGCACGAATCCTTCCACGAATGCGCCGCTCGCGAGACGTACGAAGAAACTGGCCTCATTCTGCAGCTGCCCGACGCGCTGCCTCCCTCGCAGCTCCTGTCGCCATCGTCACCAGTGCACTCGCAGCCGTCTCTGAATACGTCCGCTCTAGCAGCTTCGACAAGCCGCCCGCCAACACCATTACAGTTGGTCACCGCACAGAACTCGGTATACATGAAGGATCACGGCGAAAAGGGCGACGGCAAGCACTACGTCACCATCTTCATGAAGGCGAGCGTCAAGCCCGACCCGGCGAATCCAGTGGCGCAGGCCAAGATCATGGAACCCACCAAGTGTCTCGGCTGGGCCTGGGTCCCCGTCTCATACCTCCGCAACACGGCGAATCGCCAGCAAGAACTGCAGATGCTCCAGATGACTGCCGCTTCCGAAGGTCGCTCGCTGCCCGTGTCCATCGACAAGCTTCTCGAGGCAGACAGCCTGGCGCAGGCCTTGCAAGAGGCGGACGAGACCAACCTCAGCCCCGGTGTCGACTCGCCTGTCAGCCCGTCCTTGCAAAACAACCAACGACTACCAGCGCAACATCCTGCTCTCGATCACGCAGAGGCCATGGCTTGGGCACAAGCAGACGACTTTATGCGCGGCGCACCACTCTTCCAACCGCTCGTCAACGTGCTGATCGACAATCCGGACTTACCACTGGCATAGTACAGGACATCACAACGATAACACGACGCGG
Organism: Moesziomyces parantarcticus; assembly: GCA_023212605.1. Taxonomy (NCBI): domain Eukaryota; kingdom Fungi; phylum Basidiomycota; class Ustilaginomycetes; order Ustilaginales; family Ustilaginaceae; genus Moesziomyces; species Moesziomyces parantarcticus. The sequence continues at coordinate 246,076 of JALCCF010000018.1, read as the reverse complement.
AACTCATCTGCTCTTGCCATGGAATAGACCTAATCGCCTGGACTCGTGCAACTCGACCGGCCTTATCCAACACTCCTAAGTCGTACATTAAAGATCAGTACGAATCGAATGAGCTGATCGAGATACGTCTGGCCTGAGCGACAATACCTCCATCACTCCGGAGCTTTCGTCGCATCGAAGCATTCCAACAATGAGCGCTGAGCTCTTATCACACCTTCTAGGCGTAAGCGAATGTCTGCCCAAGTCGGACCGTATTGTCCGCTTAGCGTCATCTGAACAGTGCGGCTGGCGCGGCAAGCGCCTACGCCGGATGAAGCGACGAGGGGCTGGCATCGCACCACCACAGCCACCAACTTATGAAGCCGCATCCTGTGATACCCGAGCAGTACACGCGGTCGGCTATCTTTGCACCGGAGACCCTGGCAGCCGTGCGGAGGTTTTGGACAGCATGGTACCCGGGCCAAGCACTCGGAGCATTCGCTTTCAGTATCCAGATCCTTGGCTGCACGGACGGGATCGACGAGGCCATCGCGTTTGCCTTGAGTGGCTGGCATCGAATGGTGACGAGCGGCTCGTGCTTCAAACTACACGTTCAGCGCTCGCTAATGCATGCCGGGCGCAGGTGTCGGGCTCACCGGTAGAGAGGGCCCGCGCTCGCGCATGCCCGCGACCTCATATGAGGTGGAGCCGGTGACATGCCGGACACTTTCGCTTATCATCCATGCAGCATGCCATTGTGGACGTGCGCTCGGGTCACGATGCTAAAGCTTGGCTCGACCCGTGCCACTCGGCTTTTGGTCGCGACCAAACACACAATGATCCTACGCAAGATCACGCCAGCAGCCGAGCATGAGCAAGCATGGCGTTGCTTTCCAGCATTTCCATCGTCGAGCTGCCAGAAGAGCTTGCCGGTCCCGAGGGAGGATTCAGAGACCTGGATGGAGCATCGACGATGTACGGGAAGCATGCGCTGTTGGCGGCATTACCTGCCTCCGCCTGCACACCCTGCATGCCCCGGGTTGCCGTCCGCAGCTGTCAAAAACCTCATCACTCGCTTCCAACAATGGCAGCAAAGCGTGTCGCAGCTGCGAAGTGCAATTGCTGCCCCCTTTTTCCGCACCTCGCCGAAACTCGAATCGAATTCTGGACTCGGGCTAGGCTCGACGCTCACCATAGCGATTGGAGCGGGCATCGTATCGGAGTGCATTGTCTCGCCTTGCGCAGTGCAATCTGCAAACAAGCGGTTGGACCGCCTGATTTGGCTGTAGCGTGAAGCTAGCAGCCCGAGCGATCCGCGAGGACAGGGGTTCATCTGGTATGCCGGCTGTGGCAAACACCAAGCACGTGCGCGCGATCGTGCCATCCGGCTATGCGGGCCTGCTTTTGCGGACTGAGTCAACATGCGGCGCAGACAAGCGTCTTCATCTCGAGCCGACACAGGCTTAGCAACGACTAGTCCAGGTGACGGTGTGGGAGAACGCGGCGCCTTGCCAAGCTAAGGAAGCAAGCGTGTTCCTGTCGTTGTTCTTCTCATTTCGGCTTGGATTCCCTGACAGAATGGCAAGGGCAGGGGCAGAGACCCAGACTTTCGGATCAGGTCCGAGAGGAGTCAACAGCCTTCAGCAAATTTGCGGCGAGGTCCAGGCGTCGAGGCGGGATAAGCGCAGTGATGCGTCCATGCGAAGTCCATGTGTCAATACCCTAATCAACGCTCCACATCGGCGTGCAACCTTCCAAAGCCGACTCAGCCTTCCCTTCCCAGCAGACGTCTAGCACCATCGGCTCCCGCCGCCTTGTGAATCGACTCTGCTATCAATGGCGTCGCTCGCTCACACCTCTTGTCTCAGTCGAGCATTTCATAACAGCAGCACGCGTCGACAGGTGTCGACAGTTTGCCTCCCCCAGGTTACCAGCTTCAGGGTCTTTTGCACGGCTGTCAGCAATGTTCGGACAGAGATCGCTGTACATACGTGGTTCCTGCGAGACGACTACCAGGCGTGACTGCAAGACCCACAACCCAGCTCAGCCGAAGATTTGCATGAGTCTGGGTGGCGCGCACTGAGCACTCGCTACACCATCGCAAGTGATTGTGACTGTGGCGAGAGCAAGCTCGTCTCGCCCTAACCCCTGGCTGGGTATTCACTCTCTTCTGCATTCCACGATCGAAGTCAAGTGACTGCATGAAGACCATCCGTGACCATTGGCTGCTCGGACTAGACTCGACGCTTGGTCCCGCCTGCGCCGCCTGCGGAAGTTTCACAATCTTACTCGCGGCCGCATCGGTTCCGTTCGTGTCACAGCGGAAGTTTTCATCCACGCAAAGCCCCTTGCATCCTTGTCGGAGCCATACAGTATGGACACAGGCTCACAAGCCCGGACGATGAGGCTTGTGACAGGCGATCCCGCACGCTGCAGTGTGTGACACTTTTTCTCGGCGTCGGCCCTTTGTGCCACCGTGAACGCGGTGTTGAAGGCCGGATTTCGCCTCTCCCTTTCATTCCTCGCAGTGCCTTTTTCCCTGGTACAACGGCTTCGTTGAGATCGACTGCGGCAGGCAGAGCGCTGTCGGACTAGAGCGCATCGGCCAGGTGACTTTAGGGGTGTGCGCCCAAGGACGGATTCAGATCAAGCATCGCCCTCTCCAAATGAAGCGACCATTGTTCCCTGATTCGGCCTCAACGAGCCGCGTCCAAGTCGGCTGAATCGAAGCGCGTGCCCTGCTCGTCGGAGCGGCTGCCGGTGCTGGTGCAGATGGGGCTGCATTGCCTGCGCGCTGCGGTTTCTCGGGCTTTGGGGCCGGCCTAAATATTCTGGGTCGAGCACAATCGTAAAGCCCACCTCCAGTGGTCGCTGTATGCCGTCACTGCACTTACTGCCGCTCTGCCGTGGCTCCTGCCGTGCCTCCAGGTCCCTCAGCTGTAAGGGGGCTGAGCTTCACGCATTCTCCGCTAGCATTGTATGCGTCCGCCTCGGCTCTCATGCAGCTTCGCGCCACTCACCTGTCGCAGCGTGATCACACCCGCCACGACGACACCCTTGTCAAGCACAGCCCTACAGCCCTACAGCCTGGCTCAAAGCTGCCCCTCAGCCCCGGTCGGCGCTGTTGCTCTGTTGCCTAGGCAGTGAATCGCGCTTGCCACTCCACACCGAACCCAGCTGAATTGATGCGCAACCGGTGTTTTGGTGCCGTAGCGCCGACCTGCCACCAGTCTAGTCGACTCGGAAAAGCAGCTGAACCTGATCGAGCACCCGACATGCTGCAATTCGCCACTCAGCGTCCGCGCAATCTGGGCCTGGCCTCGCTGCTCCCCTTTGACCCCCGAGCCGCTTGGCCTTGCTCGAGAACGGTCCTGGACTCTGTCTGAGCCACAGTCATCTCCGTTTGCCTAAGCGCCTATGCTGCCTTCCGTTCTTCGACATGCCGTCCACGCGCTTCTGGCAATCCTCCAACACCTCTCCCCTCCACTCATACATAAGCACGCCAGGATCCATCTCCCGTTGTCCCTCTCCAAGATCATTCCTCCATATCCACTTATTCCTTCTCCCTCCCCGGCCATAGTCTCCTGGGACCTCATAACCATTCGTCATCATGGATATTCTCGGTAAGCTTCCGGCACTGTCTTTGCGACTTGGACCAGCTGGTAGGAGTTTCGACTGACTGTTGCCGTCTCTCTGTTGCATGCGTTGCTGCCCATTTCACCTTGGTGTGAACGTATGCAGAGCTCGTTCACGAAGACCAGCGCAAGGAAAGCCGGCCCTTCGACTGCCAGCATCCCAGATGTCCCAAGGCATTCTCGAGGTAAGTCTGCTCGACAGCACATGCATGCCTCACCCATTGAGCTCGCCTTGACCGCTTCTTTCTTCGCCCAACGCCGCTTGCTCGGCACCTTTTTGCATTGCCGACCAACAGACGTTCTGACCTGGCTCGGTAAGTGCAAACCTTTCCCTTGATTCCGCGCTGTCATCATGCAGCTTCCAAGGCGACGACAAAGGGATGCTGCGCCTAGCTGCAGCCGTGGGCCAGCCATCCAGCTCAGGGTGCATGGTGCATACAAGCTGCAAACCGGCACGGCTCGATTTTGCCGGCGCTCGTATGCGAGCTGTCCAAATCAGAGCCACGTGGAAATTTCAGCCCCGACCGCCACCTTTAGAACCTTGGAATCAGGTCCCTTTCATGCCATCTTTCTGGACTCGAGGCTAACTTTACCTTTGTCTCGTGGTACCAACAGACACGCTCGCATCCACAGTCAGGAGCGTCCTTTCACCTGCCACTTTCGCAGCTGCGGCAAGACCTTTATTCAACGTTCCGCCCTCACCGTCCACATCCGCGTCCACACGGGCGAACGTCCCCACGTCTGCGAGTCGTGCAGCAAGGCATTGTAAGTCGGAGCGTACTTGTGGTGTCGACAAGAAAGTGGTGCTGACTTGACTCCGTCCTCTTCTTCTCAGCTCGGATTCGAGCTCGCTCGCACGTCACAGGAGGATTCACACGGGTCGCCGCCCGTACAAGTGCCTAGTGCCAGTAAGTCTTTGGATTAGGATTGCAAAGCGCCCAAGGTGCATCAGTAATCTGACTCGACTTGTTTGTTTGCTGCTTGTACAGGGCTGCGGCAAGTCTTTCTGCCGCAAGACCACGCTCACCAAGCATACCCGCCGCAACCACGCTGACGCCGAAGGCACGTATATGGGCATCGGCCGCACGGCGAGCATCCTCAGCAACTCGTTCTCTGTCGCGCGCAGTGCGCTCCCGCCTCACGCGCGCTCGACGTTCCCTCAAGGTCTCGAGCACCACTACCTCGCCGGTGTCAAGGCCGAGGACGATGCTGTCCGCGGTGGTCACGCGTACGGCTACGCGATGCCGTATGCTGGCGAGTACGCCGCGGCACCCTACAGCGCGCCTCCGATGTCGTCGTGCCCTTCGTCCACCACAAGCTCGGACGGATTCGACGTGGCACGCAGGTCGAGCCTCGCCATGTCGGGCTGCATGACGGACAGCTCGATGAGCAGCTTTCAGAGCGACAGCAACATGAGCCGCGTCTGCTCGACGCCCAACACGCTCACGCCCGCATCGGAGCTGTCGCACTTCCCACGCACGCCCAACCACCGCGATTCGCACACATTCTACACGAACGTGTCGGCGCAACCGCAGTTCGAGCATGTCTCGGTGGCCAACATGGCATACAGCCACGATGCGCACGCACCGTCATCCTTCGGCAGCTCGATCATGTCGGCGCCCACGTCGTTCTCTGTGCTGTCGAATGGCTGTGTGATCACTAGCCAGTCCAACAGCAACATTGATCCGGGCCTTAGGGAGGGCGAGTGCGCGCCGACTTCGGGCATGGGTTCGCACTTCTACACCAACGACTCTGCCATGCAGATGCAACAGATGCAGTTGTTCCAGCCTCATCCCGCCGCACGCTCGGCGCCTTACATGCTCAGATCGGCTACCCAGCCCAACCCGATCACCTCGTCGAGCTAGCCTCTTCGACACTCGAGCCTCCTCAATGTTCAAGTCTCGTCAATATTCAAGCCTACGTGGATTCATCAAGATACCCCCGTCTGTAGAGCCATATACAGCTCTGTAGACCCATCATCTTTTCCCAATACCCCCTGCTCTTTTCGCCATATATGGAAGCAATCTTTGGAACTTTCTCGCTCTCTCTCCCCTCTCGATACCGTACAGACCTGTTCGCTGCCGTCCATCACTTGCTTAGCCTTTCTCTTGCACCCGCGTCGAAACATAGGAATCGTTTAATCGTATCTTGGTTCAGTCTTGCGTCGCATGCAGCCTGGTGAGCCTTTGTGTGTAAGCCGCAATTCACTGGTCGAGATGACGACGATGATGTGGCTGCCATCGTGTTTCCTCTGACTTCGTTGCGCTCGTTATAGATGCTTCACATCCTTGCTTCGAGTTGTTGGATCCAGTCGATGGTGTCCTTCCAAGTGGCGCCTTGCAGCCTTTTAGCGCTGGAGTTTTTGTGGAAGACGAGATAGAGGCCTGATGGTGCGACGGCAGCCTCGATTTTGCGCAGGACCAAAATGCTACCATTGGCAAAGAAAGAGTGGTTACCGTACTCGTAGAACAGCTCCGAATCGCGTTGGATCCTCATCTTTGTGTGTCGACCATCGCCGATGTCGATCTCGACGAAGCGGGAAGCGCTTTCGGCCATGGGTACCCTCGCAGCATTCCGGACGACTCTTGCGACGACATTCAGAGTTGCGTTCTCATGAACCCACCTCCCGGCCATCTTGCGGAAGAGGGAGGGAGTCGTAAAGTCGTCGCTGTAGATGTTGGAGTTGCCAAGACGAATCGGCTGGTCCGTGGCCAATAGGAGGTTTTGGTCTAGGGAGGATGACCAATGGCTCTCTGGGACGAAAGGATTCGAGGCTAAGCGAATGGCTACAAATGCCTGTAGGATCTTTGCCATGCGACGCACTATCTCGTCGCTATCGATGCCAGTGCGAATGAGCTCGACGGCAATCCCCAAGCTCTTAACCCCATCCTCATTGTCCAGGATGTCGTGAGCAGTTGCCCCTGGAACGACAAGTGCACTTGCACGATTGCACAACGTCATGGCTTGATCGACAGCAAGCTCTTGCGTACTACCCGCCATGATAGGCAGCCAAAGACGATTGTATGAGTAGCGTCAGTGATGTGAATAGGGTCAGTGAGTATCTGAGGTGGGTGAGGGGATGAGATGGAGTATGCGGCAAGGAAGAGGATAACGGATGTGGTCGGTCTAAATGCGCCTTGCTGCTCGCCATCGAAGACACGTCGAGATGCGGGTAAGTGTGCTTCCGCACTTCTGACGGCTGCTACGCCTGGCGACTTGCTGTCGCGCCCGTTTCGGACCGCATCGATCACAGTCCAATCACGACTTTTGCCCCACCCACATCAACCTTCTTCCTCTGCCAAGCGGCAATGTGGGGCTTTGCTCCACGAGGTCCGCACGCCGTTGTTCCTTGCAGAGTCGCGGACTACTCCACTGCTAGGTAAAGGCGAAGCTAGCGATCTTGATGAACTTGGCAGTGCCCCTCTGACCAAGCTCATGTTCTCCAGTCTCAAAGTTTCCGCCCGGCCACGACAAGATTCAGCGGCAAATCGTCGTGATTGTCGACTTGGGAAAAAGTGCATGCTAGACTACACAAGTGTGGTGATGTTGGTTCTAGGCCTCGACGTCCTGCTGGCCCGAGTATTCGGGGAGGATCTTGCAGGCACCTTGCCAATCGAGGCTTGCGTCGCAGAGCTGGCGGATGACGTCGATGACCTGGTCGATGGGGCCGATGCGCTGAGCGGTCGAGTCGCGCTCGCGCAGCGTCATGGTGCCCTTGCTGAGACTGGCAAAGTCGAGCGTGCAGGCAAACGGCGTGCCGAGCTCGTCGTTCCTCGCATACCTCCTGCCGATACTGGCGTTGGAGTCGTCGACACGCGACGCCACACCGGCCGATCGAAGCTTGCGGCTCACCTGCTTGACGAGCGGCGCAAGCTTCTCGTTGGAGCTAATGGGCACGATAAGCGCCTTGATGGGCGCAACCAAGGGAGGCAGACTCAAAACACCACGGTCCTGATCCTCGGCACGAGTCCAGAAACTGTGCTCGAGCAGCGAGTAGAAGATACGGCCAATGCCAAACGATGGCTCGATGACGTTGGGCGTAAACTCGCGCACCGTCTCGCGGATCGTCTTCATCTCGACCGTCACCACATCCGTGGTGAGCTCAAACGTCTGACCCGTGCACACGGTCAGCGGCGCCGAACCGTTCTTGAGCTGCGACTCGAGCTCGGCGAGCTTCTTCTGGTCCATCTCGAGGATCGCCTCCTCGACGATCTTGGCATCCTTCTTGAACTTGGGGCCGATGTTCTTCTTGACGATGGTGGGCACAAGCTTGTCGTACACCTTGGGCTCCTTGTGCGCCTTTTGGACGACGAGATCCTTCTTGGTCCTCTTGCTGTGCACGGTGAGATCGTACGCGCTGCGGTCTGCGCAGCCGACGCACTCGATCCAGCCGTACGAGGTGTGGATCTCGGCGTCCCAGCAGTCGCTGGCATAGTGCGCCATCTCGTTGCTCATGTGCTGGCGGAAGCGCAGACGCGTGGGGTCGATGCCGATCTTGACGAGGAAGAGGTAGATGCGGCCGATAAAGTAGCCGAGCGTCTGGTTGTCGATGATGCCCTGCGCGACAGCGTCGCCGATGCTCTTGGTGGTGATGTCGGTCTTGCCGGACTCCTGCACGTCCTTGGCGAGCAGCGGCACCTGGATGTCCTTGACCTCGTCGAAGCGCTCGTGATTCTTGTCCTCGGGGTCGACAAAGTGCTCGATCTCGGCCATGGTGAACTCACGCACGCGCAGCAGACCGGCGCGCGGGCTGATCTCGTTGCGGAACGACTTGCCGATCTGGGCACTGGCGAAGGGCACGCGGCCGTTGTTGAACTCGAGCAGACGCTGGAAGTTGACAAAGTGGCCCTGGGCCGTCTCGGGGCGCAGGTAGCCCTTGACCTGGCCGGTGGGGCCGATGGAGGACTCGAACATGAGGTTGAACTCGATGGGCTCCGAGACCTCGTTGCCGGACTCGGGCGAGCGGATGTCGTACTTGCGGATGAGCTCGCCGAGCTGCTTGCCGTCATAGTTGTCGATCTGGGCGAGCGTCGAGGTGTATTCGGCGACGAGCGCATCGTCGAGCTTGACGGCGCTCGACTTGACCTTCTTCTTCTTGGTCTTCTTGTCGTCGGCGGCGGCGGGTTCGGCGGGCACGGCGATGGTCTCGCCGGCCTCCTTGGCGCGCGCCTGCTTGTCGCCCTCGAGACGCGCCTCGAGCACGCCCTCGACGAGGTGGTCTGCACGGAAGATCTCGCCGTTCTTGGTGTCCTTGCACATCCAGTCGGCAAACTTGTCGACGTGGCCCGAGGTCTTGAGCACGTCGGCGAGCGTCATGATGGTGGTGTCGAGCTCGAGCATCTCCTCCTCGATGATGAAGTGGTTGCGCCACTGGTTGATGATGTTTGCCTGGAGCGCAGCACCGGTGGGGCCGTAGTCGTAGAGACCACCGACACCGCCGTAGATCTCGAAAGCCTGGATGTAGAAGAAGCGCTTGGTCATGAGGCCCTCGAGCTGGCCGCGCGAGAAGGGGTGCGCATCGCGCTTGACCTCGGTGCGGTCCGACATGTTGCGAGCTGTGGAAGTCGTGTGGAATGCAGGTGCGAGCGAGGGTCTTGCTAGGCAGCGTGCAGCTGTCGAAGCCGAATTACGAACGAGAGCCGCCGAAAGGTTTCTGGAGAGGTTCGGCAGAAGGGACCGAGGCGCTACCAGCATAAACGTGGGTTGACGTCGATGCTGAAGAGCGTGTGCTCGATGTGTGGGTGCGGATGAGGATGGTGGTGGTCAGAAGAGTAGCCAAAGGTCGCACGACCCCCGAAGCGCTGATTGGTCCTCTCGGCGGATTATTTTGTGAAGAAGATCTGCAGCTGCACCAGCGTGCGGACTCGCCGACTCGACGGGGAGGCAGCGGGAAGCGCCTTTCTTTCCGCTTCTCCAACATCCGCGCTGCCTTCCAACACGGCAAAGTGACTCGCTATTTTTCCGGTGCCGCTTTGTGCTTCGACGCCGATCTCACATCACATCTCCAAAAATTAGGACGGGAGGGTCCAAACTCCGGCATGCTGGACTGTGCGCGGTGCTTGGGCCCTGAGCATATGCACGCGAATGCAGCGCACCGGCCACTCTACCCGCCTAGAGGGGGTGCAAGCAAAAATTAAACCCGCATTTGAGGTCAAAATTTCGACAGGCGCAAAAATAGTGAGTTGGTCAGCCACGGCAAGAAAGGCTCATGCCACAAGCCTGGGCTCAGTCGAGACTCAAAAATTCGTGTTTCAATGCAGTGCAGTTCGAAAAAAATTCACCTTGGCCTTGTCCTAACCCCTCTCCCTCTTCGCATGCCCCTGTATGGCTGAGTTGTGCCCAGTGTGGCAGCTTGAAGAGGCCCAATCGCATCCTACTGCTTCAGATGGATCTCAGCTCGGTTCGCGAGAAAGGCCAATCGATGATGAAGATGGCCCGGTAAGACCCTTTAGAGGATGGAGCACGAGAGGGTGGTTGGTGCGCGGCGGTCATGCAGGGTAGCAGGGTTGAGTGCGAAAAAAAAAGCGAAATTTGCCCCTCCTGCTGGCTCGAGCGCCTGAGCTTTAGCCATGGCCCGAGCTCACGGCGACCCTTTTTCCCATTTTCCCTTTTTTTTGAAGGTGCGGCAGGAGTTCAGTTTCAGTTCTCCTGACTTTCACAGCAGAGACCCTCTCTCTTTGCCTCTCGGCTTACCTTCTCCTGGCCAAAAAATTTACAAGAGGGCAAGGCGAGGCAGGGTGTGGTGCCTTCTTTTTTTGAGCCCTGGCCCGCACTCTTGGAACGGCCGGGCCACTTTTGAAAAAAAACGTGTGGGCTTGGCCTCTGCACGGCTCAGCAGCTCACTCTCGGGCGCTGAGGCCAGGCTGCTAATGCCAAGCTGCTCTCGAAAGGCTTACCGCCACCCTGGCCAACCCATCCAGCATCCCCTTGCTCCTCCTCAGACCTCCATCATCATTCTTCCTTTCTGCCAGTCTTTACCTTTGGAGCACGTTGCTCTGCTGAAGAGGGCATCTTGCGGCGTCGCTTTAAGCCGCTCGACACCGGTGTATGCAGCATTGCCGAGGCGCGCCTTTCTTTGTCCATCTGGCCCACTCGACTAGCAGCATCTAGCATCCCCCAAGGGCCATCCGACAAGCCCGGTCCACCGTCTTCACCTCAAGCACGATATGGAGTCGCTCTGAGTGTCGAGTCTGCCTCCATCTCCCTCGAACGAACAGCTTCGTTCCGACATCTCTCCCCATCCACGGCAGACGCTTGGCGGCGCTAGTGCACGTATCATCCCTACCCTCCGTTCCCGAGCGGACGAGCACCAACTTTCATACATCGACACCTTTCTCACACTCGAACCGCATACACAGTCATGAGCAGGGCACCACCTCTGATGCCGAGCTCGTCGGGTTCGCACACCTACTCGTCGCCCAAGCTCGGCGCAGCGGCTATCTATAGCACCAGCTCACCCACCGGCTCGCCACGGCCGTACTTTGCGCAGCATCTGCCCGGCACACTCTCGCCCTATCGCGATGCATCCTCGCGGTACGCCCATCTCGGCAGCCCGCGCATCAGCTCGCTCAGCCGCGATGCCACCGCAGCGCTTAAGGCAAGCAGCTACCCCACCTCTTCTTCTCGACCTACCTCGCCCACCCCCGGCTCGCGGTCGCCGTCGCCCAGCAGCGACAGCGACGCTTCGGACGCCTCTGCCTCTCGCGAGTCGCATGAACCGGGCCACCATCACGATCCGCGACAACATGGGCGTCCGCCTCTCAGCAGGAACGACTCGTCCGGACGCGGGGACTCGCAGCGCCCGCGACACGATGGTCACGACGAAGCTGGCACCTCGGCATCGGCGAGAGGCGCTGTGGCCGATTCACCCAACAGCCTCAGGCGTGCTCACCAGCTGCAGCCAATAGATACCAAAAGTGAGTACCTGCCCATCTCGACACGGCCGCCGCTTTGCCCCTTGCTCGCCAATCCGCAAACCACTGCCAATCCCGTTCGACCTCGAGCCGGCTTGCTCGAGCTATGATGATGATTCGCATGACCCGATCCGGCTTCTTGTTCAGTCTGCCTGCTGCTCCCTTCCGTTGCCGAGCATTTGGATGCGTATGGCAGCTGCGCACATTCCGCACTTCATCGGCTTACATCGCCCCGCACTCGTGCAACAAGGTTCGGCCCACCGCCATTGCATTCGTGGCAAACCTTGCTGCTCGGACCTAGCCGCTATGCAATGTCCGCGACACTTTCGTGCGGAGAAGCGCTCAGAGTGACGTCGCAGTCTTACTGGGCCTCACACTCTCCGCCATTGCCGATATGCAGTCTCTGTGCTGAACCTTCGACGGCTCTGGACTGCCCAGTCAGCAGGCAGTGCTATGCATTGTTCCTTGCCACGTAGCGTGGCATTGCTGCCTCGTTCGGTGCTGGATTGGTCTCAAGCCTCTCATAGTACCCGCTGCCATCGATGCCGGCGCCATTGACATCCACTCTTTGCCGTCGAGCGGGCGCAGCAGTGGAGGCGTGTTGCGCGCCAGTCGAGCGACATCGAGTCGACGTGCACACGCACTCTGCCGCTGCACAAGCTCGGCCGTCATGTAGACACGGCGTGTGTCACTCTCGCCCATCATGGATGATCTCGAGCTCATCGGGGGTCACCGCGATTCTTGGCCGCCTGTGTTGGCTGCATGCGCGGCCACAGTTGCGAGCTTGTCTTCTGGCGAGCTTGTATGCATTCCAGATGTTGCCGCCTGTTTGGGCCCTTCCGCTCAAAGCATAGATACAAAAGTAGGCGAGCGTCGTCGGACGATGCTCAGCGTGCACGACAGTCACAGCCCAGCCTGTTTGGCCCGCATCTCGAGTCGCATGAAAGCCATCGTCGACGCAACTCGAAGCCGGGGTCGGCTCCTAGCGAGCGGAGCGGAGCGTAGCGTTGCGGATGTGATGCTTTCGCTCGGCTCACTGCGAGCTTGCCGTCGCTGCACGTTGTTCCTCACACCTGCACGCGTGCAGAAGGTGCGCAACGACGGGCGCGAGCGCTGTTGGCGTTCAGCGGGGATTTTTTCTAATTTCGCCTCGGCGCATCGCAGTCACAGGCGTGGAGCCAGACTTGACTGGTCTGGCGCCTGGACTGGTCTGGCCGACACAGCACCAGCCCTAAATGCGCTCTCTCTGCTCCCACGCCTCCGCTGCACCGCATCGCTTCACATTGATGCAACGTGACCCCTGGTCTGCACACGCCGGCCGCAGCGCCTCACTGTAGCCTTGCTTGGCCCGCTTGCTCGCTTCCCTGCTTCCCTGCCTGTCTGCCTGCCCGCAACCGTCGCCTTCCGTCATCCTGCGGAACTAGTTGGTCTGCCCCTTTGACCGGCAGTTGGCAGCAGCTGCAGCTCATGCCCACACACAGCGCCGCAGCTCAGCGCAGCCCAACACAGCATCCAGCAGAAGCCTCGCCTCCCGCCGTTCTTCTGGCCGCTTCCGCCTGTTCCAAAGCCTTGTCTCGCCCAGCCTCCTCCAGCCTCTCTCTGCCTCTTCCGCTGCCCTCGCTGCTGCGCCTGCATCTCACGCTGCTCCCGCGGCAATCCTTCGTCCGTTCGGAGTCCTCTTGGTCGCCTTAGTCGCAGTCGCAGCCGCTTCCTCCGTTTGCCCCCTCTCTCTGCGTCTATCCGTCGTTCCGTGCGCGTCTGCGTCTTCCTTCGGCGCTTGCCCTCTGCTTGTTTGGATCCGTGGCACTGCCCGCCGCCGCGCTCATCCAGCCTCGCTCCCCTCTGCCCGCTTACTCCACCCAGACCGCCTCGCTCGCCCTGCCGCCGCTTTCTTGCCTCGCACCGACCACCTCATCCACCCCCACCTTCCATCCCCATCCCCATCCCCATCGCATCCTTCCTTCGCTCTTTCCCTCTTCCGCCGCGCGATTACTTGCCCAGCAGCTTCCTCATTCCGCAACACCGCCGTATCTTCGCTGAACTCAGGCGCGGTCCAAACGCCAAGCTCAGACCGCAGCTCATCGTACGCGAGACTCGGTTCAGCTCTTCGTCCAATCAGCCAACGGCACTTGCGGCGACGGGTCTGCGATCGCGATCTCGACTGCGCTCGTCTGAAGCGATCACATCGGCAAAGTTCCGAATCGCCTGTCTTAGACGCGACGCCGAGCGCAGCCTTCCTCATCTCTCATACAACCACCAACCCAATCCACTCCCACCACGAGCGTCGAGCACAATCGGGCAAAGATGGCGGCCTCTCCCGAACTCATCCGCTTCACCGATAGCCTTCTCAATACTGACAATATGCTCTCGCCCCTCCACCACACATTCGCCGCGGCTGCAGACGCTGCCACTCGACGCACATCCGCCGGCGAGCCCTTGAGCGCCAGTTCGCCGCGCATCGGCGAGGCGTACGTCAACAGTCCCAAACGCGATCCACTCCGCGACGGCTACCGAGCCACGCCACCCTCATCGGCGTGGAGGCATTCCGGCTCCTATACGGGACGCGACGGCTCGCCATGGTACACCGACGCGCGCTCTTCGCCTTTCGCCTCTTCGGCCGCACGCGACTATGCCACGCTCGAGCTCGAATCGAGCCTCGGCGCCCCCACCCATCCTGCAGGCGATCCCTCCATGCACTACGGCGACACTAGCAATGCCGACAATGTCGTCGCGCTCCTGCACGCAGCTGCCGCCGCAGACGAGGCCAACAAGCACGCAGACCGCTCCAACGAGAACCGCTTCCCCTCACCAAGCGCCTTTTACCAGCAGGGCATGCCTACCTACGGCATCCCCCCGTACTCGGCCGCCTACCGATCCAGCTCGTCTGGTCTCGGCTTCACCAACTCGCCCAATCTCGGCTTTGCACGTCCCTATCGCGGCATCGACGGCTCCTTGGATGCTCCCTCGCCCTACGGCCAGGCTGCCGCCACCGTGCAACCATCGGCAACTGCATCTTCGGAACAAGACGAAGACGTCAAGCCGCACATCAAGACCGAAGCCGCAGCATCCGAAGGCGACGCTCAGCCTGCCGCCAAAAAGCCGCGCGCTCGAGGCCGCAAGAAGAGCGTCGTCAAGACCGAGAACGACGAGGCTTCTGCGAGCGCTCCGACGTCCAATGCGCCAACGGCGCTCGACAGCGTCGTCTCGGCCGCTCTGGCTGCTTCAGAGGCGCCTGCTGCCTTTGCTGGCCCTGCATTCGCGCCCTACGGATATCCAGACTACAGCGCCACCGCGATGCCGGCAACCGCCTTCTCCGCCAACCCTCTAGTCTCGCTCGCGGCGCAGGTGAGCGGAGCACTCGCCGCACCGGCCACCACATCGCAGGCTCTCGTCTCGTCCGAGCCCGTCGCCCAACCGGCGCCTCCGGCGGCTAAGGCTGGCTCGGCCACCTCTGCCGCCTCGCCCACTTCGCCTGGCAAGGGCAAGACCGAGAGCGATGCAGGCGGTCCTAAATTGCACGAGTGCGAGACGTGCGGCAAGTCCTTCAGCCGCAGATCGGATCTCGCCCGCCACCGCCGCATCCACACCGGCGAGCGTCCATATCCGTGCGACTACCCGGGCTGCGGCAAGAGCTTCATCCAGCGATCCGCGCTCACCGTCCACTCTCGCGTTCACTCGGGCGAGCGTCCTCACAAGTGCGAGTTTGAAGGTTGCGACAAGAGCTTCTCGGACAGCAGCTCGCTCGCACGACATCGACGAACGCACACGGGACGAAGACCTTATGTCTGCGACTTCCCCAAGTGCGGCAAGATGTTCACCCGACGCACCACGCTCAACCGCCACTCGCGTTGTCATCAGCCCGGCTACGTCAAGCCCAAGAGTCGCGGCAAGGGCCGTGGCAAGGGCAAGAAGTCGGGTGCCGAGGGTGATGCCAATGCGGGCGACGATGATGATGACGACGACGATGAGGATGACGACGATGAAGACGACGAGGACGAAGACAGCGAGGACGATGAGGATGACGAGGACTCGGAGGCCGAATCGGGAACTGGATCCGAGCAAGCCGAGTCGGTCTCGCCGCCCGAGACCTCTGCGCAAGTGGCCAAGGGCGCCAAGCGTGCTGCTCCTGGCCGCGGACGCAAGAACTCGAACGCCAAAAAGGCCAACACCGGCAACGCCGCAGGTGTGGTCAACCGCATGAACCGCTCCGCAAGCGATGCGGAGGCTGCCATGACGCTGGCTCAGGCCGCTTTGCAGGCGCAGTTCAATCCCTACTACGCCGACCAGATCAGCGCGCCTGGCGCAGATGCATCTTCGTCCAACACAACCAGCAGCATGCCATGGTCGTACCCGATGTCGGCTCAGGACGGAACGGCAGCGCTACTCGCCGCCAGCAATCACTCGAGCTTCTCGCCGGGCATGGGCTCGAACGACTCGAACGAGGCAATGGAGGCTGCCGCTGCCGTTCTTGGCGGCTTTGCCAACTCCCCGAGCGCCGCGAGCAATGGCGCCGATGCTGCACACGCAAGCTCGCTGTCCGAAGCCCAGCTGCTGCTTGACGCCGCTATGAGCCCCGTATCGAAGCACGCCACGATCCCGGGCACCTCGGATGCCAACAAGGGCGCCGCTGCGCGCGGGCGTGGTCGTGGACGGGGTCGTGGAGCTCAAGCTGGTGGTCGAAGCAGCCGTCCCAGCAACTTGTCGACCGCTACCGGCGCCGACTCGTCCGAAGCTGCGTCGGATGAGACGCCGGCTGCAGAGGCGTCGTCCTGATCACCCTTCCCTCTTCTCCCCCTCTTCTCCCCCTCTCTCGTCATCTCTGGGTCTCTTTCTTCCCCTCATGTATTCTTTCTGTTCACGCGTTCCTCGCAACTGTCCCCGACCCGTTAACCATCCCCAACCTGTCTTGTGTGCAAGACGGTGTACTTGTACCCACCTTTTCCCGAACTTTCCCACAGTTTGTTCTTCTCATCGCACGAATGTCTGTTCCCTCCCGCCTTGTTGGTGGTGGTTCGGACCTGTAATCAATAGACTCGCTTGACCTTGCATCGCCGTGGAAGAGGGCCAGGTGACGCTTGCAGGAGAAGGTGAGGGTGAGATGAATTCGCGATGCGGCGCGGCGCGGTGTGGAATCGGGCGAGGCAGTCGCGTGGAGCATTTTCCGCGACTGCAAACGGCCCCCACGCGCAGCCTGAAAAAGGAGGTGTCAAGACCCTCATCGCTCCTCTCCCTCCACCAATTCACGTCTCCCCTTTCTCATCGTCGCAACGCATTGGTACCCCTTTCTCCAATCATCTGCCTCCTCATCTCTCTGCGCCGCCACCATCTCACATTTCTCCTCTACGCTCGTCGCAACGCATTGGTACCCTTCCTCCAATCGTCTGCCTCCTCATATCTCTGCGCCACCACCATCTCACAAAACGTCCATTGCTATACCTTTTGCGACGTCTTATCAGACTCCGCTGCGACTCGGTCATCACAGCACACGCCCTATCCACGCTCTGTTCAGGCGAGCGACTCTATCCACCATGGCGAGCGGGAGCAAGTACGAAGAGCTGATCGCCGAGGATATGGCATATCACAAAGCGTCGACGCCGCTGGAAGACATGCCGAGCTGCACAAACATGTTTGACAAGTGGGCGCAGTGCTTTGCGCTCGGCCCACAGATCAAGGCAGTGTACAGGTACGGCGGCCTGCAGGACTGCAGGGACAAGCTGGACGACTTCAAGTTCTGCTTGACCATGAAGGGCATGTCGCCCGAAGAAAAGTACGAGACGTGGATCCGACGAAAGGCCGAAAAGACTGCCAGCCAAAGACTCGGCACAGAAAGCTCCGAGAACGTGTGGCAGATCCGAAGGTATGTCTCGAACGCATCAACCCCGACACCGCGAATTAAGCTGACGTGTCGTGGTGGATCGGAGAGAGTAGAGATCCGAATGCTGCAGTCAAGACAAAAGGCGAGACAGGGACGATTGTATGATTCGCATCCTCAAGACTTGTGTGCAGCGGACATGGCCGACGACAACCATGCCGCTGCACTTTCTTCCATGTGAGCACCCGACGGAGTGGTGCGGTCTTGATTTACACTTGACCGCAGACACCGGTGATCCGACGGCTGTCGACGCTACACTCGCACTTGCAGCTCACCGGGCTGCGTCTCTTTTTCTTGCACCACATCACAGGCCCGGCCAAAGTGCTGCGGTGCCGACGACAGATCCATACTCCCGCTTTCTGGCTTGCGCCGCTATTCGTGCTGGTCAGACAGTGCACCTTTGCGGACGGGGCTTGCACACATACGATCCGGCGCACGAGAGACGGAGACGCTAGGGAAACAGCACCCACGCCGCATCCAACCCGCCTTCGATCTTCTGCCCGCCGCTGTCGGCCTGGCCTTGAGCCGCGCGCCTGCCCTGCCTCCCTTTCGGGATGGAGGCAGCGTGGGCCGTGGGTCGGCTGGGACTGAGCAGCGGTAGTGCCCCAGGCGCTTTAAAGCGGTAGTAGACGATCCTAACCCTAAGTTGATTCTTGCACAGCCCAAGTCCCTCCTCTAGCACAGCTTTCTATGCGCAAAGGTCACCTCTGATGGACCTATTTATTGCAGTCAGCGGATGCTAGGGGAGGATTTGAGAGTACCAGAGCCTGGTATCCCTGCTCTGTGTAGCAGGGATACCGGGGGCATCGCAGCTCTTCGAGTATCGATGGTCTCTAACGAGGTGCCCTCGCGGTGCTTATACTCTGGTACGCATGCTCTGCCTTACATCGAGGTCGCTGCCATTTCCGGCAGCGCCGTGCTCCGCAAAGCTTGTGCTTTGGATTTTCGCCTGTTGGTAAAGGACGGCGGCACGGTTGTGCCTCGATGAACCACGGTTTCCGGGCTACGGGGTTGGTTGTTTAGTTCTTCTTGCCACCCTGTCTTGCACGGCCCTTGAAGGAAGAACGGATGCCCGCGGGCTGGTGTTTCCCCTCTCTGCTCTCTGTGCTGGATCGTTGGTAAGTCGTGCATGCCCTGGCATGCTACTTGGTGTAGGCTAGAAGGCGGAAATGGTTTCTTGAGGCATCCGTACACGTGGGCGTGTACCGTCATTGGCTGGACGTACATGTTCTGGCGAAGGGATCGGGCGGTGGAAGGGAGCGGGATCAACACTGCTCTGCGGAGGAACAAGGGCTTTTGGGTACCACAACCCGCCCTCAAGTGTACCAGAGCTTCGTGCTCGCCCCCCAATCCCCAACCCGCTTTCTTCCACCGCACCACCCTCACCCAGATCGTCTACACCAGCCAGCCGACGCAGCGTGATCTTGGTCACGCTCCAAATTTTTTCCCATCCTCATCACGACGCACGAGACGCTTCACCGCGGGGCTGCCACTGGGTTCCAACAACCTGCTTCCACCCCTCCCTCTCGTGCGTCGTGCACACACTGACGATCCATCCAAACCTTTGCGACATGCGGATCTGGTATTGCGCGATTGCTAGTGGTACAAATGTTTGTGCTTACACGCCCCTCTGGCGGCGTTTTAGTGAGCCTCGTCGTCACCAGGGATGGATTCGAGCTCATCGAGCTGCTCGAGCGCCGTGCGAATAAGCTCGACGCCCCTCTCAAGATCCTTCTCGTCGATGACGAGGGGTGGGGCGAGACGGATGATGTTGACGTGAGTCGGCTTAGCGAGCAGACCGAGATGCTTGAGCAGCAGGCAGAGCTGCCATGCGCTCCTGCCCTTTGTCGACTTTGTCTCGTCGATGACGATGGCGTTGAGCAATCCGCGACCCCGCACGCTTGCCAGCAAAGGGTGGTTGATCTGCATGAGCTGCTTGCGGAACTTTTCGCCCAGCACCTCTGCGCGTTCCGAGAGCTTTTCGTTGACCAGCACGTCGATGGCAGCGCTGGCGACGGCGCATCCGAGCGGGTTGCCGCCGTACGTCGAACCGTGCTCGCCCGGCTTGATGCACAGCATCACCTCGCGGTCAGCAAGCACCGCCGAGACCGGATAGACGCCGCCCGAGAGCGCCTTGCCGAGCGTGACAATGTCCGGGCGCACACCGTCGTGCTGGTGGCAGAGCATCTTGCCCGTCCTGCCGAGCCCGGTCTGGATCTCGTCGCAGATGAAGAGCACGTTGTGCTTGCGGCAGAGCTGCTCGACGCGCTTGAGGTATCCGTCGCTGGGCACGACAATACCCGCCTCGCCCTGGATGGGCTCGACGAGGAAGGCGGCGACCTCGTGGCCGTACTTGTCGAGCACCTGTTCGAGGTCGTCTGCATTGTCGTAGCGGATGTGCATGTCGTCGACGCCCGGACCGACGCGGTCGAGGAAGGGACCAAAGCCGGTGCGCGACTCTGGGTCGGTGGACATGGAGATGACGCCGAGCGTGCGGCCGTGGAAGTTGCCTGCGACCGAGAGCAGGCGCGCCTTGCCCTCGGGGATGCCCTTCTTCATGTAGCCCCACTTGCGCGCGAGCTTGAGCGCCGTCTCGACCGCCTCGGCGCCCGTGTTCATGGGCAGTACCATCTCGTATCCAAACGTCTTGGTCACTTTTTCGGCAAACGGAGCGAAAGCCGAGTTGTAGAAGGCGCGCGAGCTGAGCGTGAGCTTCTGCGCCTGCGCAACGAGCGCACCGACAATGTCCGGATGGCAGTGACCCTGGTTGACGGCACTGTAGGCCGAGAGGAAGTCGAGGTACTGACGTCCCTCGGGGTCCCAGACGTGAGCGCCCTGCGCGCGGTCAAAGACGACGGGCAGAGGGTGGTAGTTGTGCGCGCCATACTCGGCCTCCTTGTGGATGGTCTCTTGGGTGGAGAGCGTGTTGGCCGAGGTAGAGGCGGCCGACTGGACGGCCTTGACGGCGGTCTTGAGCGTGGCAGGGACCGCGGCAGCAGCAGCGGCCACGCCGGCAGTAGCAGTGGGTGCCATGGTGTCGGATTGATGTGAGGGATAGGAAGTCAGATGCTTCGAAGAGGTGAGAGATGATTTCGGATGGTTGGTTGGCGGAACGAGTGGGGAAGCTCCAAGCGTTCGGGGCTAGGCTTATATGTGTTTTTGCGCGGTATCAGCTCGAGGGCGAGGAGAAGCGGATTTTGCTCAGCTTGCGAGGGTGTGTGTGTGTGTGTAGCCAGCTCAGCGCGGAATGGGCTCAGGCAGCAGGCGATCCGGTTGCTAGTCCGGCAATCAGGACGAGGAGGAGGAGGCAGGGAGCGCCGAGACGGTTGCCAAGGATGGAGGTGGGAGCGGGCGCGCGTGCATTCTGCTAGTCTCTCCAACGGCCCACATGTCCAGCCAAATTGACTCAACCGATAGCGCTGGATTGCCAAGCAGCCGTGCCGTGGTGACGCTGTGACTGAGACGGCTGAGCGCTCTTTCGGCCTGGCAGCAGCGGTGGAGGCAATCATCATTTTGGCAGCGCTCAGAAGCTCCGCCGCACAGTGTGACGCGCTGGCTGCATTTTGGCGTCGGATAGTAGCACGGCTACTCGAGCGGCACGCCAATCGAGCTCACGCGGGCCGGACCCTGTGTGCGCTGCCCCGCAAATCCAAACTTTACGCCAGACACCCTAGCGGAACCTCTGGCGGAAAGTGTCGACGCGTCCCGGCTACTTGTTCGGAAGCAATAGATGTGAGATCTGAAATCAAAACATCCTCGAGGACCGCAGAAAAAGATCGGATCGGCAGTGGAATCAGAACGTATTCACATCGCCGATGCGCTCAGGGTCCGGAGGGCGCTGGAATTTTTCGTCGGATGGCCGCAAAGGCTGAGGCGGCACTGCCAAACTTCTTCCTGCGGCCTCAAAAAAAGTGCGAGCGACAAGAGGTGCTCCACACGGCCTCGGCCTTAGCTTTGGAAGCACAAGCTTGATCCCTCCTTCCTCCCTCCCTCTCTCCTGTCTTCACACCATCCATCGTGCGGGACTCGTCATCACACAGGAGGTGAAGAGCAAATCGCCCACCATGCCCGCGCAAACACACAAGCCCAGCCCGGCAAAGCGCAAGGCCAATGCCACCCCAGTTTCGACGCCACCACAAAAGAAAAAGTCGGCTGCCAAGGCATCTCCCGCCAAGCGCGCTTCCAACCATGCCGACGACGACTTTATCATGACGCTCGACTCGGACGACGAGGTGGAGGATCTCGATGCCATCAATGCCCAAGCCGATGCTGCCGACTCCGCCTCCGAGTCAGAACCAGAGACGGCCGCGGCGGACGAAAAGCTCACCAAGAATCAGCGCAAGCGCAAGGAGAAGGCGCACCTCGCAGGCAAGGAAAAGATCGTAGAGAGCGTCTCGGCTCGCTCCAACAACGCTGCTGCAGCCGCCAAGTACTCCATGGCCCTCGACAAGGATTTCGAATTCGACATCTTTGGCGATGGCTCCGGCGCCGACTACCAGGGCGCAGAGTCCAACGGCTGGGACATGTCCGTCAACGGCCACCGGATGCACAAGAAGCTCAACGTCGACGATATCATCGAAAAGCGAAGAAACAACCGCCCAGAGATCCAGCTGCCGCAATCCGACGACGACGAGTCGGACGATGCATCAGACGACGCCTCCGACGACATGGACGACGATATCAAGTTCGCCGAGTTCGGCGACACCGACGACGAAGATGATGAGGCAGAGCAAGACCGCTTCGGTGGCGGAAGCGCCAAAATCACCGCGGACGACGAGGACGACGATGAGGCAGCCGAGATCGACAGCGAGCAAGACCCGTTGAGCAGCGACCAAGAAGACGATTCGGACGCAGAGGACGACGAGGATCAAGTCAACGACCAGGAGGACGCCGAGTCCAACTCGAGCGACGACGACTCGGACGAAGAGACCGAGCAGGAAAAGGCCAAGAAGGCTGCTTTCTTCGCAGACGAGCCGTCCACCTCGGCCAAGTCCAAAGCCAGCGACGCTACCGACGCTTCCTTCGCCAGCTTCTCGCTCTCGCGGCCCGTGCTGCGCGCGCTCTCGTCGCTCTCGTTCCACAAGCCCACGCCCATCCAGTCGCGCACCATTCCCATCGCGCTCACCGGCAAGGACATCGTCGCCGGCGCCGTCACCGGTTCCGGTAAGACCGCCGCCTTCATGATCCCCGCCATCGAGCGTCTCACATGGCGCGCCAAGGGCCGCGCGGAGGAGGCAAAGTCGCGTGTGCTTATCCTTGCACCCACGCGCGAACTCGCCATCCAGTGTTACTCGGTCGGCAAGTCGATCGCCAAGTTCACCGACATCCGCTTCTGCCTCTGCGTCGGAGGTCTCTCGGTCAAGAGCCAGGAGGCCGAGCTCAAGATGCGCCCCGAGGTGGTCATCGCCACGCCCGGTAGGCTCATCGACCACGTGCGCAACTCGGCGAGCTTCACGCTCGACGACATCGAGATCCTCGTCATGGACGAGGCCGACCGCATGCTCGAGGACGGATTCGCCGACGAGCTCAACGAGATCGTAAAGTCGTGCCCCAAGGGCGCGCGTCAGACCATGCTCTTCTCGGCCACCATGACCGACGATGTCGAGCAGCTCGTGCGTCTCTCGCTCAAGCGCCCCGTGCGCTTGTTTGTCGATCCCAAGCGCACCACCGCCAAGAAGCTCGTGCAGGAGTTCGTGCGTGTGCGCGGTACGGGCACCGGCGGTATTGCCGGCGCCGACGGTCTTGCTGGCGTAGGCGAAGAGGCGTCGACGTCCGCACCGAGCGGAGGAAAGAGGAGCGAAGATGCGCAGCGACCGGCGCTGCTGCTCGCGCTGTGCACACGCACCTTCACCAGCCAGGTGATCATCTTTGTGCGCTCCAAGAAGCTGGCGCACCAGCTCAAGATTGTGTTTGGCCTGCTCGGCCTGTCGGCGGGCGAGCTGCACGGCGACCTGTCGCAGGAGCAGCGTATCGATGCGCTCACCGCCTTCCGCGATGGCAAGGTGGACTTCCTCATCGCCACCGACCTCGCCTCGCGCGGTCTCGACATCAAGGGTGTACAGACCGTGATCAACTACGACATGCCCGGCCAGTTTGAGGCGTATCTGCACCGTGTCGGCCGTACGGCGCGTGCGGGTCGCAATGGTCGAGCGGTCACGCTCGTCGGCGAGGCGGATCGACGCATGCTCAAGCTTGCCATCAAGAAGTCGAGTGCGGATCAGATCAAGCACCGCATCATTCCTGCCGAGGTGGCGGGCAAGATGCTCGAGACGCTCGAGACGCTCAAACCCGAGGTGGACGCGGTGCTGCGCGAGGAGAAGGAAGAGAAGGCGTTGCGGATCGCCGAGATGGAGCTCAAGAAGGGCGAAAACATGGTGGCGCATGCCGACGAGATCTTTGGACGTCCCAAGCGAACCTGGTTCCAGTCCGGTGCGGACAAGGATAAGGCGGCTACGCTGTCCAAGGCGCAGTACGAGGCGACGATGGAGGGCAAGAAGAAGGATGCGCCGGCGAGGGACAAGTATGCAGGACTCAGCAGGAAGAAGCGACGCAGCAAGATGATGCGAGAGGAACTCGAGCGCGAGAAGCAAGATGCACGTGCGAGCGGCGGTGCCAAGACCGCCTCGGGCTCCAGCGTCAACGCCTCCGTCCGAGCCGCCAAGAAGGCGCAACGACCAACCAAGCTCGGAGTAGCACCGGTCAAGGTCTCCAACGCCAAAGGAGCCAAGAATGCGGGTGGGAAGAAGACCAAGAGCTCCTTTGGCCGCGATCTGACCGACAAGAAGCGTCGTTGAAGCGTGCATCAGCTTTCGAGTGACGAGATTTTAGCAATGACAGTCGTTTTTTTCAGAGGTGACGCGCGTGTGGTTGGGTTGGATGTGGTTGCAAGTGTTGCCATGGAGTGGGGAGGGGCAGGTTGTTAGTCGGCTCCACCGTAGACGGCGAGGAGGGCATCGCCTACACCCGAGGGCGTGAGCACACCCACGTCGCTGAACAGGAACGTCACCAGATCCGGTGTCGTGTAATCGATCTAAACCGCGCCAGAACCAACGAGAGTTTTCATGAGTACAGTGTGTGACAAACAGAGGGGGGCGGGGGTTACTTACTGCGGGATTAAGGAGTTCCTGTGCTCGCGACATTTGAGTTTGCTGTGTCGAGCCGAGTTTGGGTGTGCCGTGATCTGGCTCTTCTGCCTCGTTGGGTTTTGCTGCGTCGTTGGATTCTGCATCGAGGTCGGGGAAGGCGAGGAGGTTTCGATTCGTATTGTTGGTGGGCAGGTCGTACTGGTTGAGAGGGAACATGCGGAGGAATTTGAAGCTCTCGGCGAGAGCAAAGAAGGGTTTGTTGCAAGCCTTTGCGATGATAGCCATTCCATACGTTCCCACGGCATTTAGGAATCCGCCGCTCTCCACCACGCCCTCTGCACCCGTCAGAACCACGTCGACTTTGGGCATGGTGTATGCGACTGCTGAATCGAGGATGACGGTGCAAGGAATGCCGTGGCTCATGAGCTGATTGTAGGTTCGCATTCCAAGACCATTTGGTCTGGATTCGGTAACATACACCGAGATGCGCTTCCTTTGATGGAGTGCTGCGAACTTGAGTGCCTGCATGACGACGCGCGAGTACGAATGCGTCAGCACCACACTATCATCCCTGATGAACGGCAGGACGAGTTCGCAGATCTTTTCGCGACACGATGGGACTGTATGCACTGCGAATTCGTGTGCAAGCGCAGCGAGCGAGGCCTTGTGTGCTTCAAAGTCGTCGCCCGTATCCCACGATTTGGTCACGACAAACCGCGTAAACAGATCCAACCCCGCCGTCGCCGGCACCGGATTCTCCAACGACGCCTTGAGCCTCTGCGATGCACTTCGAATGTTCTCCATCAGCTCCGACGTCGTAGCCGCTCGCGACTTGGACACGAGCTCAGCCAGCGCAAAGATCGCCGCGATCGGAAACGGAAGTTCGGCATCCGACGAGAGCAGCGAATGATAGCACGAGATGATGTCGAACTCATCCTTGCCTGCACTGCTGCCCGAGGGGGCAAGCAGCGTAGGCACTGCCGAAGCAGACGTTGTCGCAGCCGGCGCCATCGTTAATGTGAATGCAAAACGATGTGGTGTGTGCGATCCAGAGGTGGCAAGGATGAAGAAGTGCAGGCTACGAGCAACAAAGTGCAGTTGCAGCCGTCAAAAATCCACCTGCACACCGCCCCAATCCGAAATCCGAGTGTCTGCACCATCAATTTTCGCTGCATGTTCAAAAGGTCAGATCGCACATCCAACAAGGTTTTCACCCTCGAAAGCTCACTGCCAGATGGATGTGAGACGTGCACGCATGCTTCGGATGGTGACGAACTCACTTTGCCAAGCAACGCCCCGAGAAGAATGCATGATCCGAGTATAACGGGGCCAAAGCAGCCAAGACGCAAAGATCGAAAGAAAAATTGGGGCATCTAAGGAGGGTGATTTGAGGAGGCTCGGTGAATCTGGGTATACAAGGAGGGTGCGGGGGAGGTGAGGCTCGAGCCGCGGCATCAAGGCGTCCAGACCTTGATGGTGAGATCGACGCTCGAGGTGGCGACGACATTGACGGTCCTGGCTTCTTGCTTGACGCCGTTGGCGCCGTCGGCACCTGCGGCAGCGTCGGTGTCTTGAGCAGGTGGAATGGGCGTTTCGATCTTGGCCCTGCCCCACGCGATGCTGGTGCAGAAATGCGCATGCGCATCAATCGTCTTTGCGCATCGGCCCGTCTTGAGGTCCCAGACGCGCATCGTCTTGTCGTCCGATACCGAGAGCAGGTTCTTGCCGTTGGGCGAAAACGCCAGTCCTCGCGCCCAGTTATCGTGGCCCGTGAGCGTCTTGAGACACTGCCCTGCACTGTCCCAGATCTTGATGGTCTTATCCCTCGATCCTGTCGCCACAAATTGACCCGGTGCAGCAGCGGATGCGTCCTTGGGTGCAGTCAGTCCGGCTAGCTCGCGAATAGCAGCATAGGCGGAGACGGGCGCAAAGATGGCCACTTCGACGACGTGGTCGTGATCGCGCAGCTCGACTTTGGTCTCGCCCGACGCAATGTCCCAGATGCGTGCGGTCTGATCGGTGGAGCAGCTGACGAGCCATCGGCCATCGTCGGAAGGTATCGCTGATCGCACCCATTCGGCATGCCCGTGCAGCGTGCGTGTGCAGAATCCGGTCGAGACCTCCCAGATCTTGATGGTCTTGTCCCTACTTGCCGAGACGAGGAAGTCGTCGCCGGGCAAGAAGCAGACGGAAGAGACGCTGTGGTCGTGGCCGTGGAGCGTCTTGACGTTGCGATAGTCGTTGTTGGCATCCCACACCTTGATGGAGAGGTCGGAGGAGCACGAGACGACATAGTTGCCCTTGGAGTCAAAGTTGACGTCCTGCACCGCCTTGGTGTGGCCCTTGAGCGTGCGTTCAAAGTCGCCCGTCTCCCAGTCCCACAGCTTGACGGTGGTGTCCTCGGAAGCGGATGCGAGCTGGCTGAAGACGGGGTGGAAGGAGACTTTGGTGACGGGCATGCGGTGACCCTGCATGGTATGGCGTGGCGATGCGCGTGGGACCCAGTCGTTGAGCGATGCCGAACGCTTGGCGGAAGGTGCGGCGGCGAGCTCCTCCTGGAGCTGCGACATGCGCGTTTCCATCTCCATGATCTTCTTTTGGAGACGGATGACGCTCGTCCACTTCTTCTCGAGCAGGCCTGCGTATTTGGCCTTGGGATCGGGCACGAAACCGTCTTGGCCCGCCTCGCGCATGAGCACCTGGTACGACTCGTGCAGCCCGTTGGTCTTGAAGTAGTCGAGGATGGACTTGTGCAGCTCGTCCTTTTGGCGCTCCGAGAGCATGCTGGTGCTGCTGATGGAGCTCATGGCGGGCTAGACGCAGGCTCTCGGCCTCCTAGCAGCAGCAGCAGCAGCAGCAGCAGCAGCAGCAGCAGCAGCAGCAGCAGCAGCAGCAGCAGCAGCAGCAGCAGCAAGACCTCGGAGCAAGCAGCGAGACCGACTGCCGGATGGAACGATGGGCACAAGTAGGTTGGAGCGAGCGAACGGTGAGCTTAGCCGGCCAGGCTCATGGTGGCTTGTCGTTGGCCGCAAGTTGGGATGTTGGTGGAGGGTGAGGCTGAGGCTGATGGATTCGGCGAGATCTGCAATGCGGGTCGACGGCAGGCAGGCAAGGCGGATGATGTGAAATGCAACACCACACTCTCAGCCTCAGCAGCTCGCATCTCGCAGTCGCAGCCGCCGCCTCGCGTGTGGTGGCTCTTTCCCCATCCGGCCGATTCGTGATTGGAATTTCCCGACCAAGAGACTCTTGGGTCTAACATTGGTCTTTGTATGAAAAATCGTAGCTCCGGCTCGGGATGGGCGAGAGCGGCGGCGAGGCTTAGCCGGTGGTGACCCCCAGAAGGCGAAATTCAGCAGCACCCAACGACGCGGGTTGAGGCTGAGACCGAGGCTGAGGCTGAGCTGCTGCTGCTGCTGCTGCCCCTCGGGCGTGAAACGAGTGAGAATGGGCGAGTGAATCACCTCTCTTTCTCTCCCTCGCTCGCTCGCTCGCTCTCTCGCTCTCTCGCTCTTTCGATGGACTGATTGATTGGACCGGCTGCCCCACACTCTTTGAGCCGCATTGTACGCACATCGCAGCTTCACTCTGGGCAACGACCACTCCTCCTCCTCCTCGTCCTCTTCCTTCTCCGCATCGCCATCCAACGTCGCATCTTGCAATTCCTCTTCAGTTCCGCATCTTGACATCTCGGATCCGCACGCCCTCACCACCGCCGCCCACATCCCATGCCATCGCCACCCAAACCTTGGGAACGTGCAGGCGCAGGCGCGGCTGCCGATCCCTCTTCTTCCTCCGCCATGGCGTCGTCCGCCGCTTCGTCATCATCCGCGCTCACATCAACATCCGCTTCTGCACCCGCCTTGCCTGAACGACCATCCACACTCGGCGCAACATCCACAGCCACAGGGGCATACGGCGCATCCGCCTACAACTCGCCGTACAGAAGCACAGTCGGAGGGCTCGGCTCCACGTACGGCGGCATGGGCTCCACATACGGCACCTCGTACGGCTCTCCTTACTCGCGCTATGGCGGCATGGGCGGCATGGGCGGCATGGGCTATGGAGGCTATGGCAGCTACGGAGGATACGGAGGCTACGGAAGCTATGGCGGATACGGAGGCTACGGCGGCATGGGCATGGGAATGGGCATGGGCATGGGCGGCATGCCAGGTATGCCTGGACAGCCCGGCGACGTCTCGCTCACACAGCGCATGGAGGCGGGTACGCAGGCGACGTTTGAGCTCATCAGCAGCATCGTCGGCGCCTTTGGAGGCTTTGCACAGATGCTCGAGAGCACCTTCATGGCGACGCACAGCAGCTTCTTCGCCATGGTGGGTGTCGCCGACCAGTTCGCCCACCTGCGCACCTACCTCGGCCAGGTGCTCAGCATCTTTGCGCTCGCACGCTACCTCAAGAACCTCGGTCTGCGCCTCGCAGGAAAGGCGCCCGCCGTCGAGCTCGATGCGCGTGAGTTCAAGGAGTTTGCCGCGCACGGCGCCAACGGCCAGCCAGGCAAGGCGGCGCGCCCGAGCAAGCGTCCGCTCATCGTCTTCTTCATGGCGGTCATCGGCCTGCCTTACCTCATGGGCAAGCTTGTGCGCTTCATCACCGCCAAGCAGGAAGCCGAGCGCCAACGCCTCGAGCAGCAGGGCCTCAACCCGGGCCAGGCCGGTATGCTTCCGGGCCAGCACGGCGGCGGCATGATCGGCGCCAACGACAACGGCGAGCCCATCGACCCGAGCAAGCTCACGTTTGTGCGCGCCTTGTACGCCTACCCGGCCACCGACCCGCTCGAGCTGAGTCTGCAGCCTAACGACATCGTAGCCGTGCTCAGCAAGCACGACCCGCAGACGGGCGCAGAGAGCGCATGGTGGCGCGGACGCACGCGCGACGGCCGCATCGGTTGGTTCCCAAGCACCTACGTAGAGTCTCTCGAGTCCGCCAAGGAGCGCGCCACAAAGGCCTCGGCGGCCGCAGCCACCACTGCCACCACCAAAGCAGCCGATGCCACCGACAAGACATCCGCACAAGCTGCCAAGCCAGCGACTGTCAAGGCCACCTAAAACACACCGCGGATATATCACTGTACTTGTACCCTGTTGTTGATTCCAGTTCACACACTGTTTGTCCTTTGCGCGATACCAAATCAGACTCTGCAGATTGGATCCCTGTTTGTGCTGTAGCTTGAGCTTCTTGAATGGTGGCTTGAGGGGAGGAGGGATGCAGCCCAAAAATAGCACTGCGCGGATGGCTCGCTAGTGGTGGTGTTGGCGTGGATGGCATGCTGGGTGTGCGACCCTGCCAGGTGACGTTGGACTGCGCCGAGACGTGCGTCTTTTTGCCAAGCCAGAGCCGCCGCCAAACTAACACTCAATTTCAAGCCGCGATTTGCCTCAGCCGCCGCCGCCGCTCGAACCAGCTTCCACACCCTCTCCACACACACCTCCACCAACACCACACACCTATCTCACTTCCAGCAGTGCAACAACATCATCCTTCCATTCCTATCACATCCGACTGATATGCACCACTAAACTGACCACCTGAAGGCTCACTACGGAAGGCAGTAGTACCGCTGACTGCTCGGCATGCAGCACCTCCACCATGCCGCCAACCCAACGCAGAGCCGATCGCTCGCGCATGTACAACCTCGCCGGCCACGCCCACTCGTCCGGCTCGCTGCTTCCCAGATCCACGGATGTACATGCTGCCTCGGCCTCCGCAGGTCCGTCTTCGAGCGCAGCGGCTAGGGGCGTCGATGCAGCCGACGCACCGTATCTCACCAACCTCGAGTCGCACTTCGGAAGGGTTACCCTCACCGCACCGGACAACTTGCTGCGAAAGCAGGCAAAGGAGAAGAAGCAGAAGGTGCGACAACGAAAGGCGCAGAATGCACATGCCGCGGCTGCAGCACTCGCTGGACCCACACACGCCGCCTTGTCGCCCGCTACGCCGCGCAATGCTGGCGTCTCCACCGGCCTGCTCGATCCGGGCCGTCGCTATCAAGCGACGCTCGACGATGCATCCACAGCGAATGGCTCGCTGCTCACAGCTCCGGGGCAGCACGGTGTGATGCGTCGTGCGCATAGTGGCAACCAGACCCCAACCTTGGCCTCGACCTCGTATCTGCATCTGCAGACGCAACCGCCCTCCACCCCACAGACTACAGCGACCAGGGTGCGCAGACGCAGACAGTCGAGCGCACGCGACGACGCCAGCAGACCGGCTTCCAGAGCAAGTGCAACCAGCCGGCCAGACAGTGCACTCTCGTTCAACGACATCGACGCCGCACCAGCAAACACAAGCTCTGCACATACCGAAGATACACAACGCCGGTCGCGCACCGAAAGCGCACCCGCAGCTCAGCGTCGATCTCAGAATGCATTCGCAACGTCAGCCGACACTGCGCCCAGCGGCTCGTCTCGCGCACATCCACCACGGCCTGCAGTCCAACAGTCTCTGCACCGCCAAAACGTATGGAATGACATCACCGAGGACGATCCCGACGACCTTCCGCCACCCTTCCCAGAGGGCGCTCCTCGACCACCCACGCCTCCACAGCCACCTTCCCACTCGGAAGCGGCTGCAGACGCACAGCTCATCGGCCCGCAACCCCACGCCCGCATCCCCGATAGCCCCCCACCACCCTTTGTGAGCGATGATGAAGACGAACCGACTCCCGCTCGTCCGCCAGCCACAGAGGAGCCGGCCACCGATACAAGACCAGACAGCCGCGCTTCGACCACAAGCTCGGCATCTGCGAGCGCTGATGAGAGCGTCGAGCTCACCGAGGAGCGCAGGGCGTGGGAGTCCGATCTCAGGAACGGCCTCAGCTTCGACGTAAGGCTGCTCAGAGAGCAGCAACGCCGTGTGGCGCGCGAACGCGCGGCTGCATTCCGCGCGCGCGAGGAGCAGCACACCCTCGCTCCCGAGGCAGAGGCTGAGACTCTTGAGCCTGTCGGAGACGACGCTCGCTCGGGGCCCCAAGCACAGCCAGCACAGCTGGCTCTCCGGGCGACAGCCGAAGCTTCGACACCAGAGGCAGACACGGTAGAGCAGCAAGAGCCAAACACTGCGGTGCGCCCAGCCTTGTCGCAAACAGTGTCGGAAGCTTCTCTTCCAGCAGAAGCAACACTTGATCAGCCGGAAGACACGCCGCATCAGGATGACGCACATCCGCGGGCGGAAGAAGCACCTGCACCGGAACCACCAGCGTCGGCAGCTGCACCAAGGAGCCAGTCGACAAGCGCGCATGAAGCAGCGGAGGCCGGGCCATCTCTACGTGCTAGGACAGCGAACGACGTCGCCGAAGCGAGTGGCCGTCTGTCACTGTTCAACGAGCCACGTCTCGGCCTGCCGCCAATGCCCCAAGCATCAGCCTCTGAAGTTCCACAAGGCCAGAGTGCGGCTCGTGCCTCTCGCCCGAGCCATGTCTTGGGCCACAGAAAGACGAACTCCGACACGCCCAATTCCGGCGCCGCAGCCGACATCATGCGCTCCAATGCCGGCATCCGTGCGTCTTTAGGAGGCGCCGTTGGGCGTCGAATCGACCTAGCTCATGCAACGAGAGCACACGGCAGCGATTCGCACCTTCCTCTCAGTCGACGACCTGAAGACACGCTGTTTGTCATCTCGGCTCCGCCACCTGCTGTCCATGCACGTGCGGCGAGCGGCGACGAGGCGAGCACATCTGCTGCCAAAGTCGACGACAGCGCTGTGCCCGCTCGCGATGCTGCAGATGTCTCGTCGCACGAAGAGGACGATGGTGCCGAGTCCGATTCGTCCATCGAGCAGTGGCTGGCCGAGGCCGCGGCATTCGATGCGCTGCGCAAGCGAGAAGACGACGCGGTCGCCCGGCTGCAGCAGCTGCGCGAGCCCGTAGCCGTCTCTGACAGCAGCGACGAGAGCGAGCGCGACATGCCTGGTGCGTTCAACGCGCGAGTATCGCGGCGCCCTGCGCGCAAGGTTCCGGACCCGGAGAACCTCAAGCTCATGGACGACGCGCTGCCCAAGGCTCCACCGCCGCTTGTGCTGGGTAGATCCAGAGGCGGTGCGGCGTTCTCGGATTCGTCCGATTCGACAGATACCGACGATGCACTCGACCAGTACTCGTCGAGCGACGACGATGACGATCAGCACAGAGCGTTCCGAGATGCCGTGGCGGGCGCAGAGTCGGTAGATGCATTTGCGAACGCGCACAGCTCGGTGCATGCGAGGAACAGCTCTTCCGCGCCCAATCTGTCCATCCTCAGCGACGATGCGCAGCACGATCAGCGCAAACCATCGCCAAGTGCCGCAAGGGCGTCGGTTGGCCCAGAACGCAAGCTGAGCTTGAAAGCAAGGGGCAAGCTGCCCGAAAGGCCCGAGACCCTATCGACCGCTGGCCCATCGCAGAAGCACGAAGTGCCCGAGGCGAGGGCGGGGGAGTTCGAAGAAGACTCGTCGAGCAGCCGCGACGTTTCGGACTCGGACGCGAGCATGCCTCCGATCCCACGGTCGACCAAAGATGTAGCCTCTCGGAACGACGCGGCGTCGCTTGCACGCCGGACTTCGCTCGACCCGCTGCTGCAGCCGCTTGGGTACGGGCGCACCCGGCCCGATGTCGGCGGTCGTCTCAAGGGCTTATTTGGCCAGCCGCTTGTTGGCGGCAGCGACGGTGCGGCCACGATGGGTGCGCGAAGCGATCCTCCCGTTGCGCATGGACTGGGAACTGTGCCGACGGTTGAAGGCCCACGTCCGATGAACAGCACGCGCCGCGCCTCAAATAGGAGTGTCACGGGTCCAGACGCCGTGGCTGAGGAAAGCGCGCCAGTGAGGGCCGCATCCTCGACGCAGACGCCCGAGCAAAGAGCACGCGACGAAGCGCTAGCGCAGATCGCACAGGTGAGCGCCACGACGCAGGCGAAGCACGACTCGCTCGCCGCACTCGAGCGTCTTCTAGCCAAGACGGGGCGGCCCACCTCCATGCTGCTGCCCAGTGCCATGAGTCGCGCAGAGCTAGGTGGACGGCTACAGCTCACGCCGGGCACCGCCGAGTCGGACGCACCACCGAGCAGAGAGAAAGAGGACGAGGCTCCACCCGTGCCACCGGCGAGGAGCCGATTGTCTCGCCAGGGCGCTGTGCGCAGTCGACCGGCGGAAGCGCTGGTGGCTTCAGCATCGGGTCTTTCGCGCGCACCCTCGGCTGCGCGGCCAGTGTCGTTTGTGAACCCACGCTCGTCGGCGGCGCCGCTGCCCAGGGGCAGGTTGCCGGCGATCACGGATGCGACGCGCCACTTTCCACCGTCGGCCAGCACAGGTCCGGGCGTCACGCCGTCGTGGCTCGCCTACATCCCCGCCGAGGAACAGGACAAGCTGCCTGCTCCGCTCGAACCGCTCAGGATCGGACGCGTCTCGCAGATGGTGTCGCGCTTCGAGGCGACGCCTGGCGCGAACGAGAAGCCGGCGTCTCCGATCAAGCCTGCGACTGCGTCGTTGAGTTCAAGACTCGCGGGGTCGAGTCGGGACGCCGACGCGGGAGTGTTTCGACGCTTCACCTCCACAGAGGATGGGGTGGTGCAACGTCGACCGCCTCCAGCGCCGCCCACGAACGCGGGTGACGAGAGCATGGATGCGCTCACACGACAGATCGACGAGGCGGCATCGGCGTGGACGCAACCGCTCCTGAGCGTGCCCGAATCGACAGCCTTGCCGCGCTCACCGCGTACGCTGGCCATGGACACGCTCACGGGCCGCGAGCATGGACCGAGCCTGCCGCCCAAGTCGCCGGTTATGACGCAGGATCACATCGTGGCATCCGCCAGCAGGAATGGTCTCTCGGCGTCCATCGCTGCAGCGCAAGCAGCCGCATGGGCACGAAGAGAGAGGAACGAGGCGAGGCCACTGCCGATGCTGCCCGAGTCCGTGCGGGTGCAGGGGCTCGGAGTCGAGGCGGACAGAAGCGGGTTGCCTGTGCCGCCGCCGTTGCCGTCTCGACCGCCCCGGGAGAGATGGCTAGAATCGCAATCGGAAGGAGCCAGCTCAGAATCCGTGCGACAGCAAGCAGCACAGGGGCAATTCGCGGATGCTGCCGGTACGGTTCCGCCATCGCCGGGCACGCGGAGTGCAGACGCTCAGGATCGTGGCAATAGCTCGAGCCCCGCCGCTTCCCCATGGGCGAGCACGTCGGGCTCAGCTGCGAATCGTTCGGGGGCGAGCGCAGCTACCGGTGGGCGTCGTATGGACAGCTCAGCCCCGTCCAGCGGCTCGGGCTCAGGCGTTCAGAATCGCGCTTACAGCTCAGGCTTCTTGACGCGACCTTCTGTCCACGTAGACCTCCTTGCCGAGCCCACTGCCGCCGCGGCTGCGTACGGCTCTTCCTTCGCTATCCAACCGTCGGACAACGCCTCTGGGGCTCACGGCTCAGGCTTCTTTGCCGAACCTTCTATCCACCCAGGCTTCTTCGCCGAACCTTCTGCCGCCCCACTTGCATACGCCTCTTCCTTGGCTATCCAGCCACGTTCCAACCGATCAACCTCGGCTTCTCAAGGTGCGGTCACCACCTCGTCTTCCGCATCCGAGCGCGAAGCCGATCGCACGCACTCGGCTCAATCGGAGGCCACCAGCACAGCTCCAGCTCAAACGGCAGCGGCTTCGTCTGGCACACCACCAGCTGACGACGCTGCGCCACCCCGCCTGCCCACACGTGAAGCGTCCCTGGGCTTGACTGACTTTGACCTGCTTGTGGCGCAGCTCGAACGCGACGGGATGCACTACGAGCAGCTTTCTGCGATTGGCGACTTTCTCGGCCCTGCCAAACCCACGTGCGCCACGCCGGAGCAACTTGCATCTCTGTCGGTTGGACGCATCGAGTGTGATGCACGCAGGGTGACGAGGGAAGGCAAGGTGAAGCACAAGCTGAGCTGTGTAGGTGTGCGGGTCGACAAGTGCACCATCTGCCTGGCGCAGTTCAAGGAGGATCAGAACGCCGTGATTCTGCCTTGCAGTCATGTCTTCCATGAAGACTGCGCCGTCAACCTGCTCAAGACCATCAATACGTGTCCCACTTGTCGCCATCCAGCCTTCTAGCTTCTTCCACACACAGCGTGCGTGCACAAATCAAGAAAATGGTTTTATTGCATTCGGGGGGCGGGTGTTTTAGCGCTTGCCGAGAGTGGCTAGTGCGTCGTCGTTGAATCCACCCGCCTGGGCGTTGGCGCCGAGGAAGTGGTCGTTGATACCGACGGAGCTGGTGGATCGGCTGAGTCTGGCCTTGAAGAAACGCTTTGCCTCTGGCTGGGCTCTTCTCTGCCTAACGGCGTCGCGCAAGGTGTCGAGTGCGGTGACGGTGGTTTCCCAGTTGACACAGGCGTCTGTGATGGACTGACCGTACTTGAGTGCGGTGGGGCCTGCCGAGGGGATGGATTGTTTGCCCTCGACGAGGTTGCTTTCGATCATGACGCCAAAGATGTTGCAGCCAGCCTCATCGCCTTTTGCGAGCTGTTGGGCGATGCTTTGAACGACGCGCGTTTGATTCTCGTGTTTCTTCTCCGAGTTGCCGTGCGAGCAGTCGATCATAATCCTAGCGCCCAATCCTGCAGCGACGAGTTTGTCGGAAACCGCCTTGACATGGTCGGGAGAATAGTTGGGACCCGTGTTGGCGCCGCGTAGGATGACGTGGCATGCATCGTTGCCGTTGGTCTCGACGATGGCAGAAATGCCCTGTTTGGTGACGGACAGGAAGACGTGTTCCGAACTCGCGGCTTTGATCGCATCCACCGCAATCGAGATCGAACCGTCGGTACCGTTTTTGAATCCGATGGGCATCGATAGACCCGAACTGAGCTCACGGTGCACCTGCGATTCAGTCGTGCGTGCACCAATCGCACCCCACGAAATCAAATCCGCCGTGTACTGTGGCGAGATGGTATCCAAAAACTCGGTACCCGCAGGAAGACCAAGACTGTTCACCTCGAGCAGGAAACCGCGAGCGAGACGGAGACCTTTGTTGATCTGGAAGCTGCCGTTGAGGTTGGGATCGTTGATGAGGCCTTTCCAGCCCACGGTGGTGCGTGGCTTTTCAAAGTAGACGCGCATGACAATGTGCAGATCGTCCCTAGCAGCCTCTGCATACGCCGCGAGCTTGCGTGCGTATTCGAGGCCCGAACGAACATCGTGGATGGAACAAGGACCGACAACGACGAGCAGACGATCGTCTTCCTGCTTGACGATCTCCTCGGTAGCCTTGCGACCCGATGCGACCGTCTGCGCAGCTTGCAGACTGAGCGGATACTCTTCAATGAGGATCTGCGGCGGGATGAGCGGCTTGATCGACTTGATGCGCCGATCGTCAAGCTCGTTGAGCGCGTCCTTGTAGGTTAAAGCAGTCATGGTGACAAAGAGTGATGGTGTGGAGTGAGGATGGTGGCGACCGAGGGAGAGGTAGAATCAGAGCCAGTGGGATAACGAGGATGCACGGTGCATGCACGCTTGAGCCATCGACGGTGAGGCGTTCTAGA
Organism: Moesziomyces parantarcticus; assembly: GCA_023212605.1. Classification (NCBI taxonomy): domain Eukaryota; kingdom Fungi; phylum Basidiomycota; class Ustilaginomycetes; order Ustilaginales; family Ustilaginaceae; genus Moesziomyces; species Moesziomyces parantarcticus. Next base: position 209,092 of record JALCCF010000018.1, on the reverse strand, counting down.
CCGATCTTCTCAGTTCCCTAATTGGCGGAGCCTTTCGAGTCACTTTTTCTTCGCAAGAGAGCCCCACCAGCCAACGAACGAAGGACGATTTCACGCTCTGCAGCTCGCCCCATCGATGCCGATGCTGCGATCCATGACCCGATCCCCGATACGACCATCCAATCCTCAGCCTGCCCATCTCAACAGGCATTGGCCCAGCTGGTGGACATGTGCACAGTCGAATTCAAGCTCGGGCGTGACGATGAGGTCGTTCCTGCGGGCGTAGCGGCGGTGTGATGGGGAATTGGTTGCGGTGCCGACGATGGCGATTCGGGTCATCGCCTGGCTAGATGAATGAGCATTTTGATTGCGTCTGATGAGTCGAGTTGCCGGTGCACTCGGTCGGTGTCGTTTTTTAACCAAAAAAAAATCTTTTCTGCGATGAGGAGGTGGAGTTTGTGGGCGACAAAGCATTGAAGCGGCAGGGAGGCAGGGAGAGGGGGAAGCAGCAGCGACGGGTCGGGCCAACATCTTCACGCCGTCCGTAGCTTTGGCGCGCTGGCTTAGACGCGTTGGTGCCGGGCGACGTGGCCATGCGCTCGTTGTGCGAAGCAATAAAAGCGAATCCGATCCACGAGCCCCCCCCCTCACCCTCGCTGCTCCCCCAACTTCATCTCTCCTCCCTCTCTCTCGGCTGGGCGAGCCAGACTGGAAATTGATTTTTCCACCTGGCGCGACACTCACTCGCTCTAACATCGCTCAAAAATGTCCGACGACGAGCATTTCGGCTCGGCAGGCGCGGCGGGCGTGGACGACGAACTGTCGCTGCCCAAGGCGACGGTGCAGAAGCTCATCTCGGAGCTGCTTCCCAAGGAGGTGAGCTGCAGCAAAGAGACACGCGATCTGCTCATCGAATGCTGCGTCGAGTTCATCCATCTGCTCTCGTCCGAGGCGAACGAGGTGTGCGAAAAGGACTCCAAGAAGACGATCGCGCCCGAACACGTGCTCAAGGCGCTCGACGATCTCGGCTTCCCCGGCTTCATCGAAGAGGCAAAGAGCGTGCTCTCGGAACACAAGGCGGCACAGAAGGATCGAGAACGCAAAACGACAAGGATGGAACAGTCCGGTATGACCGAAGAGGAACTGCAGCGTCAGCAGGAGCTGCTCTTTGCCGCAAGCAAGGCTCGCTTCGAAGCGGCAAATTGATCTTCACCTTCGCCCCATGATCCCCACCATATTGTACTTTTAAACTCCCTGACGACTTGTGACACACGCACATGCACACACAAGGCCTCCTATTCCGTGTGACAGTCCTTTGATTGCTCGAGAGGAGGGAGTAGGGCCTTACAGCTTGCTCTTGTTTGCGAGGGCGGCGGCGGCACGAAGCGACTCGGGTCCACGCGGATACTTTGCTACGTCGGTCTGTCGCCACCACGGCCAGAAGGCGAATCGCTCCAGGTCGGCCATAGTGCCGGGGAAGTCGGGCTTGCGTTTTTCGAGGAAGCTCTTGGCACCTTCTAGACCGTCGAGCCTGCTGGTTTCCCAGATGCCCTGGCTCTCGAGCAGGTGTGCGTCTTCGGGCGAGTCGAGCTGTCTCCACATCTGCGCCTTGCACAGCGCCATGGAGACGGCGCTGTTCTGCGCCAGACTCGCGGCGAGCTTGAGCGATTCGTCGAGCACCTTGTTCTGCGGCATGGGCGAGCGCGTCCACAGTGCCGCATAGCTCTCATCGTTCGGCGCGCGCACTTCGCCCGTGAGGATGATGTCCATGGCCTTGGATACACCCACGAGCCGCGGAAGGAGGTACGACGAACAAGCCTCCATGGCGATACCGCGCTTGACGAAGGGAATGCCTACCTTGGCATTGTCCGCCACGAGCCTAAAGTCGCACGACAGCGTCATGGTGACACCGATGCCGATTGCGTTTCCATTGATGGCAGCGATCGAGGGTTTGCGGCAGCGGAGGATGGCGAGTCCGACCTGGCCGCCTCCATCGCGATGCCCCTGTGCGTGGTCAGCAATGGCTCCGAATCCCTGCGCGAGGTACGCACCGGCGCAGAAGACCTTGCCGCCTGCGCCGGTGATGACGGCAACGCGAACGCGATCATCCGCATCGAACATCTCGAACGCAAACACGATCGAGTACGACATGGGACCCGTAAAGGTGTTGTACTGCTCGGGCCGATCGAGCCAGACGATCGCCACGCCGTCCGGGCGCAGTTCGACCTTGATATCCTGCCATGCGTACGAAGCGTAGTCGAACGTCGCCACGTCCACGTCCGACACGCGAGGATGCGGGTTGATTGGCGTCCACATGGCGTGCAAATGGTCGTCGTGATCCAAAGTGCGGGGAAAGGCTGCCGCAGCGAACGAGCCAGCTCTTTTTAATGCTCGCTCGAGCCCCGCGGCTACCTCCGGCCCACACTTACCGGAAGCTTGGCAGACAAATGTTGATTTTGATACGGTTCGACATGAAAAAGGGAGAAAATGGCGCGCGCGAACCGAGCGCATCTCGCGTAGAGAAGCGCGTTTGCGAGTCGGTTGGGCCGCCCCTCGCAGACTGCAGCTCGCCTCCAAGCGTCTGGCGAAACGGGTCAAAAGCCAAACGCAGCAAGCGAAAGCCTAGCGCCAAAATGCCAAAATGCCAAAATCCAACACCTTCCAGCGCCGCCCCTTTTTTGAGCGCGCTGCTGTTCGAAGCCGCACCTTGAAACAGCCGCTGCGTTGGCAGAAAGCTCGAAACGAGCACGAGCCGACGCGTGTGTGGTGCAGGTCCGGTGCAGTGCGTGTTGCGTTGCGTTGCGTTGCGTTGAGTTGCACTGCGCAGCGCAGGTAGAGCGTCGATCTGCTGCTGTCAGTTGCCTTCCCTTTGGCCCTACCCAAGCAGCTGTGGGTCGCCATCCGTACGCCCCTCTCTCTCTCTCTCTCTCTCTCTCTCTCTCTCTTCTTCTCGTCTCGCTTCGGCGTCCATGAATCCACTGCTCCGTCTTGATCACCACCACAATCAACCCTCTCGAGCCTGAACAACACCATCATCATCGCTCGGTCTCGACGACCGCCCGACCACGCTCACCATGTCGAGGACGCGCGAGGCCAGCGGCGCTTCTACGCCCAGCCAATCCAACACCACCTCCGTGCAGGTCGCCGTCCGCATCAGGCCCGTCACCTCGGCGGATCACTCCAACATCCCGCCACGATGGCAGAAGAACATCCTCACCCCATCCTCTGCAACCAGCGTCACCGTCGAACCAGGCTCAGCGCCACCCGCAGCTCCAGGAAGCGCAGCCTCCGCCTCCGCCGCTTCCTCCTCCTCCCAATCGCGCGATAGGCGTCAGGCATTCAGCTTCGACCGCGTCTTCTCCCCCGCTGACGGCCAGCCGCAGATCTTCACCGTCGCAGAACCCTTGATCGACCGCTTCATGGAGGGCTACAACGTCACCATCCTCGCATACGGCCAGACCTCCAGCGGCAAGTCCTACACCATGGGCACCGCCGCCGGCGACGACATCGACTACGAACCCCTCGTCGCAGGCCGTGCCGCAGATCCCCAGATGGGCATCATCCCACGCGCAGTCGCACGCATCTTCTCCGCCATGCGCCAAAACAAGTCCGCCGCCATCCAGTACAGCGCAAAAGTGAGCTTCATCGAAATCTACAACGAGGACCTCATCGATCTCCTCGGCGACGCCGTCGACGGCGACGCCCGTCCGCACGTCCAGATTCGCGAAGGCAAAAACGGTCAGATCATCTGGTCTGGCCTCCGCGAAGTCAAGGTCTCCAACGTCGCAGAGGTCATGAATCACCTCCTCCAGGGCAGCTCCGTACGCAGGACCAACGAGACCGACATGAACGCACAGTCCTCCCGATCCCACGCCATCTTCTCCATCACCCTCACACAGAAGAAGTGGCAAGGTTCCGGTCCGCCTCCCAACTCCGCGCCCCCCTCCAGCTTCGCCGGCGGAAGGAACACGCCCGCAGGCCGCTCCGTATCCAGCCTCTCGCGCGCATCGGGCATCCCCATGGCAGGTCGCGTCGCTTCCCCCTCCTTCGGTCGCAGAACGCCCAGCGGCATCCCAGGCCTCAGCGGCCGCACCTCCTCCGCCGGCCTCCGTCCAGCCAGCGTCGCCGGCGATATCGGCGGTGGCGTTGACGACTCGGCCAGCCCCAGCACAGACGGAGAGTGGATCACCGTCACCAGCAAGTTCCACTTTGTCGACCTCGCAGGCTCCGAACGTCTCAAGCGCACCGCCGCACAGGGCGAGCGTGTCAAGGAGGGCATCTCCATCAACTCGGGCCTCCATGCGCTCGGCAACGTCATCTCGGCGCTGGGCGACCCCGCCAAGGCAAAACGCGCCACCCACATCCCTTACCGCGACTCCAAGCTCACCCGCCTCCTCCAGGACAGCCTCGGCGGCAACGCCCACACCCTCATGATTGCCTGCGTCTCACCAACAGAGTACAACGTCAGCGAAACCGTAAACACGCTCCAGTACGCGAACCGCGCGCGCAACATCAAGAACAAAGCGGAGCTCAACGAGGTCGAGGTCGGATGGGATGACGTCGATTACCTTCAAACCCTCGTCCAGCGTCTCCGCAAGGAGCTCACCCTCATCAAGGGCCTCGGCAAGGGTCAAATCGACCTCGACGACCCGCGCAACAAGGACGCCACCCGATCCACCCAGCGAGAGATCCTCGCGTGGCAGGACAAGTACGCTTCGCTCAGCCAGAAGCACTCTCAACTCACCGCAGAGGTCACCCAGCTACGCACGCAGCTCGACCCGTCCAAGCAGGACGGCACCGAGCAGGACTTCTTCCGCGCCGCAGAACCCATCATCGTCGAATACGAAAAGTCCATCGACGCACTCGAGGGCCAGCTCAACCTCACCAAGGCCGCGCTCGCCTACGTCGAGGACATCGCCAACGAACGCGAGGCACAGATCGAACAGCAGAGCTCCCAGCTCGAGATCATCGCCACTGAGCTCGAGGACAAGGAGAATTCGGTCGCAGACCTCCAGTCGCGCCTCCAAAAACTACAGGAGCGCGAGGCATCGGCAAACGGCTATGCGCGCGAGCTCGAGGCCCGCCTCGAAGCCATGGATTCGCGCGGCGACACCGACTCGGCCACCCTCGCCGAACTCAACAAGGAGATCGCACGCCTCCGCGAGGTCGAGTCGAGCTCAGAGCAGTACATCCGCGACCTCGAGGCCAAGCTCGCCGCCAGCGAAGCGTCGGCGTCCAGCCTCGAGCGCAAGGTGGCCCACATGGAGGCCGAGGCCGAGAAGCGCGACGACGAGTACCGCAACCTGCTTTCGCGCTTCGAGCTGCTCGATACGGGCAAGGAGACCCAGGCCATGGCCGCAGAGCTCGAGGCAAAGCATGCAGAGCTCACCCGCCTCGAGACGAGCCTCAGCGAAGCTACCGCCAAGCACGACAGCCTCGCACAGCGCTTCGACAGTCTGACGGGCCAGCACGACCAGCTCTCCAGGGCTGCACAGCAGCACGAGCAGCAGAAGGAGTCGCTCTCCCAGCAGATCAAGACGCTCCAGCTCGCAGCGGCCAGGTCGAGCAGCGACACCCCGGCGGTCAGCGACGACGCGCACAGCAGCGCAGACAAGGCGGCAGCGACAGAGGGTGCATCCGCCGCCGCATCGTCCAAGGAGCTCGAACAGCGTCTGCTTGACCTGCACGAGGAGATGCGCGCCGTGCGCGACTCCGAGTCGAGCATCCGCGCCGAGCTCGAGCTCACCAAGCAAAAGTACAACGAGTCGCTCGCCGACATCAAAGAGCTCAACTCGCAGCTTACCGAGATCAAGCTAAACGGCGGCGTGGTGCCCGCACACCTCGACGACGACTCGTTCAAGCTCGACAAGGACGCAGCCGCCGACGACGAGCAGGTCGAGGTGCTCGACTCGCGCGGCGACGAGAACCAGCCGCCACAGACTCCCGGGCGCGGCAGCAGCTCGCAGCGCGGCCTCTCGAGCCGCCGTGCCAGCCTGCTGCTCGACACCACCAACCGACAGTCTCCCAGCCCATCGAACCGCCTTACGCGCCGCTCCTCGGGTTCTTTTTTAGGCTACAACAAGAGCGACGGCACGAGGAGCGTGGGTGTCTCGCCGCTCGCTCACACGCGTACGCGCTCCATCTCGCAATCTTCGTCGCTGGACTTTGCCTCGGCGTTGCCGTCGCAGCTGGCGTCGACGCGCGCGGGGCCGAGGCCGCTCTCGCTCACGGGCTCCGTGCCGCCCTCGCCCACGTTGAAGGCGTTCGAGCCCGATTCGGCGGCGAACTATGAGCGCAAGGTGGCCTCGCTCGAAAAGGAGACCATGCGGCTCCAGGAGGCGCTCAAGGACCGCGACGACGAGATCCAACAGCTCGAATCCACGCTGCGCAGCCGCAACGACTCGAACGCTACCGCAGCTGCCAAGGAGAGGGCGAGCGAGAATGACGGTCAGCTTTTGGCGGTGGCCGCATCGGTCGCAGGCGGTGTCGAATCGGGCGCGCTCACGCCCGCAACGGAGAAGGATCTCGAGGCGATAAGGCGCGTCATGGCCGAGGGGGCTGCGAGCGACGCGGCGCAGGCCGAGAGCGGCACACAGATGCTGGATGATCTGATGCGGTCCATGGCGCGCAAGGAGACGCAGCATCGCGAAACGGTCGAGGCGATCACCGCCGAACTCGCCGCGGTCAAGAAGCACAATGAGACGCTCGAGGCGCTCTCGCGCGACCAGATGGCCAACATGTCGCTCGAAATCCAGCAGCTGCGTGCACAGCTCGCCGCCAAGCACGCGTCGGCCGATGCAGCCGTGCCAACGTCGAGCACGAGCAACCGCAGCCTGGCTGACGAGCTCCAGGCTGCGTCTGCGGCCGAGCTCGAGAAGGAGCAGCGTGCGGCAGACAAGGCCGAACTCGAACGTGTCAGGCGGGAGCATGCTGCGGAAATGGACGGCCTCAAGCAGCAACACGCCAAGAGTCTGCAGGAGATGGCGGACCAGCATGCCGCGGCGCTTGCCAACAATGTGGTGTCGAGCCGGTCCGTGCCCGGCGGTTTCGGAGACGAGGATGAGCGCGAGGATCCCGCTGCTGCTGCGGCTGCGGCTGCGGCTGCGGCTGCGGCTGCGGCTGCGGCTGCGGAGCTGGAGGCTGTGCGCAAGCAGCACGTCGAGGACCTCGCGCTGGCCAAGCAGCAAGCTGATGCTGCCGTCGCCGAGCACGCCAAGTTGCTCGAGCAGGCGGCGGAGGAGCACAAGGCGCAGATCGAGGCGCTGCAGTCTAGCCACGCCAAGTCGCTCGAAGCGGCGACGATGGAGCTCGAGGCGCAGCATGCGTCGGCGTTGGCGCTCGCCGTGCGCGAGACCGAAGCTGCGGCGCTCACCCGGCACACGGCCGAGCTCGATGCCAAGATGTCGGCGCTGCAGACCGAGCACGCGTCCAAGCTGGAGCGCGCGCTGCTGGACGTGCAGGTGGCGAGCGGCGACCGGGACGAGACGCGGCAGGCGTACGAGGAGCTGCACAGCAAGCACGTGGCGCTGCTGAGCAAGGCGGAGATCGATCCGCACGAGGTGGAGACGCTGCGAGCGGAGCTCAACGACACGAGCGATGCGCTCGTCACGCTCGAGGCGGCGCTGACCGAGGCGCAGGAGGAGCGCGACCAGCTGCTCATCGAGATCGAGACGATGCGCCAGGAGAGCGAGGCGCAGCAGGATGCGTCGATGATGTCCAACGGCGTGGTGGCGGCGACACCCACTGCGGCGGATGCGGCGCTGAAGCGCGAGCTCGAGGCGCACAAATCGACGCTCAGCAAGACGCGCGGCGAGATGAGCAAGCTCAAGGCGGAGCTGCAGGCGGCGCGCGACGAGGGTGCGCGGCTCGAGCAGACGGTTAAAGAGCTGCAGCTGCGGCTGGCGACGTCCGAGACGCGATCGGTGCGCTCGCACGGCAGTGGCAGCTTTGGCCAGCAGAGTCAGAGCGAGCACGATGCGGCTGCGGCTGCGACGGCCATGGCCAACGGCGCGCGTTCGCCCGTAAACGGCAGGCGCACGTCGGACTACGAGCCCAACGTGCTGGATCTGCGAAGCCACCGACCGAGTCTAGGGTCGGTCAAGCCTCCGCCGCCTACGCCGCCGCCGAACATGCCGCCGCCGCCGACGCCGGCGGGTGGTGCGGCCGGGGTACGCACGTCGGTGGGCGTGCGCACATCCACGTCGTCGCTCATGACGCGGCCCGAATCGCCTGCCAACGTAAGCGGTGGCGTTGCGGGCATGATGACGCGCTCATCGTCCATCACCTCGGTCCACAGTCCCGCCGCTTCCGGCCTCGGCGTCGACGTCAAGTTGACGCGGCTGCTGAGCGAGCAGTCGGACGAGATCAAGAACCTAGCCAAGCAGCTCAACCACTGCGAGGCGGATCTGCAGGCGAACATTGATCTGGTGGCGACGCTCGAGGCGGCGCTCAACGACAGCGAGCGCAATCTGCGCAAGAGCCGCGTGCAGCTGGCCGAGGTGACGCGCGAGCGCGAGCGGTATGCGGCCGAGGCGAACGCGATGCGCACGCAGCTCAACTCGGCGCAGAGCGAGGTGGAGAACGTGCGCAACAGCGTCATGCTCGAGAAGCAAGGGTACGAGAGCAAGATCGAGGAGGAGCGTCAGGCGAAAGAGCGCGCCAGGAAGGCGTTGGAGGCTCGTCTCGAGGAGGTGAGCAAGCGAAAGAGCAACAAGCTGTTTTGTCTGTAAGATTTTCTCTCCAGTGCAATGTCAAGGGATGGGGTCTCGAGATTCTGGCGGTTGATGGCACAACTGTGCGTGTGTGTTTGGCGGGTGGTGTTAGGCGCTAGATGAAGCTGTCCGGATCGCCCCTGAAAGCTGCTGGCCGAGCGAGAGATCGCCAGCGCATGGACGGGCGGGGGAGGAATTTATTTTTTATTTTTATTTTTGGCAGCCATCGAGGAGGAGCGGAGGTTGAATTTGAGGCTAAAAATGAGTGAATGAAATGATGGACTGGCGCCGCGCCTCATCGGAGCGTCGCGCATCGGCCCACTGCTTGCAGCGTCTGTCTCGCCAACACGACTCCGATCCTCTCGACCATCATCGCGACTTTCCTCTTTCCCCCCTCCAACGCCCAGCAAGCACCAACTGTGCTCAACTCTTATACCCCCTTCTCCAATCCATAGGGCAAAAGCAAACATGGCGGGTCAACGTGGAGGCGGATTCGACATTGGGTAAGTCTACCAACTTCCATCCACTTTTTTCGCGCTCGCACTTGGCATGCGTCCAACTGACACGGTTCTCTGGATGGCAGCATGATCTTTGCACACAAGATTCTGACGGTGCTCTTTGTGCTGAGCACGGTCGGATGGGTGGTGGCGTTCATCGGACAGATTGCGGCCGAAGCAGGATCGGGTGGACGTCAGGGCTCGCTGTGGTTCGCGATTTTCTTGCAGCTCGCGGTGATCGCCGGATGGTATGCAGGCGTCATGACCGACAGCCTCGGCACGGCAAGGTTGCAGCTTACCGCCTTCACGGCGGTGGCGCTCGTGTTCAGCGTCACGGGCATCAACTCGGGCATCTATTCGAACAATTCGTCCGAGCAGGCCGTGGCGGCAGGTTGGTTCTTGATCACCATCACCAACATCATCTGGCTGCTGTTTGTGACGGCAGAAGAAGAGTCGCCGTTCTACGCGCTACTCAACATCGCCAATGATGGAGTCACGCCGCCCGGTGCGGGAGGACGCAGCGGTGGCGCGAGGTACAACGGCGGCAACCAGTCGATGCGCATGGCCAACAATGCCAGTACGGGTCTGGGTTACGGTGGCGCCAACGCCAGTGCGTATTCGGGCAATCTGCAGGGTGGAGGCTACCAGCCCGCGTACGGCAACAGCCCGAGCGCGGCCGATATCACCACTGCCAATGGAACCGGCCTGGGAGCGCCCAAGATGTCGTCCGCCTCCATCCGAAGCCGCGGTGGAGAAGGTGCGGCCACGCAGGATGCTGCGCCGAGCGTCGCCAGCCATGCACCAGCCAGTCCCGGTGCAGCACAGAAGGGCGATCTGCCGGACTACGGATACAAGGCGCGTGCGCTGTACGCGTACCAGGCCAACGCCGACGACCCGACCGAGATCAGCTTTGCCAAGGGCGAGGTGCTCGACATCGTCGACAACTCGGGCAAGTGGTGGCAGGCGCGCAAGGCGTCGGGCGAAACAGGCATCGTTCCCTCGAACTACATGCAGCTGCTCTAATCCCCCAAAATGACTCGAACAAACGCCCCGCCCGTCGATACCCCACCAGCTACCCAACCGACCGCGCAGGATTGCGTCGCTCCGTTTGGCAAAGCACCAATGCCTTCCCGTGGAATTGGATCCCCCTTTGTCCCCAAACACTCTCCTTCACCTCCCCGCTTCAGCCGTTGTTGACCTTGCCGACTGCCGTCACAATCTCCCACTCTCACTCTCGTTTTTTGCTGTGTCTTTTTCGCTCGCTTCAGGAGCTCGAAATGTAGCTCGTTTGTGTGAAGAGTGTGATGTGTGTATAGGCAAGGTCGTTCATGCGATGCAGCGTGGTCTGCCAGAAGCAGTGCGGGCTGGGGATCAGCTGAAAGTCAAGTGAGTCGACGGGATGGGCAGTGAATTTTTTTGGCTGTTTTTGTTAAATCTACACTTACGAGGGGAAAAAGGTCGGGACTCGGGGGGGGAAAGGATTGATTTTGGTATGGATCTTCTCTCGCTCGCGGTTGGTGACATTTTTTCTTCTGCTCGTCATCCCAACTCCATCCCCTCCCAATACGGCGATGTCGTATCTCAAGTCGTTTTCGCGGATTCTTCGGGGCAGCCTGTCCACCGTGCCCGGTGGAGTCACGGGTACACCGGGCTCGTTCCACCTTCCGCTACGCAAACTCGTGCTGCGGTACTCGCAGCACAACCCCTCCTCAGCCGGCACTAGGGCATTCCTGCTGTCGTCGGAATTCAAACAGCTCACGCAAAAGTATCCCTCGGTAGAGTTCGTCGTAACCGAAGCAGGGAATGCCAAACACCCCCTAGTCACCGGCTTCTACGCAGACCACACCGCAGCCGCCTTCAGGAACGAAAAGAGGAAGGACATCGGACTGGCGAATCTGGATAAAGGCCAGGTGGGAGCAAAGGTGCAGAGGGTCGTCCAGGCAAGTGGGGACAAGACAAAGAGTCTCAAGAGGAGGACAACGTTGTCGAGGAACGAAAGCGCAAGAGGAGTGTGGTCCCAACTGCACGATAGGAAGGTGGATATCTAAAGCCGAAAGTCGAAAGCACTGCAATGTAGATGTACCCCCAACCCGGCCGCATTCGTGCGAAGCGTGATGGCAGTGAGTACACAACAATGTGGCTGCGAGCGATGGTGGGGATGACGAGGTGAAATGTTGTCAAGGTTGATGAAGTGGTGGGAAGGTGCACCACTTGCGCACCGCAGGTAGAGGCGCTCCAGAGGGGTACATAAGCGATGCGAATCAGGCTCCCACCTCCGTCTCTGTTGCAATAGCGCTGTACCACGATGCGTATCCTGCTTACCGTTGTGCTGTTTGCTGGATGGGTGTGCTGCATGCCTGCGATCGACAATGCAATTGCCGACCTTTCCGAGTACATCTCGCCCGGTCGGGCAGCTTGGCGCACCTACCTCTCTACACTCTCCACCACCCCTCCTCCTGCTCTGCGCCACGCCACCCCTGCGCAACTAGCCGACATTGAACAGGCCACCTATGTGTCTCACCCTTCGGTCGCCAAGCTCGGGATTCTTGAGCCGGGCCATGCGTTTATCGGACAAACGCCCGCGGGAAGATTGGTGTTCCACGCACCGCATATTCACGGCATCACCATGCTCGTCCCTGCCCAAGGACACCGGTTGGCCGACCAACTGACAGCAGTCGACAGGAATGGGGCGTTGGAGGTGAGGAATCTAGGCCCCGTAGAGACACACGGGTGGGGACCAGAGGATCTGCACGACGTAGCCATTAAAACGCAAGCGGAGTATTGGGTGAGGGATGGCGTGCCGTTGAATAGGGTCGCGTGGACCAAACAGCGTGACAACTGGGAGGCATCGAGTTCAGCCAGCTAGCAACATAGACGAGAAGTTGCCAAACGGAGAGGTGGGACTCGCCTCGATGCTGATAATGTTGTTGTCGATCGTCGTTCGCTTGCTCTGCTGGGCACAGCCCATATCTACGCTAACTCATAATACCGCTTCTGCAGCTCAAACAAGCGAAGCGAGTGATGCGAACAAGACATCTACGATTGTGAGTGTAGTGCGAGCGCAGGATGTACATAATCGCTTCAAGTGTGACTGCGATTCCGGCTAACCGAAGCAGCCCAAGCATCGGAGCTTGTTCCTCTTCGCGCCTTGTTTCGACGACTCGGCCGTGTCCATCGCCTTGCCATTGGGACTTTTGTGCATCACATCGCGCAGCGAACTCCTCTGCTTGCCCTTCGCATCGGTATCCGTCCTGAGCCTTGGATAGTCTGGCAGGGGCAGCGGGTGGTCGCGAGGCGGCAGGGTGGTCCATAGTTCAGACGCGCCCGTGAAACGAGGCATGGCGACAGGTGCAGCCGGTTCCTCGCGTGGCCGCTCAGTCCAAGCCTATAAGAGTCAGACAAAAGGTTCGCGTGGAAAAAGGAGTGAGGGACTTACAGTCACGTCTTCAATCACGGGCTCGATCTCCATCGCCCCAACAATCGCAAATAAGAGAACGGACAGCAGTCGCATCCTAAAGGGCGGTGGAAACAATGCGGATGGACGAGGAGAGGGGAGCGAGGAAGGGGGGGTATTATACTTTCACAGCTGAGGGAGGTTGGAGCTGCGAGTTGGCCGACGAATGAGATCAAATGAAAGCAGACACATCGTATCGCATCCGTTCCTCATCGTTGTGCCAACAAGTGCCTTTCTCGTCACAGGGCGTGGAGTTGTTGGCACACAACGCGCGCCGTCTCACACGACAGCTCCCACCACCACCGCCTGTTCCACCATTGGCGGCTCACCGATCGTAACGAGCGCCTTGGGTTCGCACGCAAACTGACGCTGGTTGAACAGAATGCAATTATGAAGTCGGTGAGTCGTGACAAAAAAGTGTGAGCCGGCCAAATCTATTCCGCCGGTCGGCGGTCAAAATGCGGGAGAGAGAGAGAGGGTTGACCTATCTCGTAACTGTCTGGGAACTGTTCACACGCGAAACCACAACCCGGTCAATATGCCTCGATCGCTACACCGGCTTGCGTATGGCAACTTACTAATCGTACTTGCTGAAGAACTTCTCCGAGTCGGTGGTTTCGTTCTGCCTGTTCGCGCCTCTCTTCCGACCTCGCTTTGCCTCCTCGTCGGCTCTGACCACCTTATCCTCCCTCAGCCATGCGAGGGATACGTTGAGCAGCGGCGAGAGGTCGCGATCCTTGTCGGCGCTTGCGGTGGGAGGCAGCGCAGCCACATCGGCCGGGTTCGTAGCTGGCCAGTCGATGGGCAGCGTCGTCGTCGTGGTTCCGAGTCGCATGTGCGCCAGATGCGTGGGGAACGACTGCAATCCGTCGAAGATGTGCGTGGCATAGATGATGGTTGCGCCCCTCTCTTCGGTTTCTTGCTGGAGGAAATCAAGCAGATCCGCGCGAACCTGCACGTCCAAGTCGACGGTGACCTCGTCGAGCAACAGCAGGTCCCAGGGTTCCATGAGACCCATGCACAGCTGGACACGACGACGCTCGCCGTCCGAAATGGCATGCATGTGCCACGTAAGATCGACATCCAGAATATCGAGCAGGCGGTCGCGACGCTCCTTGTGGCGGTAGCCACCGACCGAGTCGAGGAAGGTGGAGACGACAATGTCGGAGCGCACGACGGGGTTCATGGCCCACTCTGTGCCGAGGTAGGTGACGCCCGAGGGGCTTTCGCGGAAGACGTCCTTGCCAAACACGCGCACCTTGGAGTCGCACAGCTTCTTGCCCGCCAGCAGCCGCAGCAGCGTCGACTTGCCCGCGCCGTTGGCACCGATCAGCAGACAGCGCGAGCCGCGCTTGAGGTGCAGATTGCAGCGCTCGAGCGAGGGAGGCAGATCCGGGTTGAAGCTGAACGTCAGATCGGACACTTGCACTGCCAGCGTCTCGCCCTCTGCCAGCGCGATGGTCTTGGAGGCTGCATTGTCGATGATGCCACCGCTTGCCGTGCTGACGGGGCCCTGAGGCTTGTTCCAGTCCCAGTATCCGGATCCGTTGCTCGCGAGGTTGCTTGCCAGACGCACGGCTTCGGTCAGCACCGCCTCTCCGGCAGCATCGACGTTGGAGGCATCGCAGTCGACGAAGCTGATGAGCTCTGCACCTGCGGCACCGATGAAGCCATCTTCAACAGCGAGCTGGATCTGCTGCTTGAGGGGCGAGTAGAAGCCGTTGACATTGAGGAGAACCATGGGCTTGCGGTGGATGCCGAGCTGGGTCCAGGTGACCATCTCCATGACCTCTTCAAAGGTACCGTATCCACCGGGCAGGCCGATGAAGCCGAGGTTGCTTTCTGCCGCCATGCGCTGTTTCCTCTCGTGCATGGACTGCACCACCACCGTCTCCACGTGGCCAGTGCCAGCGTCCGGGTTGAGGACGGTAGGACCGGTTCCTTCCTTGGAAACGACGGTGTTGAGTTTCTGGCCCGGATGGCCGGAGGGGACGGTCGTGGCCATAACCTGAGGGATGACACCAAGAACGTGTCCGCCTGCCTCGAACACGGCCTGGGAGACGCCGCTCATGCAGCCACGCGAGCCGCCGCCGTAGACGAGGCGGTAGTTGCGCTTGGCGATGGCATGGCCGACGCTAGCTGCAGCGGCCATGTACTCGGGCTTGGTGCCGGGCGAGGAGCCGCAAAAGACGCATATGGAGTCGGTGTATCCGGCCATCTTTGAACAGCCTCAGATTGGGAGTGGTGTTGTGTGAGGAAGGGAGGGAGGGATTGTGGGGAAGCAGGGCGAGAGTGCGAGTCATTACTGGATTGGCTGAGCGTGCAGCTCTTCTTGGCTGGGCCGAAGACTCACCGCACAGTCCGACGGCTGCTCGGACGCACGTTCTCTGCCTGCCCCACTTAGCCAAGCACCAACTCCACACGAAATGAAAATCGCCGATTTTGACATGTTGCTTAAGCGCGGCCCTAACATTGTCACTCTCGGCGCTTTCGGCGAAATAGCCGGGGACAGCCGCCGCAGACGAGTTGCTTCGGGGTCTGTGCTTGCCCACCACTCCGTGTTCATGGCTCACGACACACGACGAGATCAGACACTTGGCTCGCAACTACATCTTTGAGATCGCGCGCCCGCAACAATGTCTGCAGCTGCTATATCGAGCGGTGCTGCCTCGACCACCGCCACCGCAGCGTCGCGTCTGCGTTCGCTGGGCTACGACCCGGACGAGCTGCTGCAGCACTACCGCGTCCACGGCTACATCATCTTGGACGGTGTGCTCGCCTCGGACACCTCGTCGCCCTTGCACATAGACTCGCTGCGCCGCCTGGCAGATGCAGCAACGCAGCTCACGCGCGATGGACACTGGCCCCACCGCCGCATCGTCGGCAACGCCTTTCCGCCCTTCACACAGAACAACCGCGACAGCTGGGGCGTGCAGCACATCATGAACCCGCATCTCGATAGCGTCGCCTCGTCGGCCACCTCGCTGTCGAGTGTGTTCCAGCAGTTCTATGCGAGTTCACCCCTGCTCGACGTAGCGTCGCTGCTGATTGGCTGCGAAGTGGACGCGATGCAGATGGAGCTGTTCAACCTGCTCATCAATCCGGCGTCTCACCGCTTTGCACTCGGATGGCATCGCGATGATATCCGCCCCGACGTATCGCCGCACGAGGAAGAGCAGCGTCTTGCAACGCCGACGTATGGCGTGCAATTCAACACCGCGCTCTGGGACGACGACTGTCTCTTCATCGTACCGGGGACACACCGCAGGATGCGTACTCCCGCCGAAGTCGAGGCGAACAATGCCAAGGCTCCGCCTGCCGTCCAAGTCGACGGTGAAGATGGTGAGAACAATGTATTCGGCGAGGATGGCGCTTGGAATGGCGTGGATCCACCCAACACGATGCGTGTAAGGCTCAAGGCGGGACAGACGGCGTTCTACTCGCAGCGCATCCTGCACCGGGCGAGCTATCTGCCCACGGCAAAGAGAGCCACGCTGCACGGATGCTACGGGGACGCCTCCTCGGGTACAGGCGCGGCGGAGCGCGCGAGGAATGTGCTCCAACACGGCGTAGAGTGGATGCGTGATCCGCAGTTGGGACAGAAGTTGCCGCCAGTGCTAAAGCCAAGTAAGTTGGTCGCCGCAACTCGAGCTGGAAAGGATGATACTGACACAGATGGATTCGCACAGTGTGGGACAACTTACTCCGCATGGACGCAGCCTATGCAGACAAGAAGCTCGGCTTCTCGCTGGACAACGATTAGAGCACGCTTGCAATTCTTGAGATATGGCAAAGTGGGGTGTGCGCGTGAGGTGCGAAGATCCAGGGTCCAGCGCGCACAGGGTTTTGGCAACGCTCACTCCTCCACCTTTCAGCCGCCATGTGCCGCTGGGCATCCTGACTCTGCACCACCACCTGTCTCGCCTCTTCCCGACGTCTGCAAGCATGAGCCAGTGTCCGCTGGGCTTCACAGGCACGCCTCCACCGGGCCATCCCAAGGTGGCGGGTCTCGACAACAAGTCTTCCGATGCAGACACGCGCGACCGGCACTGGAATCCGTGGCTCCTGCTCGCCATCGATGCGCTCTTCATCCTCGCCGCCATCTACGTTGCTCGCAACGGTCTGCCCAGAGCAGTCGCCGACCCCATCACCAACGTGTGGAGAAAGGCGCCCAAACCAGCTGCGAAGTCCGAATGATCACCCCCAATGCAGAACGACGACCATCCAGCTGCCCCTGAGCAACTCATCTCATCTCCCCAAAATCAACATGACGACCCTGGCTATCAACAATGCTCGTAGCTGCAACGTGTACCGATTCGAATGTGCAGTACGCTTCGGCAGAGTCTTGATGCGTGTATAGTGCCGTCGATGAGGTGAGGCGAGGTACAAAAGGCGTGTCGACATCGGGCGGCGATCGCACGCGATTCGGGTCGACGTGGCAGCGAAATTCGCCGAAACACGTTCAATTCCAAAGACCGGGGCTTGGATGCACCTCAGGCTCCACAGCAAAGCCAAACGCGTGTGTGCCAAGCCCAAAGCCCAAAGTGTTGGTCTCGCTCGCCGTCTCCACCCTGCTCCTTCTTCGACAATCGCAACCACCTCAACCGCGCTCACAATGACGCTGCTCCAGCTCGGCCTGTGCGCAGGCTCCATCTACACCACCTTCTTAATATGGGGTCTCCTCCAAGAACGACGTGAGTATGCCTTGCTTTCCGCCTCCGACCTGCTGTGAGCAGCATCCATGGCTGACTTGTTGGACTCGCTGCGGCTCGCACAGTGACAAAGACGCCCTACACGGCTGCGGCGACTCTGCTCCATCCTTATCCTCAGCCCGAGTTCTTTCGCTCGCCGCTCTTCCTCAACACGGTGCAGGCGCTCTTCTCGTCCGTCGTCGCATGCGTCTATCTGCTCCTCCGAAACCCCGGCTCCAACAAGCCCGTCGCACACATCTTCGGCCTGCACACTCTCACTCCGAATGGCATCCCGCAATCGACCCCCAAGGCCAACGGTAATGGCGCGGCGACGGGCAACGACGTGGCTTCGTCTCGCTGGATCTCGCCGCTGCTCAAACGATATGTAGCCATCGCGGCGCTGCAGAGTACGGCGTCGCAGCTGGGATTCCTCAGCCTGCGCTACATCTCGTATCCCACACTCACGCTCGCCAAATCGTGCAAGCTCGTTCCCGTGCTCATCATGAACGTCGTGCTTTACCGCCGCAAGTTCGCCGCGTACAAGTACGCCGTCGTCGCCCTCGTCACGTTGGGCATCTGGCTCTTTATGGCTTTTGCACCCTCCAAGCCAGGCAGCAAAGCAAAGGGCCCCGAAACAAGCAGCCTCATCGGTCTACTGCTGTGTCTGCTCAACCTCGTCTTGGACGGTGCTACCAACAGCACGCAGGACGAAGTGTTCACCCGATTCGGACGCAAAACCGTCTCGGCTGGTCAGATGATGCTCGTCATGAACGCCATCTCTGCCCTCCTCATGGCACTCACCCTCACGATCCCCTCCCCCTTCTCCTCTGGAGAGGCCAACCAGCTCTCCGCTGCACTCGCCTTTGCACACAAACACCCCGAGGTCTGGCGCGACATTGTGGCGTATGCCGTGGCAGGCGCCGTGGGACAGGTGTCGATCTTTGAAACGCTCGAGCGCTTCGGAAGTCTGACGCTCGTCTCCATCACCGTCACGCGCAAGCTCTTCACCATGCTCCTCTCGGTGCTCGTGTACAAGCACGAGCTGAGCAGCCTCCAGTGGCTCGGCGTCGCCGTCGTCTTTGCCGGCATCGGCATCGAGGCGCGCGAAAAGAGGAGGGGGGGCCTCGCCAAAAAGGTGGCAGATGGCAACAAGAAGGCGCTGCAAAAGGACGCCTAGCTGCTGCATCAATGTTCAGTCTCATCAAGCATGTGGGTTGAATGTGTGTGGTGTTGGTCCTGGTCGAAAGAATGTGTGTGTGGGTGTTGAGATCGAGCCGATTGGGTCGCCCGATCGAGCGATAGTGCTGATTTTTTGGCGCGCTCGCACCAGCGACTGCCTCTGCATATTCCTCCACTCACGATTTTGAAGCTTCGTCAGGAACCATCATCCTCAGACCGCACCTATCGCCAGCATGAAACCGGTGCTCGCGAGTTTCGCTGCTGCGTCACGTGCATCGCGCACATCGAGGAGTGCGGCACTCAGCGCCGTGCGCATCCCCGTCCTCGCTCGCACCGCACACCGCACGCCCTCGACACACACAGCCATCTCGCGGTACACAGGCTCTAGCTTCCATCGCGCCTACTCGACCGCGCCGAATCAGCAGCAGGTGCTACAGTCGTTCGGTACGCCGTTTGCACAGTTTGTGTACACGCTCTCGCGCATTGCGCGCATCATCACATTCTCTGCCGTCGGCGTGGCCACCGTTGGGCTTGTCTCGTTTGAGGCGGCGCACCAGTATGTCGAGCACATCGCCATGCCTGCCGAATCAGCCTCTGCCTCGTCCAACGACGAGTTTGGATGGAACGAGCTTGCGCTCGAAGAGTCGTGGTCCGGCTCCACTGCGCATCGCGGCACAGACCCGAGGTTGGGCATCAAGGGCAGACACGCCGTACGCTCCGCCTGGATGTGTGTCAATTGGGGCGGCGGTATTGCGCCGGGCGTTTTCTTCGGTGGTGGAGCAGCAGGCAACGCAGGGCTTGGACGTACGGCGATCACATCCATGGCAAGCGCAAAACAGCTGCGTGTGGACGACGGCATGCTGCTCGCAATGCAGTACCTCAACGTAGCCGTCAAGGTCGCCGCTTCCAAGGGCATCAAGCTCCCCGACACGGATGCGATTCGTGCAGGACTACCGCATGACAAGGCAACGCTGACGAACGTCGACCCGCTCGCGCTCGCGCTCGAGGCAAAGCTCGCGGCGGTCAAGGAAAGACAAGGCTCGAAAGGCGCCATGGAATCGGCGATTGGGAATTACGAAAAGATGTACGATATCGCGAGCGTCGCCGACCACGGCGATCAGGCGAGTCGGCTGGTGAGGCTGGCGACCAAGCTGGGCGACCTGCATTCGGCGCTTGGCCGCAACGACGAGGCACAGCAGTGGCTGCAGCGGGCGGTGGCGATCGCCGCCACCGCGGGCGCACACACTCCCGACACGCAAGCTGCTGCCAACCCCGAGTCGGAGAAGCCCAGAAGCGGTCTGCGCGGCTGGTTCGGCTCTGCACCCACGCCGAATGCTACGACCGAAACTCAGCCTGAGCGCGTGCCTGCGCAATTGGGGGTTGTGGCGACGCCGGTGCTCACACGATCGCTGATCACGGCGCTCGTGGCGTCGTCGGCGCACTATGCGCGCTCTGCGACCGGAGCATCGCTTCAGCACGCGCTGCAGACGCAGATGTCGGCGCTCCAGCTCTCCACCGCCGAACTGGATCGTCTAGCCTCGCAGCGCGCGGCGACGCGCGACGCAGAGCTGCATGCGCTGTGGATCACCCACCACCAGGCGATCCTCGACCTGCACGTCGCCGAAACCATGTACGCCATCTCCAAGTCCGGATCCTCGTCGCGCGCGCTCTTCGGAAAGAAGGATGCGCGCAGTCAACCCATCCAGTGGCTCGTCCAGGCCGACGAACGCGCCCAAGGCGTCATCGCTGCACTGGCCGAGAAGGACGGCGAGTTGGCACCGAGGTGGAAGGCCGAGAAACAGGTAGAGGCCGCCGCGGGCAGAGTGCTCAGAGACGCAAAGAGGGTAAGGGAAACCGCACACAGGAGCAGAAGCACGCTCGAGGCAAAGTAAGCAGCAATACCCAGTCGTTCACGTCGGGGAAGTGTGTGCGGCAGTCAAGTGTGTGTGTTTGCGTGTCAAGCAAAGGTCCATTGCGTGAATCTAGGTAAATCAAAGAGATTTGCCCGTGGCAAGTGCGTGCAGATGGTCGATATTGTTGCTGAGCCTCGAACCGGGATGTTGTGTTTCGTACAGCCTCCATTGCGCGCTCACCCACTCGGGCTGGGTGAGCAATCGGCAGAACCGGACGAGTCTCCAGACGTCCATGAAGTTGGTGGGGGCGCCGAAGCTGATGCGGACGATGCCGACGTCGGCTTCGGCGAGCATGGTGGACGCGGCCAAGTCGGTGATGGTGCCTCGCTGCATGACGGCGCTGCTGGCGCCTGGATTGCACATGCACGGTCCACCGCGCAGACTAATGCGCTGGCGAGCAGCAGCCCAAATGACAAAGCGATAGTTGAGCGCATCCCCCTCGGCGTCCGAAAAGACAAGCGGCAACGTCGACCCCCTCGCCTCCAAGTCCTTAGACCCACCGACTCGAACGAGTCGCACCCCGCCTCGGCGTGCAGAGTGCTTGAGCGAGAAGGTGGAGGATGAGCGTGGAGAGTCGGTTTTCTCGTCCATGGCTGCGGGGTGGTGGATCGTCTCGAGCTGCTCGATCAGCCATGCCATGAGGATCCGATTGCGAGCAGTGTAGTGAGGCATCCAACGCGCAGCGAATTCCAACCCCGGGCGCACCGCCGCCATGGCAGCGAAATTGGCAGTGCCGTCTTCGAAGCGTTCGGGCCCATCGACCAGCGTAAAGTCGAACGTATCCATGGTGATGCCGACGATGTTTCCGCCAAAGAAAGTCGGCTTCTGGGTGAGGTTGGCGTACTGCGATTTGCGCAAGATGAGCGCTCCAAGTCCAGTGGGCCATCCGACGATCTTGTACAGCGACACCACCATAAAGTCGACCTCGACTTGGCGCAGCGAGATGCGCGTCGAGGGTGCGAGGGCTGCCGCGTCGAGCCCGACGTCCCACCCGCGCTGCTTGGCATAGCGCACGAGCGAAAGGTCGAGCTTGGCGCCCGTGATATTGCTTTGGCCCGTCAGAAACACCAGCCCCTTGGCTGTCTCTGGCTTCGAAGAGGCAGAGTCAAGGGCACGGCGATAGGCTTGCGCAGAGATGGCTTCGCCAGCCGAGTCGAATTCGATGAACTCAAACTTGCCGCCGCCCTGCTGCGCTTTTCGCGCGAGCGAGTTGAGCGAATTGTGCGCATCGCGCGGGATGAGCATGGTCTTGTGCGCAAAGTCGTAGGCTTCGCCAACGATGCGAAAGCCAGCAGTGGCATTGCAAGTCCACACCACATCGTACACTGCCGGGTCCGCCTCGAAAAACTCCAGCAGCGCCGCACGCGCGTCATCCGCGGCGGCCGACGAGAGCAGGCTGGCTGGCGACGTCGAGTGCGGGTTGCCTGCAACCGAACTCGTCAGCCACCGCGCATGGTCCCGAACCAGCGACGCCGGGTACAGCGCCGCACCGGTGTAGTCGAGGTACACGGAGGAGGTAGCGTCGAGTCGTGAGAACTCGCGCTTGCGCAGCGAAGACAGCAGCGGATCAGAGTACGCTGGGTGGGCAGAGGTGAATGCGGATTTGCTGCGGTGGTACTCGCGAGCGTCACAGAGCGAAAGCCCCGGCGTAGAAGCGCACGTCGCAACCGCTTTCAGCAGCGTCACCACCATGATTGCGCAAAAAGAGAGGAGGCAGAGCTACAGCTGCCACTTATACCAGTTGTGACTATGTATGCTAGGGCAGAAGTCGGAGCAACACAACACCGACTTTGCAAGGAAAATGCAGGGACGGGACGGATAATATCTTGAATGCCTAGGCCTCAGAGAGGAGGTGGTGTATATCCGTGCTTGTCCGAGTGAAGCCTGGGTGTGTGATGCTCCGATGACGCAGGGTGTCGATCCTCGAGGCAGCCGATCCGGCTCGCGTGGCAGTGTCCAACAGTGCTTCCGGATGCCACTGCTTTGACAGCTGCTCGTTCGGCGAATAAAGCTTGAGCCAAAAAGTGCGCTTCCGAGCCAAGGGCAACGGTGCGGGGGAATCCAATATCCAAAGGGGAGGGGGCAGGGGGAGGGGCAATACAGACAATACAAAGCGGGATGGCGGTAGTAGCGAGTGGATGGCGTGCTCGGAAATGGGCGATGGCGTGCTCGTATCCCAGAGCGATCCCTTATAACGGGTGCGCAATCGGATCGCCCTTTGCGCTTCCCGACTCTTACGGCGCCCGAATGTCGATGTCCAACCGCGAAACTGCCTTGCACGACGCAGCTCGACTCGTTTTCCTGCCCAATCCGCGCTCCTGAGAGCTGCGATGACCTCGAGTCATCCTTGCGGATAAGGAGGACCTTGCTCGTTATCGTCCAGGGGCTCATAGCTGGCACGACTGGCGCGAGCTGGTGTCGAAAGCACGGCAGCACCACAGCTCAAGGGGGCAAGAGGGCGGGTGGCACGCGTGTTGATTCGTGGCCGTGCCGAAAAATTCACCGCTCGAAAACTGAATTTTTGTCCAGTAGCAGCGCCTGTCAAATAACGACGAAAAATTGAAAAAAAGTAGCCGCGCTGAAAAGAAAAAGAAACCGGAGCGACTCGTGCCGCGACTACTGAGAGCGAGTTGGCCGGCTACTTTGCGAGCGACTGCTATCTTTCGTCCCAGCAAGGCTGATTCAGTCGAATGGAGGGGCCCGCAGCAGGTGTCGCGAGGACTAAGAACCAGGGGGTCCGACCAGCAAGGTGCGAGCTCTAGCGCGAGGGTCGACCCGTCGACGTGGCAGACTGACGAGCCGAACGGAGGCTGGCATACAGAAGGTGCTCTCACGGCGCGCGTGCAGCTGATGCGCCTCTGCCATATGCAGCTCGAGCCGCGTCGCTGGGTGCCACAACCTGGGTCCGCAACATCGCACCCACATCACACCTCCCCTTCCCCTTTCGAAGCATGCGATGGTTCAATCAAGACAACAAGGATCGGACACGGTCTTTGGTGCCTAACAAGGCGGTCGGCATGAGCATTCAGAGCAGAAACACTCAGTCGATCCGCATATACGCTGGGTAAGGAGAAGCCGAGACCTTTGCGTGGGGCGGATTTTTTTATCCAGCCAAAACAGCGACTGGGGGGCGCGCGTCAGGCGACCCTGCTCCGACTCCACGGTCCAGGCCGAGGATGCCACTCCGCCGACCCTCCGATTCCATGGCTTGGCCACAGCGATGAGGGCGTATTCGCGGCTACTTTCGCTGTCCGCCAGAACTCGCATTCCTCCCATCCATTGGTCCGTGTGTAAGCTGCGGCATCGCCGGTGGCATAGTCGAGCGTGCGGGCCGAAGGGATGACCCAGGTTCTGAGGGGGAAAATTGCCCGCATAGAAACATGTCGCCGCTCCGGGACCAACGTCCAATGTCCGGTCTGATTCGGTGCCAGCCCGCACCAATGTACCCGCTCGGTACGAGGAGTCAGCTCAGCACCGAAGATAGGAAACCGAAGCTAGGTATGAGCGCGGTGTGTCGAGCGCACGAGTGACCCAAGTATATAGAGCGTCTCTTGCGAGAGGGCGGTCGCGTTTCTCCCTCAACGAAACAAACGCATTCAACACGATGAAGGATCTCGAATCTCAGCAATGTGACGCCCACACCGATGCAGCCGCAGCGGGTGGGCTCGTATGGCAAGACGTCAAGCTCACACTCCCCCTCAAGCGCTCGCTGCTCTCGTTCCGATGCGGCACACCCGGGACAGAGAAGGTGTTGCTCGACGGACTCTCCGGCTCCGTGGCGCCAGGCGAGATGCTCGCCATCATGGGCCCTTCGGGTGCGGGCAAGTCCACACTACTCGACGTGCTCTCGGCGCGTAAAGTGCCGACGGAGGGTAGTGTGGCGGTCGGGATCGGTGCGAGAGACGTGCGCAGCGTGTCGAGCTATGTGGAACAGGCCGACTCGCTGCTCGGCGTGCTGACCGTGCGCGAGACCATCTGGTACTCTGCCAAGCTCTCCCTGCCTCCGTCGACGTCGAATGAAGAGATCAACCAACGCACCGACTTGGTCATTGCCGATCTTGGACTCAGCGGCGTAGCAGGCCAGAGGATCGGCACGCCCATCCAGCGCGGAGTGTCCGGTGGACAGAAGAGGAGGGTTTCAATCGGATGCTCGCTCGTAACGCTGCCAAGAATTCTGTTCTTGGACGAGCCTACAAGCGGACTCGACACGTTCACGGCGCACGAGGTGGTCATGGCCATCAGAAATCTCGCCAAGAGGCACAACATTGCAGTGCTCGCCACGATCCACAGCCCCAACTGGGAGATCTTCAGTGCGTTTGATAAGACGCTCCTGCTGAGCAAAGGCAGGACGATCTATCAGGGTCCGACCACCCAGGTGGCACAGTGGTTCGGAAGATTGGGTCACAAGTGTCCCGAACACACCAATCCGGCAGACCACATGATCGGGCTCGTCAACGACGATTTCCTCGAGTCGACGAGTGCGGCGGGAGAGCAAGAGACGGTGACGGTGGAACGCAAGATTGCCAAGGGCGACACCAAGGCGTTTGCGGATGCATGGGCTGGACATGCGGCTCAGCCTGGCACTGCAGCCACCATGCGTGCGAGGTCGTCGACCGCATCCACCGCCTCTGCAAGTGCGCCGGCCAAGGCGCAAGAGGAGAGTTCGCTTTCGACGACAGGACAGCGTAGCACCTCGGAGATGGGATCGCAGTGGTCACGAACCGTGACGCTGACGCGGCGCAACTTTGTCAACTACTCGCGCAATCTGCTCGCGTACGGCGTGCGTCTGGGCATGTACATCGGCATGGGCGTCCTCCTCGCCACCGTCTGGGTCAACCTGGCGCAGACGGATACGCGCATCAACGACCGTCTCTCGGTGCACTTTTTCTCGGTCGCCTTCCTCGGCTTCATGGCGGTAGCCGGCATTCCATCGTTCCTGGAAGAGCGAGCGGTGATGCTGCGCGAATCCAAAAACAGGCTCTACGGGCCACTCGCCTTTACGCTCGCCAACACCATCTCGACGGTGCCGCTCATGTTCATCTGTTCGCTGCTGTTTGCGGTGCTCGCCTACTGGTCCATCGGCCTGCATCCGGGCGCAGGCTACTTTTTCCGCTTCCTCGCCTTCCTCTACCTCGGCGTACTCGCAGCCGAATTTCAGGCGCTCCTCATCGCCGCCGCCATTCCGATCTTTGTGGCGGCGCTGGCGGTGTGTGCCTTCCTCAACGGCTTCTGGATGGTTGTGCAGGGCTACTTTATCCGCAACCTTCCCGGCTTCTGGCACGCTTGGGCACACTGGATCGACTACGAGACGTTCGCCTTTGATCTTCTCGTCAGAAACGACTTCCAGGGCCTGACGTTCGCGTGCCAGGGTAGCATCGCAGCCAGCGACTGCACCTGCTCCTTCCCGAGCTCGTTGATCAGCAAGGGAATGTGCGCCGTCAGCGGAGAAGACGTGCTGCAAGCACTCCGCATCAACACGTTCGACGTAGGCTTGTATGCCGCCATCCTCGTCATCATCATTGTAGTGTACCGCTTCCTCTTCTACACCGTGCTTCGATTCCAGATGTAAATGTAGCATCGTTGGAGCTTCAACTCTGTTCCACTGCCCTGCACACTGTGTTGCGATGGTGTACTCCCTTTCATCAGTGAGCACTGTGCTATACCTGGTGAATGTATGCACACCACATAGTTGGCATTCCGTATCGTCGTGCGGCACTGAGCGCCAAGTCTAGTCGATGGTGACTTGGGAAGCTGTGGGTTTGCTGGCCGCCTTCTTCTTTTTCACGCGCACGACCTTGGTGGGAGTCGCAGCGCCGTCGTCGTCGCCTGCGTCTGTCGAGGTCGCTGCGGATTTGATGGACTTTTTCTTGGCTTTGGGCTTGGGCACGTCGGCGGGCATCTCCTCTGCCTCGAGCACAGGCGGTTGCAGCACGGGCGGTGCGGGCTTTGCGTCCATCAAACTGTCGAGACGCACAATCGGGATATCCTCCACGTCGACGTCTCCCTCGCTTCCCTTTCCTGCAGCGGACGAGGGCGGCTGGCGCGCAGAGTCGACGATGTAGAACGGATCGTCCCGCTGCCGCTGCAGCCGGGCCTCTCGCTGCGCCTTGGACTCCTTCGTTGAAAGCTTGGGCGGTTCCGGGGCTGCTGGAGCCTCGGCCGCAGGCTCGTCGTCAAAGCTTGTATGCGCAGCTAGGTCGATTCCGTCCAACACGACGTAGGCGTCCGGATTGACGATCCATGCGTGCAAGTCAACGTCGAACGGCGCCACGACACGCGCCTGTGCATTCGCGCCCAGCGGTCCGAGAGTGTGATTGAAGAACAGCGGCGACAAGAGATCGAGACTGCGAGGCGGGCGGGCCCCTTGTGGCTTCTCTTCGGATGCAGTCTCTGCCTCTCCAGTTTTGTCGGCCACTGCGGAGCTGGGCGCGTGGGCCTCGAGATCCTTTTCGATGAGACGGAAGAGCTGGCGGTACTCGACGGTACGCTCCTGCACCTCGGCGTCCACCGTCATAGTCTGCACCGCCTCCAAGCGCGTGACGACCTGCTTGGTGACGGCGGCGATGTCGTCAAAGTCGACTTGCGGCTTCCTGCCGTCCTCGGCCCAGCGCGACGAGATGGACGAGGCCCAGAACGCGTAGATCTTGACTGCGCCATGCACGCACGCTGCCGACGTGGAGGCGTCGCAGATGGAAGCGTCGTACAGCGCCGGCGTGAGCAGCAAGGGGATAGTGCTTCCAGGCGACGACAGCTCGTAGGCGTACTCGCCCAAGATCCACGCTGCTGCATGCAGAACCTTGCGGGTTTCGCGCATGTCCTCGCCCGTCCCTGCTGTGTTGGATGCTGCAGACTTGCGCACCACTGATGCAGCAGACCAGTCGGTGGATGGCAGCAAGCTGCCGTCCCGGAGCAGGGCTACCATGGCACGCGTGGCGTGTGGTCGGATGGCACGCACCCTAGCGGTGACGTCGATGAGCTGGTCGCGGATGCGAGCACCAACATCGTTGCCGTCGGGAAGATTGGGCACGGTAGCGAGGTGCAGGAGCGTGTCGATGTACCACGAAAAGTCGACGACGTTGGCGTACGTGTCGTAGCTGCCGAGCGCGAGGATGCGCTGCACGATCTCCAGGCGGTACGAGGGCGACAACGTCGGGCTGTAGGCTGACGTGATCGCCGCCAGTGAGCTCGAGGTGGGGTCTGCATCCGTGGCTGCACCGCCGCTGGCGAGGCTCGCTCTTAGCGCAGCAGCAGCAGCGCCCGTCCCGTCGACGGCGCCCGAGGCGACATTAGAAGAAGGCGGCGCGAGATGCGAGAGAAGCTGTCCTACGATGCTCTCGAGGTTGCGGCTGACGGCCATGCCCGACACGAGCTCGAGCGCACGCAGACGGATAGAAAGATCCGGATCTTCGATCGACTCAAAGATGACGTCCTGATGCTGCGCGACCAAGTGCGGATGGCTGGGCAGAATCTTGACGAGGGCAAGAAGAGCGATGTACTTCAAGTTTTGGTCCGAGTCGGTGAGGAAGGCGGCGAGTTTCTCGACGCAGATCTCTGCGAGGCCGTCGCCGCCGGGCTGGGTGAGCATGCCGCCGATGATGATGGTGTGGATGCACTCGTAAAGCAGGCTCATGGCGGGCGTGGTGGAGATGATGGTGGTTATTGGCGGCACGAGCTTCTTGACCAGACGCGGTTCGAGTGGAGTGAGCGATCCGAAGAGCTTGATGATCTTGATGAGCATCCAATTGTTGGTGGAGGTGGTGAGCAGGCGGAAGAGCTGTGGAGAGAGGGGCAAGAACGGTCGCGGGTCGCGGCGCGCCAGCTCGCAGACAATGTTGACCGCAGCAGACACAACGCTGAGGTCTGGATCGTCGAGCTTCTCGCGCAAGCGATCCCATCCGGTCTCGAGAAGGTCAGGCGACTTGATGATGAGCGCATAGAGAACCAGCAGCGCCTTTTTCCTGATCATCGGCCTGCTATGTGTTAGTAGCTTGATGACGTCCGGGCCCAGATGGCGCGCAAGATCCGGTGTTGCGATATGTGCGAGACCATTGAGAGCAACAGCGACGTCGAGAGGATTTGAGCTTTGCAAGTCCTTCTTGATCATGTTGGTGGAGAGGATGAGCACGTCGGTGTCGGCAGAGAAGCACTGCGCCGCGGCGAGGTAGCCGATGTGCTTGTGGTGGTACTTGCTCGAAGCCATGGTCTCGAGCATGTGGAAGTTGGCGCCGGAGAAAGGGTAGCCGAGCATCTGAAGGTAGGTGAGCTTGAGTACAGCCTCGGCCTTGACCTCGAGGTCGCCCGAGCGTACCTCGTGGCGGATCTCGTCCATGACCTGGGCGACGTACTTGGGCTCATCCTTGCCGCGGTGCGAGCGCAGGCCCTTGATAAGGGCGGAGAGGGAGCGTTCGAACATGATGAGAGTGTGTATGCAGCCGCTTCAAAGTAAGGCAAGGGGACTGGAGGCGTTGAGCCAGGATTAGCGTCGAGATGGTGGGGTCTGTGCTACGCCAAGCTGAGCATGTTGATGTGGATCGCGGCTGGATCAAGAGACGATGGCTGAGCCAGCAGTTGATTTCGGCAATCCCGCTGATAGCTGAAGGGCCACACTGAATCGGGTCCACGCTGAGTTGGGACGGGATGGCGTTGGTAGGGAGATGACGGTGGGTGTTGGTGGTGGTGGAGTGCGGTGTTGAAGGTTTGCTCGCTGTGTTGGTCTCTGCGCCGCGCCGACTTTCTCCACCTCGCCAATCGAGATATGCTATCTTCTTCCTCAACCCCATCGCCCGATCTTCCAGGACTGAGGGCGCTTTTTCAGCCCCTTTTTTTCCCTTTTTTAAGGTGTTTTTCTTTTTGATTTTTCGAATGGCACACCTTCACTCTGCGGCTCTCCTCACAGCTTCGACTCGGATAACATGCTCGGGCGCTACTGTTCGGACCAGGTGATAAGGGGGTGTATGACTGACAATGAGCTGACGTGAATGTGATATGAAGAGCCACGGCCTAGAGCTCTTCGAGTGGTTGCGACTCGAGCTCCTTTTGGCGCTGCGCCTGCTCCTCCTTGAGCTGCTTGTCCTCGGCAGCGCGTGCCTGTTCGGCATTCTTTTCCGCCTCCATGCGCAGCTTCTGCTGGTGGTTGATCTGCTCCTTGGTCTCGTCGGAGAGAGTGAATACACGCAGGCTGCCGCGGAATCGCTCGTCCCACGCTACGCCCGCGCTGGGACGGATGATTTCGAAGCCCATCTCGGCGTTGCGCCACTCCTTCTCCTTCTTGAAGCGTTCCTCGCGCAGTTCGGACTCGGTCTTGCTCGGATCGTTCTTCTCGATCTTGCTGGGCTCGCGCAGCCCGCGTGCGAGGTCGCGGGCGTCCTTGAGATGCTTGGGCAGTGCCTTGTAGTAGCTCTCGCGTGCCTCGGCGAGGTTCTTGTCCGACTTGCGGAAATAGGGTGGGTAGCGCTCCTCGCTTTCCAGGCCCCAATCCAGATCGCCTCCCTGCGGCGGGGTATCGGGGACTTCGCCGGCAAAGGTACCCTCTCGACCGGGCTGAAACTCGCGTGCGGTCTCCTTGGTGCCGTAGACGAGCGTGAGGGCGAGCTCGGCGCCGTGCTGCACCTTGTCGCGCTGGCGGAAGAACTGGTACATGCGAAGCGGGATGTTGCGCCAGCCGACGAGGTTGGTAAAGTCGACAAAGCAGATGGGCGGCTGTGCTGGAATCTGTGCGGGTGGCTCGAGCAGCTTGGGGTCGAGACGGGCGGCGACGGCCTCGGCCTCGCTCTTGACGCGCTGCTTCTCGGCCTGCGCCTGCGCAGCTGGCGAAGGACCCATGACGCCGCTGAAGGCATTGGGTCCCGAGCCTAGTCCGTAGGGTGCTGAGCCAAATTTGGCGTTGCCGTAGCGGGAGGGAAGAGGCGCGCCGGCACCGTCGTCCTCGCCCAATTCGGCGAGTGCAGCGATGGCCCTGTCCTTCTCGTCGAGGAACTCGCTAGAGGTGGAAGCGGAGGAGGAGGATGCAGATGCAGACGGCTCGGCGGGAAGCTCGTCGAAAGCGTGGTCCTCGGCGAGCTCACGTGCAAGCTCGTCGTCACGGTCCCTCTTGAGAACTTCGAGCGGAGTGCACCAGCCATTTTTGAGTGCCCATGCCCATTCTTTGAGTGCCGGTCTGCCGACAATGACGAGACCGCCGTCGATCTCGCGTTGGAGCTCCTGCTGCGGTGTGAGCGAGAAGGGGGTCTGTGCCATGGCGGTGATCTCGTCCATCCAAGGCTCGAGGCCGAGCAGCTTGCGTCTCCTCTCCTGGATCTTGCTCTGCAGATCGCGTGCGAGACCGCCATGGCGGGTGCCGTTGGTGACTTCCCAGTCGATGCCGGCAGCCACGAGCACGGGCTTGACGTATTTCTTAAAGTAGCGCAGCGCCTTGTCGTAGTCGTCATCTCCTGGCGAGCGTGTCGCATAGACGGTGATCTTGCGCGGCCACTCGCCAGGCTTCATGGGGTCCTTGGCGAGGTGGCTGACCTTGTCGATGTAGTCCTGACGGATGAGACGGCACTGGCGACGGTCGTCGTAGTAGAGGTAGGAGAGCGTGCCGACGGTGACGAGGAAGATGGACCAGTTGCGCGATGGCAGACGCGGTTTCCAGGACAGAACGGATTTGGGGATGCCGACAAACTCGAGCGGACGCAGGATGGGTGGAACCTCTCGAGGCGGGAGCTTGGGCTTGGCTGTGCTGCCGGTTCCGGAGCCTGCTGCCGGGGTTGACGAAGGCGTGCTGGATGTGGACGCCGAAGCGCCCGATGTGGACGGAGGTGTCGAACTCATGGCGTGGAATGGCCCAGCCAAAGGCGAAGGAGGAGGAGGGAGGCGAGGAGGAGGATGCGTTGGTTGTGGTGGTGGTGGTCGTCGGACACGAGAGCGGGTCCGTAGGGTTCTCTGCCTTTGCACTGAGCCTTTCTGATTTTTCTTCGGAACTTCTCGCGTGGCTGCGGGAAAGTCTCGGAGAGCGATTCGACCCGCCGAAAATGCTCGGATCTCGGGGTGGTTGCGCTTCCACATTTTCGCAGCTTCGATTTTGGCGTTTTGGCGTTTTGCCTTTTTGGATGAGCATTGCTTCTCGGCCTCCATTTGGCTCCTCGCTTTCGACACAGACCATGGCACCATCAATAGCACCAACAACGGCGGGAACGTCTTCGTCCAGCGAGAACGCAGCAACGGTCAGGAGGACGTCTCCTACTGCACTTCGACCCTTGTCTGCCGAGGTCGGGCTGCTGGCAAGGTCGGATGCGAGCGCCTCGTTCTCTTTCGGTGCGCTCAACGTTGTCGCATCGGTCTCTGGACCTACCGAGGTTCGTGTTCGGGACGAGCTTACGGATCGTGCGACGCTCGATGTCGTTTTTCAACCGCAACATGGAGTGGCGGGCATCCCGAGTCAGGCGCTGTCGGATTCGCTCCTGACGGCGCTATCGTCGGTGCTGCTGCTGCACCACCACCCTCGATCGCTCATTCAGCTGGTGCTCCAGACGCTCTGCTCTCCTAGCCTGCCACAATCTTCGGAGCACACACTCCCGTCAGACCTGACGTCGAAACAGAGATACATGCCGCGACAGCCGCTGCTCTTGGGCCCGGATGCGCCACCGAGCGTGACGGAGCAGGCTGCTTTGATCAATGCGGCGAGCTTGGCGCTTCTCGATGCAGGCATCCCGGCGAGAGGCAGCGTGACGGCGTGTGCGTGTGCCATCTTGCCAGCGACGCAAGGCACGGTGCTGAGGCAGAACAGCCACCTGACCGAGATCTCCGAGTCGCAGTTGGCAGGCCTGGTGCGTCAGTACAAGCAAGAGAACGCCGAAGCCGACATGGAGGAGGATGACGACAACAGGCGCACGAACGGTGCAAACTCCAAGAGATACACTGGCGAGTAAGTTTCAGGAACTACGACTGGCTTTCCAAAAACGAAGAGACATACTGACTCCAGCCTCACTTTTTCGCAGGACGATTGTGTTGCTCGACCCGACACCGGTGGAGATCGACTATGCGCTCAGCACGCACGTGTTTGCCTTTTCCTTCTCGCAGATGCTCGAGGGCGAGGGCGACGAGGCGACGGCGCGACAGGTGTCGGAGCAGGTGCTCGCCGAGTCGCAAGGCGCAGTCGATCTCGAAGACCTGCGTCGGGCACGCGAGCTGTGTCTGACAGCATGCTCGGCGGTGCTCGACTTCATGCGTGCCACGCTCACTAAGCGCATCGCCTCACAGATTGAGTGACGTGCAATCATAAGACCATTGCATGCGCCGACCGTCAAGCTTGGACGAGTGATGACTGCAGAGATTCGAGCTTGAGCGAAGAGCAGACAAATCATCGACTCTGTTAGACCGAATCACAGCGTCGGCGTTAGGCTGGCTTGAGCGCCAGTGTTGCGTCTCAGAAGCGCGTCTCGGCATTCGGCTCGAGCTCGTTCCTTCGCACAAAGGGCAGCGCAGCACAGCACAGCACAGCATCGGTGTGGAGAGCATCCCCACCACCACCCCTTTCTCGTCCACTCGACACCCCTTTGTTCGTCACCACCAATTATACCCAGCCAGCACGCAAGGCGACCTTGGCTTCCTCGCTCCCTTGCTTGCTTGACCGAATTACGCCCGGCGCTTTCCCCTTTGTGCGAACATCCTCGGCTCACGCACCTCATTTCAATCGTTTACTGTGCGACTCGCACGCGCGCTCCGCCGCTGAGAGGGAGCACCCGCTCCACGCGGCCAGGCGCATAAGAACCTTCGCATCTGCTCATCCCCGCTCCAAGGGACGACCGCTGCTCGCCATGATCTCGGCGTTCTTCATCTTCAACCAAAAGGGCGAGGTGCTCATCTCGCGCCTGTTTCGCAACGACCTGCGCCGCAGCATCGCCGACATCTTTCGCATCCAGGTCGTCTCGAATCCAGACGTGCGCTCGCCCATCATCACGCTCGGCTCCACCAGCTTCTTCCACGTGCGCCACGAAAACCTCTACATCGTCGCCGTCACCAAGTGCAACGCCAACGCCGCGCTCGTGTTCGAGTTCTGCTACCGCGTCATCAGCATCGGCCGCTCCTACTTTGGCGCCAAGTTCGACGAGGAGGCGGTCAAGAACAACTTTGTGCTCATCTACGAGCTCCTCGACGAGATCCTCGACTTTGGCTATCCGCAAAACTCCGAGATCGACACGCTCAAGATGTACATCACCACCGAAGGCGTCAAGTCGGAACAGGCGGTGCGCGAGGATTCGAGCAAGATCACCATCCAGGCAACAGGTGCGACGAGCTGGAGAAGAGCCGACGTCAAGTACAGGAAGAACGAGGCCTTCGTCGACGTGGTCGAGACGGTGAATTTGCTGATGAGCAGCAAGGGCACCATCCTCCGAGCCGATGTCGACGGAGCTATCCTCATGCGTGCCTACCTGACGGGCATGCCAGAGTGCCGCTTCGGACTCAACGACAAGCTGGTGCTGGAAAAGAACGACAAGAATCGCGGCAAGGTGGATGCGGTCGAACTCGACGACTGCCAGTTCCACCAGTGCGTCAAGCTGTCCAAGTACGACACGGATCGCAGCATCTCGTTCATCCCTCCAGACGGCGAATTCGAACTCATGCGCTACCGCTCCACCACCAACGTCAACCTGCCCTTCAAAGTGCACGCCATCGTCGAGGAGGTGAGCAAGAGCAAGGTCGAATACACACTCAACCTCAAGGCCAACTTTGACTCCAAGCTGAATGCCACCAACGTGGTGCTGCGCATCCCGACGCCGCTCAACGCATCCACGGTCAAGTGCCAGGTGAGCCTGGGCAAGGCCAAGTACGTGCCTGCCGAGAACCACATTGTGTGGAAGATCGCGCGCATCCAAGGCGGAGGCGAGGCGAGCTTTGGTGCGGATGCCGAGCTGAGCTCGACGACGGTGCGAAAGGCGTGGAGTCGGCCGCCGATCGAGGTGGACTTCCAGGTGCTCATGTTCACCAGCTCCGGCCTGCTCGTGCGCTACCTCAAGGTATTCGAGAAGAGCAACTACCAGAGCGTCAAGTGGGTGCGATACCTCACCAGGAGCAACGGAAGCTACCTCATCCGCTTCTAAGTCGAGCGACCGCAACATGTACACTAGTTTTTCTTCTCTCACACTTTGGGCCCAGTAATAACGCTTTCGCATCGCACGTCTACATGCTGAAAGTCGTCTGAAGAGCGATATGGCATTGCATGGAGTCCGTCAGAAGTTGGAAACTGCAGAGCACAAAAGCGGTAGCAAAGTCAGCATACAACTCGGTATGGAGATTGTGCGGCTTGGGTCGGGATGGAGCGTCCGTGATTCATGATATAAACAAGCTCTCCGCAAGTACGGCCTGGGGATTCCAGGGTATCGGAGGATTGACAGATTATGATAGGTTGTTTTGTATGTCGTCATTCGCATCGTGCCGATTGATGATGGATGTACTTACAAAGGCAATGCTTGATGTGGTGAGAAGGAAAGACGATGGCCCGTCGAAAAAAAGGCGAAATACAAATGGGCTTGGGGAAAGGAGAAAAAAAGGGCTGCGTGGAGTGGCGGCAGGAATCTCGGCCGGCTGGGGTTAACACCAGAGATGCCGCAGGGTCCACATTACTCTCTCAACCGCCATCTTTGCTTTGGGACCAAACCGGCTTAGCGCATACACGGACGATGACGGATTCGAACGGGGTTGAGGACAGAGCGGCGTTCCATCTGTTGGGACATCCGCTGCCCGCATTGATCGATCTGGCATCGACGAACGGTACGGTGGATCTCTTCACGCTGTCGCTGCGTCAACCGATCATGCTCTTCGTCTACCCGTCAACCGCATCTCCTCTCCGACCCACACCGGCGGGGTGGTCTTCGATCCCAGGTGCCACGGGATGCACGCCCCACCTCGGCGCTGTCAACGCCCACCTCGCACAGCTGCTCGCCAAAGAACCCGAGCTCAAGATCTTTGGTCTTTCCACACAGGCGCATGTCGAACAGGTGGAAGCCAAGCAACGACTGCAGCTCAAGTTCGACCTGATCTCGGACGAGAAGCACGAACTCACAAGTGCGCTCGACATCCCGACGTTCGAGGTGGAGGGGAAGAGGTATCTCAAGAGAATGACGCTGCTGCTCCGTGGAGGGCAGATCACGAGGGTGGATTACCCGATCCATGTGCCGCAAGAGGCGGCAAAGAGAGCCGAGGATCTGCTCCGGTCCGAACAGGAACTCATGGATGAAGTGCATGCACGAGATGCGGCGGCACAGGCACAAGCCCAAGCGTAGACTCGCGACTTGATGCGAATAGAGCCACATGACAGCAGTGCGCGTGGATGTGTGCGTGTGAGAGAGCTGCGTTGGAAAGGCGCTGTTTTGCAGTGAGACCTAAAAGTACAGAGATGCGGATGACGACAAGAGCTTTGCGGTGCGCGGGGGTTTCAACGACCTCGACCACGTCCGCCACGCATGCCTCCCCGTCCTCTCCCCCGGCCCCTGTCCATGCCCGCACCTCCGCGTGCCCCACGGGCAGCAGGATCTCTGCGCTTGCCCTTGGGCTTGGGTGCATCGTCGACCAGCAGCATGTCGAGCGGGAGCGCATCCGGCAGGATCCAGTACCGGATGTTGTTGCCGCGGATCGAAAGCGTGTCGAGCGTCACCGCCGGTCGACCGCGCACCGTCATCTTGACCGTCTTGAGGTGCGTGTTCATCTGGATATCCACGCCTGCAACAAGTAGCAAATGGAGCAAATGTCAGTTGATCGGGCTCGAATGCAGTAAGACAGGGAGCACAACAAGGCTGGCGGCTTACCTGTGACAGTGCCATGGACGACGGTGCCGTTTTTGAGCTCGATGGACACCGACTCGTTGTTGAGCTTCATGAGGAAGCGGACGAGCTTCATTTTGGATGAAGAAGGCCTTGACCCTGACGCAAAGCAATGCAAAGAAGCTAGCACGTGAGGGAGTCCGGCCGTTGTAGGAGGTCGATGTGGAGACGATGTGCCGAAGATGGTGGATGTCGACCATGATCTCAAATCGCAATTCCGAGAGGCGACTCGAATTGGAGGGGCGCCTTCTCTTTGGCAGATCGCCAAACACATCGGCGCGAGCCAAACACCCGATTGGAATGAGGCTATCGGGGAAGCGAGTCGCGAAAAAAGTCGCGTCGAGTTGGGCTCGGCGAGTCTGTCGTTTTGGTGCGGCCGAAGACGTGTTAATTGGCCAAGAACTGGCTCGGATGGTCAAAATTCGCAGCACGGCAGCACGGCAGCAGCAGCAGCAGCAGCAGCAGCAGCGCGACCGCGTTTGGTTGGGGCCTGGCGGCCTCCACAAGCATAGCGCAACGCCATGCCACACCGCCGAGTGATGCTCACGCACACGATCATGTCAAGCACCTCATCCTCGCTCTGCTATCCGCATTGACCGCGACCATGGGCATTCAGGGCCTGCTCCCTTTGCTCAAAGACGTGCAGCGACCCGTCCATGTCTCGAGCTATGCTGGCAAGACGCTCGGCGTGGATGCATACGTCTGGCTCCATCGAGGCGCATATGGCTGTGCGCGCGAGATCGTACTCGGCGATCCTACGCCGCGCTACATCGCCCACGCCCTGAGCCGCATCCGCATGCTGCAGCACTTTGGCGTCAAGCCTTATCTCGTCTTCGACGGCGACAAGCTGCCCGCCAAGCGCGGCACCGAGGACGACCGCGAACAGCGCCGCAAGGACAACCTCGAGCGCGCTAACGAACTGGAACGGCAGGGAAACATGCAGCAGGCTCGAGACCTCTTTTCCAAGTGCGTCGACATCACGCCCGAAATGGCGTTCCAGCTCATCAAGGTGCTCAAGCAGCAAAACATTCCCTACGTCGTAGCGCCGTACGAGGCGGATGCGCAGCTCGCCTTTCTCGAAGCCGAGGGCATCATCGACGGCATCATCACCGAGGACTCGGATCTGCTCGTGTTTGGATGCAAGACGGTGCTGTTCAAGCTCGACCAGGCGGGCAACGCCATCGAGATGCTGCAGTCGCGCTTTTGGACGAATCGTCAGCTGGCGTTGTCCGGCTGGACGGCTGTCGAGTTCAGGCAGATGGCCATCCTTTCCGGGTGCGATTACCTGCCGAGCATCGTAGGCATGGGCCTCAAGAATGCACACCGGTTGCTGAGGAGGTACAAGACGGTGGACAAGGTGCTTCAGGCCGTGCGGCTCGAGGGAAAGCTGCGTGTGCCCAACGACTACGCGAGAGAGTTCCGAAAGGCTGAGCTGACTTTTGTGCACCAGCGCGTCTTTGACCCGCGCACGCACAAGCTCGTCACGCTCACACCACTGCCCGAGGGAACGCACGACGAGATGCTGCCCTTCATCGGCGCGAATATTCAGGACGACGTGGCGATAGGCGTGGCTCAGGGTATCATTGATCCCATCACCAGGACCGAGATCGTGGACCGCGTGCCAAAGCCACTGGGCATGCGCAGCAACTCGGACAATAGTATTGCGGCAGCATCGAGCCCTCGAGCCGCGCCGCACGGGTTGCACCGCAGCACCACGGCACCCACGACGTTGCAAGACTCGAAAGCCGATGTGGGCAGCTTCTATAGGGCGTCGGTGGGTGCGGCTGCAAAGAAAAAGACGGTCAGTAAGGAGGCTGGCCTGCAGAGTCTCAAAAACTTCTTCGTTGGCACCAGCAGTGGCTCCAAGGAAAACACCAAGCCGAAAGCGGAAGACCGAGCCAAGGCGAGGGTACCGTTGGCACCCGTCGATACCAACCGCAACGACACCAACCGCAAGGCAGATGCTCCTGGGATGCAGAGCAAGTTCTTTGCCAAAGCGACGCCGGCTCCGACGCAGAGCACGAAGCCGGACCATGCGTACCTGCATCTGGGCGGCGAGCTGACACCGCCGGTGGTGCGAAAGAATCCGACCGAGTCGGGGTACTGGGATGAAGAGTGCCACGACATGCACGACTTTGTGCGGTCCAGCAGCCCGCCACAGGCGACGGCGGCGTCGCAGGCGCTCGTCATCGAGACGCAGGAGGTGGCAGTGGCGACGCAGTCGGAAAGCACGCCATCGTCGAGCGTTGCGGTGGTGGTGCCGCAGACGCCGTCGCGTGGCGGGCGCGCGAGCAAAAGGATGCGCACCGAGTCGCGCGAGCTGTCGTCGCCCGAAAGCGTGATGGGTAGCGGGTTCATCTCGTCGCCGGCAACATCGTCGGTGCGCGGTGAGGTCGGCGACGAAGAAGCGCCAGGCTCGCCGACGCTGGCGTGTGTGCCTGCGCAGACGACGCGGCGGCACAAGAGCGAGGACGAGGACGAGGACGTTGTGCAGGCAGAGCCCGTCACGCCGTTGGCAGTGCGTGGAAGCGTGGCCAGGAGACCTGTGCTCCAGACGAGCGTAGCCAAGCTCGAAGCATTCCGCTACAGCGCGACGACGCCGCAGCACGCGCAGCACAAGCAAGCCACGCGCGAAACACCCACGGCTGCCTCCCCCTCGGTGCTCAAACTGTCGGCTAGCAGCACCCCAATCGCAGGAGCAAGGCCGGCAAAGGCACTCAAGAGGAGCCCGACGCTGGTACTGGGTGAGGAGGCGCAGAGTAAGGGCCTGTTCGACAGGTTCAAGTTTGCAGACCAGGGATCGTCGAGGCACATCCCATTCTAGCTATGATAGTAGTATCGTGTCATTGTTGTGTCGTGTCGTGTAGCATTTGCAACTTGCATCGTCGGCCGTGTCTCGCAGCCTTGCCTTTGCCGTACACGTTGAATCGGGTGAGGGTGCGTGCGCCAAGCAGCGGCAATCGTGAATTTCGGATCTCCGCTTTGCCGCCGCGCTTTGCTGCAGTCACGGATCGGAAATCACAGCGCGCTGCACGTTTGGATCCCGCAGGTTCGAGGTGCGTTGCCTGCCCATCCGACGCGGCTTCGCGTGGGCTTGGCATGCACGTCGGTGCGTCTCGTGCAGTCGTTGGGAAATGAAATTTCCAGCCCAGCCTTCGACCCTCGTCCCTCGTCGTCAACCCTGTCCCTCCCTTCCCACCACCAACACCATCACCGCCGTCGCCATGCCATCGCGGACCAACACACGCAAGAGCTCGACGCTGCAGTCCGCGCAGGGTGCGCCCATGGCCGGCTTCGCTGCCGTCTTCGTCGGCCTCTGTCTGCTCTTCTCCTTCGTCCCCCTCGCGACCGTGTTTCCGAATCACGAATTGCCGTCACAGACCACACGCTCGGGCCAGCCATCGCTCAGCGCGCGCGTGCAGAACGACCTGCATCTCGAACAGCCGCGTTGTCGAAACGAGTTTCCGAGGCTGTATCCGCAGCTATCGAGCAACGAGGCAGTGTGGAAGAAGAAGGGCGGAGTCAAGTACGCCGAAGTGCAGAATGCGGCGCAGAACTGCCGACACGGATGCGTGCATCTCATCATCAAGCACGGCCAGATCTTTGTGCGTGCGCAGGTCAAGGACTGGCAGTCGAGAGTCAGGTCCACAATGCAGCTGCTTGCCGCGGCGTACCAGGGCGCGAGCGAGGACGAAAAGGCGCGCATCGACGGCACCGAACTCGTCATCTCGACAGCCGACTTTGATGGCTTCACGGACTCAGCGAGCAACGGCGCAGGCTGGGTGCTCGATAAGCGCGTCAACGATACCGAAGGGCAGTATCTATTCCCCGACTTTTCGTTTGCTAGCTGGCCCGAGGCGGGCATCGCCTCGTACCCCGAATTCAGGCGCGAGGCGGAGCACATCAATGCCGAAACGCCGTGGCACGACAAGCTCAACCCGGCATTCTGGAGAGGCGATGCACTCAAGGGATCCAACATCGCCGTACGTGCGTCGCTGCTCGAGGTAGCCACGGGACCGGGCACCGAGTCGTGGTCCGACGTCAAACGCACCAGCTTCTGGGAAGAAGGTCCAGGCATCGGAAAGATCGTCTCGCCCGCCGATCACTGCCGCCACAAGTTCCTTATCCACTCGGAAGGCGTGGCGTATTCGGGACGCAGCAAATTCATCCTCGGCTGCCAGAGCACCGTGGTGATGCATGCGCTCGAGTGGGAGCAGCACTTCCATCCCGCGCTCATCGCCCGCCCCAACTCGGTGGATCAAAATATCATCCGATTGGACGGGAAGTACTTTGAAGCTCTGCCAGCGACCATGCGCGAGTTGATCCAGGAGGAAGAGGCAAGTTCTACCGCCGTGACGGATTTCAGGCGGCCCGGATTGACCACGGGGAAGCGCGTGGCCGCCAACGCCAAGCGCACGCTCACCGATCGGTATTTGACGCCAGCAGCTACCGCGTGCTACATCCGTGCCGCACTGCTGAGCTACTCGGCGGCGATGGATCGATCCTCGTGGCCGAATCACCAGGGTCCGGCGCTCCTTGAGGGCGCAGGAGTCAAGCCGGGCGCAGGCACGCCCAAGGGATCGCTCAAGGAGCTCGGCGTGACCGGCGATGTCGAGTACGGCGTCTGGCAAAACTTGGGTCAGCCGGAATGGCCGCCCGCATAGCCACGTTGGCTCGACTCACGACCGCGCTCATGGATTCACGCACACACAAACGGACTTTTGACTCGCAATTCACTGCACTGTGCACACTGAACGACGACAGAAAGGCAGAGTGTGTGCGAAAAGGTTGGTAGAAATACAGACGGAGCGGATGGGATCTAGAACTCGTGGGCGAAAATGTCGTCTTGGCGGCGTGGTTGGTCGTGGTGGTGCTTGGCCGATGGGGTGGAGGATTCAAAGGTGGCGCGGGTGGGATCTTCGGGTGTGTTGATGTCGAAGCTCTCGTCGCTGCTGGTGGCGATGCTGGAGCGGGGGCACAAAGTGTCGAGGTGTGCATCGGACGCGGGCGCAGGTTTGGAGCGCGAGAATCTGGACAGCTTGGACTTCTTCTCGACTGATGGGGGGTTGTAGTTGATCTCAGGCTGCGAAGGATCCTTGTTGATCCACTGATCCGGTTCCACCAGACCCGTCCTCTGGCCTTGGAGCGGCTGCGTATTCCAAGGCGCCGTCACGCCGCGCATGTCGCTATCGGCTCGAGGTTCTTCTTCGACCACATGCGCCATGCCGTCATCGTCGTACACCACGCGCTGGCTGGGTGGCAGGTGGTCGTTGAAGCGGCCCGTCCAGGCGCGTTTCTTGTCGAGCTTCTTCTGCGGACGGTCGTCGACGAGACCGTATCGGATGGCCCAGCGTGGCGTGCGCGCCTTGGTATCGTTGTTGCGTACGTTTTGGATAAACCAATTATGCAAATGGCCCGGAATGATGCCGCAGATGGTGAGCAGGACGTTGATGAAAAAGTCGCGCCCGATGCCGAATCGCACGGCGACCGCGAGCGGCGGAAAGAGGAAGCCAAGCAGTACAATCAGGCCCGTAAAGCCGTAGTGGTTCTTCCACGAAAAGTCGATCTTGCCATCTTCGGTGCGGGGGATGCCGTTGCGCAGCAGCTTGGACATGGCTGGTTGAATGGGTGGCTAGCTGAGAATGACAGGGTTTGACGAAAGCACCTTCTATCTATGAACAATGTGTCGAAAGAGGGAGAGAGAGATGCGCTGGTTGTGATGGAGAGGTGGAGAGATGGCATCTCATGTAGACCTTGTAGGCACGGGCTTTGGAAGCGCTGTCTCAGTCTATCTGCGGCGACCACGAGGTCAAGTAGGCTACCAGGGTCTGGAGGCTTGGCTCTGCGCTGCGCTGCCCTGCTGCGCTCAGCCAAGATAGGGTTCGACGTGGGGATGTGGCTGA
Source organism: Moesziomyces parantarcticus (assembly GCA_023212605.1). NCBI lineage: Eukaryota > Fungi > Basidiomycota > Ustilaginomycetes > Ustilaginales > Ustilaginaceae > Moesziomyces > Moesziomyces parantarcticus. Next base: position 166,965 of record JALCCF010000018.1, on the reverse strand, counting down.
GCGGGCATGCTTCCAGCGCTGCCACTACCGGCGGAATTCGACACGACACCGCCAAGGCACCGTTGAGACTGAGCCGGGCGGGGTGACGTCGAGGCACCACGCCCACAGCCAAGCTCCGACCAAGCCAGATTGCCAACGGGTGGGCAGCCGAGTCAGGGCGACTGCGCGCACCTTTGCAAAGCGTCAAAAGCAGCGCCAAATTCGCCGGTTGTTCGGAATGTCCGCGTCTTGGCGTCCCCGCAACGGCCAACTCTCCGCCGCACCCAGCTGCGTCACTCTGCATAGCCTCGCCTCGCCCGGCCCCAGCCGAGAATAACTTAGAAAGGTTAGCCCAGCACGCCCTGATTCCAACAACGCCCGCGACATCTCCGACAGCTTGCAACTCGATCTCAGACTCGAGCCCCAGCTTGCCTTGCACGGCTCTGCTAAGCTGGCTTCGAGTCGAAACAGCCAGCTCAAGATCGCTGCCCAGCTGGTCTGGCGTTGCTTCCTTTCAAGTTTCTTCGCGGCTTCCGATTCAGTGGAGGAAGCCGACTATCTAGCACACACGCAACTCATGAGCAGTCAGTCAATCCGAACCCACTCAACGGCTTCACCACTGTCGCTTTCTGGCACAATCCAAATCACTGACATTGGCGACAGACACTGCGAGACTACTCGATAGACATCTCCCACTCTTTCTCGCTCTCCTTCTCCTTCTCCTTCTCGTTCTCCTTCTCGTTCTCCTTCTCCTCGTCACCGCCATCATCCTCGTCATAACCCTCCGGACGACATTCGGCATTCCAGATCGGATTGACCAATTGATGGAAATTGCCGTATACCTGCTGTATTTTCGTGCCCAGTAGTCGGGTCAGAGCGTCGCGTATGCCCAGTCTGTCGAGGCACGGATAGCAGGCGGCGTCGCTTACTCCGCCAACGTTGAGCCGCACTGAGCCCACAGGCAAGGGCTCGACGATAGGTCGAAGCGTTTGCGTCTGTTGAAACGTCGACGTGGCGCCGAGGTCCATCAGCACCGTCAACATGCCGCGCTCCGTCAGCGCGCTCCCGGACAGGCCGCTCATCCTCGAGTGTCGCAGGTGAGGACCGGCGAGAGAGGCAGAGGAGGCGGCGTGGGACAAAGGCTGTGCTTCGGCACGGTGCTTTGCTTCCCACGCAACGTAGGTCATCTGCTTCTCCGCCTCTCTCTCGTCGTCAAAGGGCCGTTTGAGATCGCCTACGAATACGGGGATGATGCCGTCGGCGTTGGAAGTGCGCCATCTGAAGCGCGACGCCACGCTTCCAACAGAACCAGAGATACTCGGTCGTAATGTGCTCGATCGGCTCGGGGAGCACGTCGAAATGGCTGAAGTGGACCCATGCCTCTACGCTGCCCGATGCCTGCTTGACTTGTTGCAAGCGCTGCCTGAGCCGCTCGGCATCCTCGGTGCCGGGATCGGCGAGGCCAGCAACAAAGCTCTCGACCGGCTCCGGTTCGCTAAGCATCGCCGCGTACGCTGCGAGCGAGTGGGAGGGGCTCTGCTTCCAGACTCCGACGATGCGGTCGCGCTTCGCCGCGTCCAACGCCGCAAGGAGCACAACCCGCGCCGCGAGCTCGCCATCGACGCCCTTGAAGAGCGGCAGCGCCTCGCCGCGCACGCAATCCTTATTGAATGCAAAGAGGATGCACTCATACGTCGTTCGCTCCTGGCGCCTGGCGATAGCTTGGCGGCGCTGCTGTTCGTGCTCATCAGGATGAGCCAGAGGCGCACCGAGCCGGCGCTGTCAATGTCGCTTAGCTTGCCGATGAAATTCCAGACACGGCGCAGACAGTCGAGTTGCGTCCCCCTTTCCTTTGCTATGCCGTTGAGAAAGACGCACTGGTCGAAGGCGACGAACACGGGCGGCTGGGGCCGACCCGGATGCCTACGGCTCATATGCCCCTGCACGTCCTGCGTCTGCCTGCTAAGCGCCGCAAGCGGCTCCGCAAGCTGCTGCTCCATGATGTCGTCGAGCAACTCCAGCGGGCACTTGGTGTGGTCGTCGGCTCGTGGAACGGCAAGTCGATCCGTTGCTTTTTGAAGAAAGGTCACACGACAAGGCACACGCTGGCCCGTGAGGAGATGATTGTTCAATGCGCATGTTGCTCGTGCGATGCATATACGTCGCTCTCGATTGCGCGTGAAGCTTCCGCCGCCTCTTCCTCATCGACGTCAAAAACGTCGGTCCATGCAAGCTGCACCTCGTCGCCCCCTTTACCCTTCCACTTGGCGCTGAACTTGGTCGGCTGCACTTGCGACACGGTGCATGCGCGGTAGAAAGCCCCCGCCGCCAAGACGGGCGCCTCGAACATTACGCAAATAGAGTCCCTCAGACTAACAATGAAAAGGAAAGAATAACAGGCAACACGTCAGTACGTCGTTGCAGTGCTGTTGGCGGGCTGTGGTGCTTACCTGTCGTTCAGCGTCGTCCACGCCAATCGGACGAGCGACGTTTCGACACCCAGACGGCTACACGCCTTGATGAGGATCTCGTGCGGGTGCTCGACGATAAGGTCAAAGCATAGCGTCTCGAGCAGCTCTTCCTCGTTGACCAGGATCGTATCGCGCCATCGTCCGAACTCCTATGCGTATCCAGAGACAGCCAAGTCAGTCATTGTATCCGAATCGCAACATCTGCTCGTGAACGCTCACCTTGCTCGCTGGATCGGCTCGGAACGAGCGCTCCATCCACCTTTGCTGCCCAGCCGGGCTCTTATCGAACGACGCCATCGCCGCATCGATGATGCTCGGCAGCTTGCGATGCGACTCCTCGACCTTGCATGCCAAAAACACGCATGCGGCAGCCACCTCGTAGTGCGGATAGCCGACATTACCGTTCTGCAGCGATTTACGCATGTAGAATCGATGCAGAAAGATGCAGGCGGTATTCATGACGTGCTGGTGGAGCCGTATGTACTCGCCCATCCGGTAGATCGCATGGATACCCTTGCAGCGTCGATGCTTCTCCTCCGTGGGATCCAGTCCGCCGAGAACAGAGGGTGTGAGGAGAAGATCCGACGGCGTGAAGAGCCATTGCGAGTCTGCAGCGCCGTGATGAGCGCGCGTGCTGGTGGAGGCTGTCATGTCGAGATCATCGTCGATGGCTCAAGTGGGAGTGCAGTTAGCAACCAAGATTTCGATGGAGCTCATTGTGGAGTGTCGCAGAGACCCTGTTTTTCGGAATTCGGAATTTGCACTAGCACCCAGCCACCACCGAGCTGATGCGCGTTCGAGCCGCTTCCTCCCATCAGCGCACTTTCTCCGCCCGGAGCCATGGCGGAGCTGCTGATTACTTCAAATGGAGCCACACGCCTTCTCTGACCAAGAAGAAAGGTGCTAAGACTGTGCCAAGCGGGGTATATTACGTAGCCGCAGGTGCGTCAGGGGGCCCGCACCGCGGCCTCATGCGAGGAAATGCGGAGATGTGAGAAACAATCAGTGATGCGCGGCCTGTGAGAGCCGCTATGCTTGGGGACGGTGCAATGTGGAGCTCAACCGGCTGGCTTGCCTCCGACCCAGCCCTCGCCCGCTTCAAGCAGATTGACCATGCCTGTGAAGAGTGCTGTTGTGGTGGGGCCCAAGAAGCCGGCGCGCAGCTCCTTTACCTCCTCTTCGTGTGGAAGTGCCGCCGTCTCCGGATTGAGGCTCGGTCCGTCCTGCGAGGCTGGATCGCGTCGCTCGGCGGCGCGACGTGCGATGCGGGCGTCGCGCGCACGAACGTAGCGCATGCGAGCGTGTTCGTCGGAGCCAGGAGCGTCCGTGTCCGCCTCAGCCTGCAAGCCGAATCCGTGCTCGGCACGAGCGTCGTCGTCGTCGTCGCTGCTCGAGTCGTAGTCGGACGACTGTGCGCGCATGTCCTCGAACCACTGGCCGAACTCCTTGCGATCGTAATCCTCTGGGTTCTGCATGGCCTGGTCGATGGCCAAGGGAATGCTGAGCGTGACTCGTGCCAGCTGCAGAGTCAAGCGGAGACGCCCGGGGATATCAAAGTACGACAGGCCGCGCAGGTCTTGCTGGATTTCGTAGAGGCGAGACATCTCGTTCAAGAGGACGCGCGAGTATCTGCGCGTAGCACGCATGAGGCGCGAGAGGACGCGGAACTTGGCTTCGATGCTGCTGATGTTGGCATCGGTGTAGGTGCCGAGCCCACTGTCGGCGAGGACCTTGAGGAGTGCCTTGACGGATGTGAAGTCGCCCTCGAAGAACTCGACGTAGACGGTGAAGAGGACGTCCTGCAAGGTGGCGTCTGCAAATGCCTCGCCGAACTCGTCGTCGAAAGCATCGTGCGGGGATTTGCCTTTGAACATGGAGTGTGTGTGAGGGGAAAAGTCGTACGCCTGGCGAGACGCAGGCTTGGAAAGCGTTTCGTAGGCGAATGCAAGCTTTTGGAACGCGATGGTGGAGTCGGGATAGTCTGGGAACTTGTCGGGGTGGCAAGATCTGCTTCTTGTGAGGAATGCGCGACGAATATCGTCGTTCTTGGCGGAGCGCGTGATGCCAAGCACCTTGTAGAGGTTCTCTTCGGCGATGATCTCCTGGATGACCTGAACCTTGGTTTGGAAGGTGTCGGCGTCGGACGGCTCGCCAGGGATGTCGTCCGAGGCATCGTGAGTCGGAAGCTCGCCGTTCCAATGTTTGGAATTGAGGCCACCGTTTTGGGATGCTGGACGCCTGGGACGATTGACTTTGCCTACGGGAGCGCGTCTGGACTCCTCGCTTACGGCGGCGCGGTAGAATATGGACGAGATGAAAGACATGATGTATCACTGGACTGTTGCAGCGTTGTGCGCGAGGCGATGGTCCAAGGCGCCGCCGTGAGTCCAGGGAGCGAGCCCTGTCAGAAGGGCTTGCGATGAATGGCCGAGATGTGGATGCCGCTTGAGCCAAAACAAGTGCGTGCGCTTATCGTTGCAAAGGCATCTTGTGATGGCGATGTGGGGGAGCGCAGGCCTGGCAGACCGAGAATGTTTCGAAGCGATGAAGTCAAGTCAAGGCGACGATTCGAGGATGAAACGAGTTCTGCGACGATAAGAAGTGCGAATGTGAGCGACGGACGACAAAAGGTCGTGATGAGGCGAGGGGATGATGCTTGCGAGGGTTAGGGTACATGCGGGCAGAACGTCTCGGCGGTGTAACCCCAACCAACTAAAGCGAGTAACAGATAGAGAGAGAGAGGGAGAGAGGGACCCACGCAGCTGCATGCTGAGCGCTCCTGCAGCTGCTGCCGCTGCGAACAACACCCCTTCGGCGTGAAAAAGGTTGAATTTTGCGAGAATTTCCCAGTAAACTTAGTTCAACACCTCGACAAGGCCGAGGCGCAATTCCATGCGGTTCAGAGCGACAAACAACACACGCTCCTCTCTCAAAATCGCTCGGGTCGCTGCTGACAGCGCAAAAGCCTCGATTTTTCACGAGCTACACAACGCGTGCTTCTGCAGCCAAACTTGCCTGCAAATCCGCTGTCTCAAAGTCGATCAGGTTGACATGTGGATTTGTGCTTTTTCAGAAGATCTGACATTGATATTCAGGTTGCCGTGTTCGAGCTGCGTCGCCGGTCAGCTCGACTGCGCTCCGCTCACCACCAGCAGAGCATCTGCGCATTCTCTTTGTCGTGGAGATGCTTGCTTGACGAACCAATGGCAGCAATTCACGCCACCTGAGCATCAGAACAAGATGGCCCCTGAGGCCAGTCGCATCGATCTCAGACGTCACCAAGAACACCCAGACTCCGTGACAGCCATCGACGTTCGCCAATGCTGCTGAACCCGCTCGCAACGCCCGAGCAGCTCGAGCTCACACCATCCATGAGGGACGGCTTGCCCCGTCATGTCGAGATGGAGCTCCGCGCCCTGGGCTGTCAGATCATCCAACAGACCGCAGTCCTCCTCCGCCTCCCTCAGAGGACTGCAGCCGTCGCCCAAGTCTTCTTCCACCGCTTCTGGTATACCTCGTCCATGGCCGACTTTTCCGCCGACCAAATCGCACTGGGTTGCGTGCTGCTCTCGACAAAGCTCGAGGAGACGCAAGTGCTTCTAAGACATCTTGTCAACGCCTACCACTCGGCAACGTCCCACTTGCATGACCGCATCCCACCCAGAGATCGAGGACGCGCCGCCAACAAGTATCGTCCCCTGGCGTACAACTCGGGCGAGTGCGAGCAGCTCCGCGAATACGCCATGGTGGCTGAGATGCAGATCCTCAAGCGTCTCGGCTTCAATGTTCAGGTCGTGCTCCCACACGCTCTCCTGCCCAACTATCTGCAGGCTCTTGGCGTTGCGAGCTCCGATCTCCGAATCACGCCAAAGACCGGAGCTCTCAGGCCATCAGATGACGCCAGTCGAGGCGATGTGGACACACCTTCGCAGCGCATGTCGTTCGCCCAGTATGCGTGGTCCTTTCTCAACGATGCGTAGGTATCAGCTGTGACAGTAGCGAGATCAACGCAGCTCAAAGTCTCGCAAGCTAACCCATCCTTGTCGTCTGTCCTCCATCTGCAGCCTTCAGACGCCCGTGCTGTGTCTCTTTGGGCCGCACGTAGTGGCGTGTGCAGCCATCGCGCTGGCGGCCGATCTGTGCGTGCCGCGCGTCACGCTTCCCGTCGATCCGGCGCCATGGTGGCTTGTTTTTGACGCCTCGGAGCCTGAGATCAGGATTGCCAGCTCGCATCTGCTCTGGCGCTACCACCATCGTCCTTCGCTGATCACCGCCCCGCTTCTGCTGGACAGAAAAGAGCTGCGAAAATATGTCGCCACGCTTAGTGTCGATTCTGAAGCCAGTCCAATGCAAAGGGCCGCCCATCAAGGGCGGGAGACATGACATCCTCGCGAATGCCGAGACTGGGATGCTGAGAATGCCTCATGATTCATGTGCGCGGTTGCTTTCGACTGTGTGTGGATGGATGGGTTTGGACGGAAGGATATCCGAGGGGAACGGAGGCCGGAGCTCGGTTGAGTTACTCCGAGTCCTCTTCCGACGACTCCTCCTTGTCCGAGGAGGCAGCCTCGGCCTTGGCCTTGGCCTTCTCCTCCTTTGCGGTCTTGGCGGCAGCGACGACCGACTTTGGGTCCGAGACGGGGTTGCCGTCCTTGGCAGCGGCGACGCCGTGCTTGAAGGTGGTGTCGTCGGCGGGCAGCGAGCGCTCGCGCTTGACCTTGGCCTGCTTCTCAAAGGCGTGCTCGTCGGCGATCTTCTTGGAGTCGAGGTGCTTGTCACCCTCGGGAGCGTCGTGGCGCATCTCGGGCCTCTTGACCTCGACGAAGCCCTCGGGATGCTCGATGCTGCCGTCGGGAAGCTCCTGGGGCTCCTTGGGCTCGGACTCGGCTTCGTCGTCGTCGTGCTCCTGGGCGTCGTCGTGTTTTGCGCCGTGGCCGTGGTGGTCGTCACCCTTGGCGCCAGGTGCGGTGAGGTAGACAAAGAGACCGCCGAAAGTGAGCACGGAGGCAATGGCCCAGGGAGCATCCGACTTGGGCGGCAGAGCGGACGGCGAGCTCGAGGCGTATCCACGCGCAGGAAGACGGGCGAGCGAAGATGCTGCGGTGGAGCGGGCGAGTGGCCTGGCGGATCTGGAGATGGTCCTGGCGATCATGACGGGCGGATGTTTTTGCGATGGAATGGACGAGCGTCGGGGTGTGATGGTCGATCAACAAGGGTGGTGCGGAGGTGTGCGGAGGTGAGTCTTCGGGTGGTGAGCTCACAGCCTCTCCTCTGCACGCTTGGGACGGCGGCGCAGATCGATGGACGGATCGAGCGGGCAGCCTTCTCGAAGAAATGTCACGAGCCTCAATCGACCTTTTTGGCGCCTGGTGACGCAGCTGCTCCGTGCCGATGGGCGAGTTTGTCTTCTGCTTCCCTAGGCCACCGAGCCCGTCCATTTCCAGATCGGGATGGGCGTCTCTTGTCTTTTTCCGAAAACCTCCACCTCGGCGTAGCGATCTCACATTGGCTTCCAATTTTCCGCATGGCGTAATAACCTGGCGCTGGATCAGAAATCGATGGGATCGCAGCTGCAAATGCAGAATTACAAACGATGTTAGACCTTTTGGGGCCTTCAAACTCACTCGCACGTGAAGCCGTAGCGCTACCGTCACCGGGTCGATACGGATAGAGGGACGAGCAGCATGAAGGCCTCAGCAATCCGCAGCACGTTGCCGGACGACGCACACCCTTGCGCATTCTCCCACGATGTAGAAGCAGGCTCGACTTCCATCAGACAATCAGGCATTGGTGCCAGCTCGATGGTCCCCAGGCGGACGTCAATGGTGGAAGCATTACTGTCGGGAGTCGACGGCACCGCCTGTCATTGCCGACCAAGGCAAAAAAAATCTTGCCGGATCCGCGATGCCAGGCGCTGTTCTCACTTTGCCCAGCTCGCAAGAGGTTGGGGGCAAGGAACTAGCCGGGTGTTCGAGGAACGTGCGCCGTTCTTCTAGCGGTTCAAAGCGTTTGAAGCTGGGCAGCGCCCATTTTGAAGGCGCGACTTCAACTTTGGTTGGTGGTTGTTGAAGATGGCTTTGCGAGGATAAGCCTTCTTCAAAACTTTTGTATTCAAAATGGTCGAGGCAAGTAAGTCTCTTTTGGAATTTCTTGCAAAATCGCTGGGCAGAGGACGAGCCGGCTTTCCTATTCGTCGGACTGATCGGTGGTTGGGTCTGGAGGTGCGATGAGTTGCCAGATGTGCGCAACATCAGTCTTCCTGGCTCGCCTCTCCCGCGCGGCGCGGATCGCCTTTGGCCTGGCGCGCCTGAGAGGAAATCCTAGCAAGCCTAGCTCGCCTCGCCTGGATTCTTCTGCTGGGGGCCGGACCAACCCCCGCTCGAGACAGTAGCCCAGCGCAGTCCGACCCAGTCCAGCCCAGTCGAGTCCAGTCAAGTCGCAGTGCGATCACAGCAGTTTCGGAATCTTCCTCTGTGGCCTGGGCGGGCGCGAGCCAGTGAGCGAGCGACCGAGGAGGCGACCGCCCAGCGCCTCCTTCTCCCTTCTTCCCCTTCCCACCACCCACCCGTCATCCATTACCTTCACCCTACCCCATATCGACATCATGCCTGTCATCCAGCGCACCGCTGTGCGGGCTGCTAGCCGCACCGCTCTCCGAGCCCGACAGAACGCCGCCGCTCTCTCCACCGTCGCCCGCGCCGCCGTCAACGCTTCGTCCAGCCTCCGTGCCGCCGCCCCTAAGGTCGCCGTTGCTGCCGTCAAGCCCGCCGTTCAGGGTAAGTCTTCTGCCGACACAACGATGAAACAGCACATGCGGCACATATAGCATCGCAGTGTCACCCAACATCTTTGCGAACAAGGGTCTGCCTGCGATGACGAAGAGGGGGAAGAAAGCTTCGCACATCGACATGCCGCCGTCGATCCATCCTAGCATCCTACCACGATGCTGCGGCAATGAGATTGCTCGACAGAGCACACCCTCCCGGCCTGCGCATAGCACAGCAGTATCCGCGTTCGCCATGCCATTGTCAGCACCGTGTGCATTCGCCGTTCGCACCGCACCTGTTTCCGATGGCTTATTCTGGCTTCCAATTTCTCGTGCTGACCTTCTCTGAATTTTTTCATCTGTTCCCTGCCTTGTTCGTAGCTCGCGGCCTTGCCACCGAGACCTCCCCCAAGGGCCAGACCGGTGCCGTCAAGACCGTCATCGGTCCCGTCGTCGACGTCCAGTTCGACACCGAGGAGCTTCCCTCCATCCTCAACGCCCTCGAGGTCCAGAATGTCCAGGGTGGCGGTCGTCTCGTTCTCGAGGTCGCCCAGCACCTCGGTGAGAACACCGTCCGTGCCATCGCCATGGAGGGTACCGAGGGTCTCGTTCGTGGCCAGAAGGTCGTCGACACGGGTCTCCCCATCCAGATCCCCGTCGGCCCCGGCACCCTCGGCCGCATCATGAACGTCATTGGCGAGCCCATGGACGAGCGTGGACCCATCAAGGGCAAGAAGCTCGCCCCCATCCACGTCGAGCCCCCCGCGTTCGTCGACCAGTCCACCAAGGCCGAGGTGCTCGAGACCGGTATCAAGGTCGTCGACCTCCTCGCCCCCTACGCCCGTGGTGGTAAGATTGGCCTCTTCGGTGGTGCCGGTGTCGGAAAGACCGTCTTCATCCAGGAGCTCATCAACAACGTCGCCAAGGCTCACGGTGGTTACTCCGTCTTCACCGGTGTCGGCGAGCGTACCCGTGAGGGTAACGATCTCTACCACGAGATGATCGAGACTGGTGTCATCAACCTCGAGGGTGACTCCAAGGTCGCGCTCGTCTTCGGTCAGATGAACGAGCCCCCTGGTGCCCGTGCCCGTGTCGCCCTCACCGGTCTCACCATCGCCGAGTACTTCCGTGACGAGGAGGGCCAGGATGTGCTCCTCTTCATCGACAACATCTTCCGCTTCACCCAGGCCGGTTCGGAGACCTCGGCTCTGCTCGGCCGTATCCCCTCGGCCGTCGGATACCAGCCCACCCTCGCCACCGACATGGGTGTCATGCAGGAGCGCATCACCACCACCAAGAAGGGTTCCATCACCTCGGTCCAGGCCGTCTACGTGCCCGCCGACGACTTGACGGACCCTGCCCCCGCCACCACCTTCGCCCACTTGGACGCCACCACTGTGCTTTCCCGTGGTATCTCGGAGCTCGGTATCTACCCCGCCGTCGACCCCCTCGACTCCAAGTCGCGTATGCTTGACCCTGCCGTCGTCGGCCGCGAGCACTACGACACCGCCACCGGCGTCCAGAAGCTCCTCCAGGACTACAAGTCGCTCCAGGACATCATCGCCATTCTGGGTATGGACGAGCTCTCGGAAGAGGACAAGCTCACCGTCGAGCGCGCCCGTAAGATCCAGCGTTTCATGAGCCAGCCCTTCGCCGTCGCTCAGGTCTTCACTGGTCTCGAGGGCAAGCTCGTCGCGCTCAAGGACACCATCTCGGCCTGCAAGGAGATCCTCCGCGGTGACCACGACGCCCTTCCCGAGTCCGCCTTCTACATGTGCGGTGGCATCGACGACGTCAAGAAGAAGGCCGAGGAGATCGCCCGCAACATCTAAGCCTGCTTTGGCGCGTCGCTCCCTTGCCTCGGACGCATCCAAGGGCTTGATCTGGAAAAGTTGCATGCGCTTCGATGTCTATCCGAATCTCCAATCCTCTCCCTAAACGAACAAAAAGTTTGAGATCTTTTCCCATTTCTGTGCAGCCTCTCGCGCGGGCTATGATTGTTGAGTCGCATCCATGATTGTGCGAAACGTCACAGTGGCACTGCCGGCCGCTCCGAGCGCATGACCGACCCTCAGGGTGGAGCAGGTTGTCTCATTGAACATCGACCGTGTTGTCACAAATTGTATTGCGTGCGAATTACAGCCCTTGAGTCAGGAAACGACTGAGCTGCCTTGCCGGTTCGACGCCGATCAGTTCGCCGAGTTCCTCCTGAGACATGTTGCAGAGGTCCGAGATGTCGCGCACCTGGCTCATGATGTAGCGAAAGTTCTTGGTCGTGACTCCAGGCAAGGCGCGCAGCAAATCTTGAGGGCCGAGATTGTACGAGTGTTCGCTTGATGATCGCCATTCGGCACGCTTGATCGGATCGCTGCTGCTGTTGCCCTCTGCTTCGAGCACGTCGTCGAGGCCAACAAGCGCAACTTTGCTCGCATCCGGTTCGTCAAAGTTCTGCTTGAGCTCTGCAAAGATATCCGAGGTGGCAAAGGGCGAGCTAGACCAAATGATGCGGAGCCGCGGAAAGGACGAGGTGAGCAGCACTAGCTTCGCCTGAATGTCGAGCTCCGAGCTTGTGGTGCGCCCGCCTGGCTTTGCGTCGCTGGTGGATTTGAGAGAGAAAGATTTGTCCTGGTCAAACTCGATCAACAAGATCGGATGCTGGTAGTGAACACACATCAGCTCGCACTGAGTGTACAGTCGTCCGGAGTTGAAGCTTTGCACCAGGTCGGTCAGACTCTTCCTTTCCACGCACATTGTAGGCGTCAAGACGTAATCGCCCACCTGCAACGTGCACGGAATGACCTGAATATCAGCTGCGTGCAACATCGATGGCAGACTCGACCGGAACTCGCGCATATCGACAATGATGCGCGGAGGTTCCGCAGTGGCCGAGCGTTGTCCCCCCGCTACACGGCTGCTGATGGTACGCAAAAATCGCTGGTCGGCATCTTCTGCGATGGGTCGCCCATCCGCCGAGAGCGGAAGCGCCATCATGGATTTTTCCCGAATGAGCCTTTCGAACGATTCCTTTTCCCTTCGAAGAGAGCTGAGATACCGCTGCTCCTCGACGGAATCCGCATAGATGAGAAAGTAGACTCGAATCCCAACACCAGGATTGGTGCTGCGGTAAACCTCGACGCGGCGAACAAAGGCCGGGTCCGGATCGTACATGATCACGAAGCGGGGCCGGAGCTCCTGGAGAACCTTGTCGTCCTGATCGCCTCGATACGAGCGCACCACAACCAGGTTTTCCATGCTTAGCATCCCGAAGAATGCATCAAATTCAACCTCGTCGATATCGTCCGAGATTTGCTCCGAATCGATGGGTGCATCCGTCAAGCCCGCTCTCGCCCCGTCGCTGTCGGTCGCTGATGCCAAGCTATGTCGTGAGCAAGGTGGGAGGAAGATAGTATGACCATCAGAACCATGCCCTCGCCTGTGCCCCCGCGTGGGAATGCTTTGCGAAAGTACTCACAATTCGGACACCTGCGCCGCTTCTGCTTGGAAAGAGGCTTGGCCAGACGCATCGGTTGCACTGCTGAAACGGCCTCCAGCGTGCGTAGCTGATGACCCGCCTCGCTGTCGGCGCCGCTTGTTCGCATTGGACTGCTGGCCTTTTTGATATGCCAGCTTTCGCTTGAGAGCCTCGTTGACCGGTCCGTCCGAGCCCGTTGCTCCCTGTGCTGCAGATGAGTGGGCACTGCGAGAGTCTCCGCCGGGTCGATTGGAGGCTCCTTGGTCGGACGACAGCTTGCCAAGACCGCCTTTCCATAAGAAGTAAGAACGCAGCAGCTGCCGTAGCAGTTTCTGTCCCGGTTCCCCAGGAGGGCATTCATCCATGGTCGCGATGATCTGACGCAATTGCATGCTCGTCCTCTCCGAGCCACACATGATCAGAATGGTGTTCCCCGTCTCCGAGCCTGCAGAGGAGGAAGAATGTCAGGAAGCGTATCGTGTGCGGAGATTGGAGCGGACATGGTCGTACCTGTAGAAGTGAAGTGGATCTCTTGCTCGACTTCATCCATTACTTCCTGGAGAAGCTGCCACTTGGGATTTTCCTCAAGAATGGGTTCTACTTCAGGCGGTATCGGCCCTAGAGCAGGAGCCTCGGAATGTGCTGCTGCTGCATGCTCGACCTGCCGCAAGGCTTCTTCGTCGTCGGCATAGTCGGCGTCGGGTGCGTCGGTGGCTTGTCTGCGACGGGCGTCTTCCCAGATGTATACCCTCTTCTTCGCTTCGTGAAAGATGATGTTGGCTGCGTCCATGAAGAGCCAAGCCGATTGATTTTGGCGAGCGTTGCCTCTGAAGCTTGTCGTGTTCGAGGCCAGGATGGTCTCGAGATAGGAGTTGAAGGTGACGCAATCGTAGGTGAGCAGATAGCTGAGCAGCAGGGCAGGACGTGATGAGAGAATGCGACAAGTCAGTCTGTAGTCTGGTATACCAGAGCCACGTCAAAGTTCAACATACTTGAGCAGGTTGCGAAGAGTGGTCAAGTCACCGACGAGCTGTTTGGTCTTTGCGCTGACTCGGTGCCATATGGGATCGAGCTGCCTTCGCACCATGACGTCGAATGCGCGAAAAATCGCGTGTTCAACGGAAAAGTCGTCTGTCTCGACCTGTGTTGGGGCGTAGCATAGTCACGTCAGTTTATGTGGTCTGGGAGGTGCCCGGCATGTGTGCCGCGGAGTCTTGGCTTACATTGGCGTTGCCACGTTTGAGTTCCGAGAGAGATGCATCGAGACACTCTATGATGGCCGTCTGGATGTTGCGCATCGATCGGCTCAAAGGCTGATGGAGCTCGATCACGTCTGCCTTGCGTTGGCCTAGGTCTTTGCTCGTTTGTTGATGGAAGCGGGGCCACAATTCGACCTTCCTGATCCTTAACTGGCTGAGAACCGTCTGAAGCGGACTGATTCCCATGGTGAAGTGTTCAGGATTGTCAGAGAAGGCCTTCATGAAGCCCTCCTTGTTCTCCTGGCGATAGATGCGTGCGATGAAAGCTTCAATCGAGGTGGGCGTGACCTTTTCGGCGTGAAGCACAACCAACCCGGTGATGAGTGCAGTGGGGATTCTCTTGCTGAGCATGTCGACCACGAGGATGCGCGATGTGACGCTCATGATTCCGCCAGATAGGTACATCTCGGATCGTTGTTTGGCTGGCATCTCGTGGTGGATCGCACGGAGCCCTGGTTTGCGGACTCCGAGCGTCGTCAGCTCTTCGCCGATCCCACTTTCCTCCTCGGATGTGGCATTGACGAGAATCACGAGACTGTTCGGAGAGTCGTATATGCGTAGCACTGTACTGACGATCCTACGCAGCCCGAGCCCGCGAGCGATGATGACTAGCGCATCGCCTTCGTCGGGACTGTCATCCTCTCCTGGGACGAGCGAATTGACTATCTGGCAGTGGAACGGCAGCAGGGCCGCACGTTTTAGTATCTGCCGCTGAGAAGCCATGGTGTCGAACAAACGAGCCGCCTGTCGGTGCTTCAGAGCACAGGATCGTGGTGGTGGCTATGGCGAACCTGAGGCCTGGTCGTCGCCGACCAACTCAGCCATGGTGGGGTGCAGAATTCAATGTGGAGGATCAGGGTCCTGCATTTGCATTTTCAGACTGCTCCGAGTTCCGCGTCAGCTCGCGAGAGCAACACACATGGCACTTCGACGACCGCTCGTCGGCTTTCCATCCATGATCAAAAGAATAGGATGCTGATCCTGCAGTTATTTCTCTCGCCTCGACGTTTCCGTGCTAGCCGGTACGCATTAGTAACTTTGAGAAGGCATAGGGGGGCGAGCATCAGCCACCCACAGCCACCCACGCGCGATCAGGTGGCTGCTGGGTGGCTGATAAATAGAAGCCACCTGGGGTGGCTGTTGGGTGGCTGCTCAATAGAAGCCACCCGGGGTGGCTGATGGGTGGCTGCTTCTCGCCACCCCCCCCCCCCCGCGCGGGGCTTTTTAGGATATGATTGTGCGCGGTTGGCTTGCGGTTGGCTTAACGTTACCCATCAAGCCAACCCGGTTGGCTTACCGGTTGGCCTCCGGCTCTCTACGCTCCTTTTTTCTAAATATGAGGATCAGCAGCACATGACACCCGTGCGATTCAGCTACGAACTGCACTTTTCAAGAACACGGGTGCTTTTTAGCAGGTGTCAAACTTGTGTGAGTCAAGATTCATGATTTGAGACTCATGACTAAGTTAAGTTGAGTTAGTTAAGTTGACTTTTTTTTAGTCTAACTTAACGTAAGTTAAGGGAACACATAACTAAATCTCCCTAAAAAACGGCGCGGATCAAGAATGAATTCACATGATTGCTCGGTCATTTGTTTCCATTGTTCACCAGTCAATTTGAGTTGTTATCGTGATTTCCCTAAGAAGAAGATCAATCTTAGAAATTCGAAACAACGCGAGCTAGCAACGAGCAGCCACCCCGCCAACCCGCTTTTCAGGAAACAAATGTTCGTGATCCACCCATTAAAACAGGGAAACATGAAAAATATCGTGTCGACAGCCCACAAAAGCCCGGGGGACGTCGCCGAGCAGCCACCCCGTTGGCTCTTCGTTGGCTTAGAAGACATCTTCCTTCTCCTGGGATCTTAATCGAAGCTCAATTTCAGATAATCTTGTCCCGCGGTTGGCAGCCTCGATTCTTCAAAACCCTTCATGCTTCATGCTTCGAGTTGGGGCTGTGCAGGATCCGGGATTATGTCCATGGTTCTCATCTTAACGAACGGGTGGGATGTCGAGCAGCAGCCACGCACCCAAGACCAGACGAGCCCTTCCCCCCCCCTTTTTTCCCTCTCTCTCGCCCTGAGTCAACATGATGCATCATGCATGATGCACGGTTGGCTCATAATTCATCATGATTTATGATCAGCAGCCACTGGCCGATACACTGGTGGCTGCTTCAACTCGCAATCTCGCAGTTCATGCACGGATTCATGACTCAAACAGCGATCCATGGGCGAGCTAACTAGCACTTGTTCCCAGTGACACACCGCGACTCACGTCCCGAGAAAAGGAGCGTAGCGTGCCAGAAGCCAACCGCTAGCCAACCAGGTTGGCTTAAAGGGTAAGCCAATCACGAGCCAACCACACACACTTGGCTGGCTTACTGGTTGGCTGACCCAGTATGCCAACCAAGTCGGCTCGAAGGGTAAGCCAACCCGGTTGGCTCGCGGTTGGCTCTCGTCACGACATCTTTCTTCTTTCAGAATACGCTTGATGGTTGGCTTAGCGGTTGGCTTCGAAAAGCCAACGGGGGTGGTTGGCTCAGTGGTTGACTTGCCCTCAAGCCAACCACCTCTATTGGCTTGCCGGTTGGCTTGAACCAACCGGGGTGATTCATATCCGAACAAGGGGGGTGGCGAGGAGCAGCCACCCAGCAGCCACCCACACACACTTGGGTGGCTGTGGGGTGGCTGATTTCGCCAACCCCACCCCCCCCCCCCCCAAAACTTCAAAATGTCGAAAATATTTTCGGAAATTTTAGAAAATCGCGCAATTCATTCGTCTCCCGCAATCGAACCTTGGACCTCCATCTCTACCTCAGTCGATTCGCACGCGCGAGAGGGGAGCCCTTTGATCGCGCGCAATGGCACCCTGATCAAACAGACACCCCTTTCGTCCAGCTATGATTGAGTTTAGTTAAGTTCAAGCGTGTCTCAGCCAGCTGCGACAGACTTAGCGTGCTGAGCCCGGGCCAAAGTTATCGAAAACAAGACTTGTATGCATGATTGCCGTATGTTTTCGTGATTTGCGCGGATATGGGCATCTTGGCGTGTCTGCCCGCGCGAAACGCGTGTCCTTTCGCCATTGTTTCATTCTTGTCACGTAAAGCACACTGCGTTGGCTCGAGAATTTAGCCAAGCGCCAAGCCAACCGCATTAGCTCGTGATTTGCTTGCGGTATGCGATCCTCCGTTTTTCAGGATGTCGTCCGAGTCGTATGGTTGATACACTCTTCATAATGTCAACTTAAGTCAACGGAAGTGGCCCATTTACGAAACAGGCAAATTAGTGAAACAAAAATCAGGCAAATGGTATGATCATCCGAAAGCCTCTTATGATGCCTCCGGCAACATTTGTATGCTCTGAAGGATTTAGAAGTTAAATCTGTGCTTTAAGGTAACTTATGATGTAACTTATCGCAATTTTATAACTCCAGATCTAACGACGCCTTTCCCTGCATTCATGTTCAATCAAAAAATTATCTGAGTCAAGTCAGGTTACATGGGTCTGACTATTCACTTGTCAAATTTGCACGACAATTAAGATCTGCGAGAGTCACGAGTGGCAAATTACGAAAGTGGCTAATAATGAATCGTGAGTCCAATCCGCCTGACTCTTCATGCTCTTCGGCATTTGTGGTTCATGACTCATGACTTCGTCATGGATCGCATGCGGATTCGTTAATGATTAACTTAACTTAAACTGCCGGAGGCCCACACGGTGTTCCTTATGCACACGTACGTAAAAGTACTTCAAACGAGAACAACTTCATGGTGGACTGCATGATAACTTGACACAAATCATATCCTAAAAAGACGCGAGTTTTTCTAAGTTACACCTCCGCCTTTTTCGGATTGAAAGGGGTGGCGTGCAACGCCCGTACACGCATATCCTAACAAGGGGGGGGGGGGGCGGGGATCAGCCAACCATTCCCCCCCCCCCCCCCCCCCTGGGGCGGGTGGCTGCTTCTTGCCAGGTCGCTTTTTTTTTAAGGACATGAATCTCGTAATTCTTGCAAATATCCATCTGGCTTCTTGTCCATTCATGATTCATTATTCATGCATGATGCTGCCGACAAGTAAAGAAGCAGTAAGTTAATCATGAATTTAGTGGGAGATGAGGCATGAGTTGCCCGGTGCGCAGGGAACCTGTGATTGAGCAACAAGGATGTGGAAATCTCCACGAGGTCACGGACCGTCATGCGTAAGCCAGGTAACTTAAGTGAAGTCATGCATGGTCGGGTTTCGCACCATAAGTCAAGTTAAGCCATGAGTGTGGTTCGAGGACTGTGACGCCGCCTCAGCAACGAGGAATCCCGACAGCCACTCAGGACCCATCCGTGCTCGATATTATGCTCAATGATATGCTCGATGATAGAGAGAGATGCATGTTGAGCCGTCAGATCTGATCTTCATGCACGTACGAGAGGGCGTTTCAAAACACCCGCACCGGGCCTGCTCGGGGGCGCCCTCTGGGTGTCAAGGGTTACTGAGCTGAAAGAGGTGCTGGGCCGAGAGGAGCCAGGATTGGGCTGGAAGCAGCGCCTTCAAGGATTGCAAGGTGTCGCATGTGGCCAATGCACCAACTGGCGGAGGCGGTGTATCTCAATCAATGGTCATGCATGCGGTCCATTGCGTGCCGAGGAAGTATCCACAACGACGTGAGCCGTTGTTGCGTCTTTGACACAAAATCACAGTGACGAGGAGGACAGAAGCATGAAAGACCGCGCGCGCGTTTCGCGACGCGTAAAGCGTGTTAATCTTTGCACGGGCCCAAGAGGCAGGCAGCAAGAATTCCGGTCCAGATTTCGTGCTGAGCACTCTCGAGCGGCGACGCAATCCTCCTGCCACCACATGTCTGTACCGACAGGATCGCCTACCGCTCCAGTCGGATCCTGCTAGGAGTTTGACGACACTCTTGGTTCAGCTCGGCTTCGCAGCTCGAGGCAGCGTTCGCTACATCGCCCCGCGTCGGATTGGGAAGATGGGCAAACTCAAGCTTGCGATGGTGGCGGCCATGTCGCTGACGAACGGCATCGGTAAAGAAGGTGGCCTTCCATGGCGGCTGAAGGGAGAGATGGCATACTTTCGGAACCTGACGACCCACGTGTCGGATGAGGAGAAGCAGCGTGGCGTCCGCAACGCCGTCATCATGGGCAGGAAGACATGGGCCAGCATCCCGCCCAAGTTCCGTCCGCTGAGCGGACGCATCAACATCGTCATCAGTCGCACGCAGAGCGCCCAAGACCTCGGAGTGTAAGTACCGTGCCTAGCCCGCTCAGGCTTGCTCTAGTGCTTGGTGAACGCTCACACCTCCCCACCTTGCATCGATGCCATCCGATGTCCCTATAGCGACCCCGCCTCAAAGGACGTTCGCGTATTCGGCTCGGTCCATGATGCCCTGGAATTTCTCGCCGCTCCACCCTCCTCTGGTGATGCTGTAGCCATTGGCAGAGTGTTTGTCATGGGAGGCGCACAGCTTTATGCCGATCTGCTCGACCTGGACACCAGCCTAGCGACGGTGGACAAGCTTTTGATCACACGCATCTTGGCGCCCGAGTACGACTGCGATGCGCACTTTGCCGAATTCCGCACGCGAGAGCAATTGGACGCCGACGTCGACTTGTCCAAAAAGGTGTCTCCGGCCGCAAGCGGTGCCAGGATCGAGACGCTGCTGGAGCGGCATTTGCCTCAGCTGCCAGAGCAGCCGCGCTGGACACAGGCGTCACCGCAAATACTGCGCGACTATCTGGGGGCTTCAGTGCCGGCTGCTCTCGCCGACTCGCCAGACATGGTATCGCGCGAAGACGACACTTGGTATCAATACCAGCTGTGGCTGCGCAAGAGCTGAATCGCAAACAAAATTTCTAGGTTACCGAGTGGGAGCGGGCGCAGCTCCGTGCATGGAGGCCGGGAAGTGACAGTGTGTTGGTGAAAGTGACATGGATGCGCAAGGGGAGACAGCATGGAGTGATGAAAACGAAGCATTCGGCAATCGCAGCCGAGAAACGGCATCCGATGATGTCACGGAAGAGCGATGGACGTGCTGTGAGAGTTGGGGGAAGGGGACGCATCAGTTGGAGGCGGGCTTGCGGCAGACAAAGAGCATCATGGGGGTGAAGAGCTTGGTGCGGCCGCCGTCGACGAGCGCGTCGGCAGCTGTGACGAGCGATGCGCCGACCGAGTGAGTGCCCTGAGGAACGAGGCGCAGGGTCTCGAGGACCTTGACGGCGGTCTGCGTTGTCGCACGTCCGATCTTGGTCATGCGAGCGACGGTGAAGTAGTCCCAGACGGTCTGGCAGTCTCGGAGGCTGCCGGCGATAGGGTAGTACCAGGGGATCTTGTCGCCGCGGTCGGCGAGGTCCTCCTCGTGCTCGATCTGGAAGCCGACAGTCTTGAGAGCGTTGCGAGCGGCCTTGATGGAGCGCATCTCGGGGATGCCGTCGCCAACCTCGATGCCGTGGGCGATGCGCTTGTGCTCGGGGTTGGAGGGGTCCCAGGCGTCTGTCATGCACCACTCATACACGCCGAAGATTCCGCCGGGCTTGAGGACCTTTTGGATCTGGCCGTAGATGCCCTCAAAGTTGGGAGCGTGGCAGGTGGCTTCGATGGCGTAGACGGCGTCGAAGCTGTTCTCGCCGAATTGCTCGTCGAGCTTCATGAAGTCACCCTTGACGAACTCGACCTGAGCGGAGAGGCCGGCCTTTTCGGTGTACTTGCGTGCGCGCTGGATCTGGTATTCGTTGTTGTTGAGGCCGACGACGTTGACGTCTGCGAAGCGAGCGATCTCGCGTGCGGGGCCGCCGACGCCGCAACCGACGTCGAGGACGCGCATCTTGGGCTTGAGGCTCATCTGGTGTGCGAGGTAGTGCTCGTGACGGGCGATGGCCTGCATGAAGGCCTCTCCGGGGTAGTAGCGTGCGAAGTGGAAGTTCTGGCCCCAGCCATACTCGTAGAGGTCGGTGGCGCCGTCATAGTAGCCGTTGACTACGGAGGTGTACTCGGAGAGACGGTTTGCCATGTCGGTAGCCGAGTCATCCTTGGAGTCCTTCTGCCAGAACTTGGTGTAGTTGGCGATGCCCTCGTTGTTGCGGACGTTGGTAGCGGTGGGCGCCATTTCTGCAGGAAAGAATGATGGGTGTCAGTCGAGCGGGCTGGCGCAAGTGTCGCGTGCAGGCACATCTACTCACTGGAAGAGTTGAAACGAGTGTTGGGATAGGGGTGTAGGGGGAAAGATATTTGACAGCGGAGGTGGTGGTAGTGTCGATGCAACGGTGGAGTTGGGTGATGCCAAGCAAGGCGCCCGGGGTTGAGGTCGGCCATACCATTACGACCACTTCGCACGCATGTGCCATTTGGCGTGTGCTGCTTGTTGGGTTGGGCTTGGCTGCAGCCACCCACGAGAAGGCGAGAGAGAGAGCGCGAGTTGGCCAGCGCGCGCCTGGCAGTTCTTCTTGCATGCACGCACGCGGCTGTTGCGGCGGCGGAAATCACCAGATTTCGAGTGCATCTGCCGAGGACCCACACGCACGCAGGGTGTGTCGCGTCTGATTCCGACTGATTTCCAAAACGAATTTTTGGCCGCCACCGACCAACACAGCCATCCGCGGGTGGGGGGCCGGGGGGGGGGGGGGGGGGGGGGGAAAGGAGCGTGAATTGGGCGACACGCTGCCTCGCGCCAGCACGCGTTCTGGCAAAGCAGCCAATGACACGCCGTCCGCTCGTCCTGCTTGCGTTGTTCCGCTGCTGAAAAATGACCTGATTTCGCCGTGCGCCGGAGCCATAGAGCCGCTGCGGAAGTCTACTTTTGGGCGGGCTGACCTCGCTTTGTAATCAACGGTCATCATTCATTGCTCCTCCACTTTGGCGGATCCAGCCAATTTTTAGGCTTCCGGTATGGAAAGGGTGCTTTGATGCATTGGAGCCGTTCCATCGGCACCTCCGCTTTCACCCCAAACGAGCGACGGGAGCAGCCGCCCAAGCATCCTAGCCGCCATGTCTTCTGCATCGGAACAGCGGGGCCTCTTTGGCGGTGCCATCACCGTGAGCCTGCCGAAGGGCTTTATCGATGCAAGCGACTTTCGTCAGGTGCCCGACAACCAGGAGGTCCTCGTCAGAGACGACTCGGACGTCAGCCTCATCATCGAGGTGCTGCAGCTAGCCACCGACGAGGGAGCAGACGAATCGCTCGACAAGGCTGTAAGGTGAGTGCGCCCTTCTGGTAGGATGGAGCACAGCGCCGCACTTGCAGCTGACGCTAGACTCGCTTTCGGTGCTGCAGATTTCACTTTGATTCGCTCGCTCATGACAATTCGGCCAGCAGCTCTTCGATCCAGGCAACCCAGATCCCCACGCAGCAAACGGCGCAACCGCCCGCCACTCCGCCGCCTGCGCTGCTCACCGGAACGCAGCTCGTGCGCAAGTTTGGCAAGTCTACCGAGCCCGAAGAGCAAGTCACCATCCGTGTGGCGCTTTGGCGACTCGTCTCCAAAAACATCGATCTCGTCCTGAGCGTCAACGAGCCGGCCAACGCTTCGTCCTCATCACCGAGCCAATCCGGCCTGGCCCAATCTGCCTTCGAGATGGCAGCAGCCTCCCTGCAGATCCGTGACTGGGATCTGTTTGCGTAATGCGAATCTTGCATCGATTGTTTGAGTGCAGTGCGTCTGTAGGATATCATCGGTTGGTTGCTGAGCGTGACGTTGGTCATTCCTAGTCAACACTTGCCAGGGTCTTGATGGCTCAGCCGACGCGTGCGTCCGTTGAAATGCACCTTTTTGGTGATTTTGACGCACTCGGGCAGCGCGACGCACTCGTGCCGATCCCAAGCAAATGCACGTCAGCTTTGGCCACCTTGAAAGCCCATCAATCGCACACCGCCGCTTGCTCCTCACCATACCCTCGTCTATCCATCCCAAATCCACACCAGACCACGCTCCGCATCGTACGAGCTACCGAGCTCAATCGCACCCATGGTGGTCGCCTTCCACACCGGCGCATCCTCCTCCCTCGCATCCTAGCCTGGCTTCCGCGTGCACACTAGCTCTCGGCGCCACCTGCGCTCTGGGGCAGCCCCGCGCCCTCACCATGTCTCAGTCGACGCTCACAGCCGTCACCAAACGCAAGGTGATGGGTCGTATGGACACGGCTCCTGCCGAGTCCCCGTCCAGCTCCGTCACCCCAAATGCTCGTCCACGCATCATCCGAGCTCAACATGGCTACTCTTCTCCCTCCCTCTCTAACTCAACAACGCCAACAGCCTCGCGTCCGATCGCAGGCACCGGTCGCGCTCGCGTCGACATGTCGGCGTTCGCAAGTCCCGCTCAATCCAGCCCAGCCATGTCTCCCTCCACCCACCGCCCCATGTCTGCGTCCTCGGCCGCATCAGCCACCATAACTGCAAGGCTGTCCGCTCCATCGCCTTCGGTTCGCTCTCACACTCCCGTGCAAGCCAAGTCAACCTCTTCGACAGTTGGCATCTCGGCGTCCTCCTACAAGCTCCAAGAAGCCCGCATCGATCCTTCCGTCGACTCTAACCTCGCCTCTCTACGCTCGCCCAGGATACGCACTCGCAACGGCAGCATCGATCTGTCAGCTTCACCATCCCCTTCTCTGGCATCACCCACATCGCGAGCTCCACCAGCTTCCCAGTCCATGGCTTCCTTCCCGAGAGCCGAGCAATCGCAGTTCCAGAAGCCCTTCACGTCCGCCGCATCGCCTCGCCCCGCTCCGGCTTTGCCATCTCGCCAACTGCTCTCACCTCAACGACACCAAGCGCCTGCCGACCCGGCCGCGCTCAGAGCAAGCATTCGCTCTCCCTCGCCCACCCAAACAGCAGCATCAACTCCCTCTCTCGGACGTGCGTCTTCGCTTCAGAACACCACGCAACCGCATGCCCAGATCCCATCAGGTCGACAAACGCCTTCAATAGCCTCGGCCCACGCATCATCATTCGGAGGCACCGCACCGCCTAGGCTGGCAAGTGACTCTGCATCCAGCACGCCCTCCGAAGATCTCCCAGCGCCCCCAACTTCGGCGGGTGAACGCTGGCCCGACGTGGCATCCGGCGGCTACTTCAGGCCCGATCAGACCCCGGCTGCGTCCACCTGGCGCGCGTCGTTACGATCCAGCTCTACGACCCAGCGCGCCGCAATACCATCCGCTTTTGCGGATCTTGCAGATGGCCTCCGGTCCCCGCGTCGCTCCGAGGACGCTCGCAGCAGCTTTGCATCCAGCTCTCATCCGGCATTGATGGCGAGCTTGCCCTTGTCTCCCACCTCGGACACGCCACGCTCCCCAAGCGAGGCCGGCGAGGCCGAGGAGGCTCGTGTCCACCGTAAGCTGCTCGACCTGGAAATCACCAACAAGAGTCTCTTGGCCATCAATTCGGCGCTCGAAGTCACCAAGCTCAAACAGGCTAAAGAGATCCGCGAGCTCAAGAGACGGCTCAGAGAAGGCAGGAGTCTCTCGTTTGGTGCAGTATCTCGTGACTCTGTCGGGAGTGGCATCATCAGTGACGATGACGGCCTGGAGTTGGATAGCGATGAAGAAGCTGGCGAATTCACCAGGGAGGATCCGGAGTTGGAAGCGGCGCATCAGCGATGCAAGGACTTGGTCGATGGAATGGTCGAGCAGGCGCGTCGAGCCATCCTCGCTGAGTACGAGGCGCCGGAAAGCACGGGCGGCAAAGTTTTGCATCCCGCCGAAATCGAAGAGATGCAACGCGTCGCCGACGAAGCTGATGAGACTGGAGCTGATTCCACGTTCGCAACCGATCTGCTCGAAACGTCCATCACTTTCGACCACTCTTCCGGCGACACGAGTCGCGAGGATCTACCAGCAAGCTCATCCCTGCAGCTTCCGAATGGCACACATCTGCCGGCCAATGCCTTGTCCTCGAATCATGCAGACAACGCTGTCGACCCGATGCCGAAGCACAGTGGCCCTTATGCAAGCGGCGGAGATGTTTCCATCGACTGAGGCTCGGCGCTCTGGTCTCCGGTCTCCAGCCTCAGCGACAGCTTTCTTCGCATCGCAATCGTCTCATCATCACTTTCGCAATGATACCCCCTCTTTGTTCTGTCTCACGGCTCACGAATCTGCTGAAGCTTCACAGCGGCGTTGCCGTTCAGTCCAAAGTGGGCAAGCGGAAAGCTGGCGTGAATCGTGAATTTGAGCCTGGTCCTGCCTCTGCAGGAACCGCGCGACTGGATTCAACTCGACACTCGACATCGACCATGCAACCCTGCATCAGCTAGCTAGGCGGACGATCTCGACGATGTCGTTGTTGCTGTTGAAGTGTCTGCTGCAGCGAGCAATTCGTCGACTACGATATCGAATAGGCTATAGATGAGATGCTTGTTGAGCCTCTTGTTCTGTAGCGCCGAGAACACGCGCCTGGTTCCCTTTCGTGCGTTCTCTCGACCGACAAAGTTGGCCGCAAGCTCGGGGATGAGGCTTGCGAGCTTGCTGTTTGCATTTTCCCGCAGCGCGTCCTTCTCGGCCGCAGTCCTGGGCGGCGTCGGCTCCTTGAGCACGCCTTTGGGCCACAGGCTCACCTTGAATGTGGCGAGGTAGGTTTTGAGCGACGGAGGCGCCAACGCAGTGGTGAAGGTCTCTCGAATCTTGCGTTCCACGGTGGAGCCAAACAGCTGCTGAAGAAGGATGACGATCGCTTGGCGACGCAGCCAATTGTTCTTTTCGTGAAGCTCAAAGACCTCGGTGAAGAGGTCGCAGATGGGCTCGGTCCAGTATGTGGTGCCCGCACCAGCAGCCTCGCGCAGCTCTGCGGGCGAAGCATCCTTGTCCATCGCCTGCGAGACCATGTCGATGTCGGCGATCCCCTGCACGAGCGAGTTGCCGGATTTGTTCTGCACCTGCGTTGACAGACGTTGAACGACGACATCCAACATCGATGGGCCGATGCCGATGAGGTCATCGAGACCCTCTGCAACGCCTGTCATGCCCTTGAAGAGCGTTTTGACCAGTCCGCCACTTGCCGGAGGTTTCCTGCCTGGCGTTGCGATCGCAGGGAGGTGTTGTGGCGGAATTACGTGACCACCGTCCTCGGAAACGCGCATGTCGAGACTGGATATCGGAGTCGAGGGCGTCTGCGAAAGAAAGTGTCTCAGCTCCTCGCTTTCGCACGCCACCTTGAGTTTGACGAGAGCCTGCAAGTACCTCTCCAGCGCCGCCTTCCTCGCGTCCACGAATGGCGCGTGAACGAGACCGACTAGGCGCTTGCCGGGAAAGTCCGACTCGAGGGCGCGAACCTCTGCGAAACGCTCCTTGAGCGACTGATGCAGAGACCAGAACTCCGAATATCTCCTTCCGACAATCCAGCCACGGGCCGTGGGGCTCCCATCGGTGCCTTTTGCTGCAGCTTTCGACCTACCCGCATCGGGCTCGGTGATGCCAATCTCGATGATGTAAACGGCGAACTCCTTGCCCTCGTCGTCGGTCGAAATCATCGTGTCTTGGATCGAGATCTTAGTGTGGCCGGGGATCAGCTGGCTTGCAGCCAGTTGCTGTTGGAGCTGGTTGCGCTGCCAACGGGTATCGCGAGCTTCGCGGCGCACCGCTTGAACGGACTGTGCTAGCAGACGCATTTCGCTGGGTCTGGCTCCGGTCAGCTCTGCTTTTCTGGCGAGGGCATCCAGGATCTCCGCTTGCGCTTCGAGCTTTTCGAGATGCACGTCGAGCCTTCGGACCTCTTGTGGAAGATTTAGATTGAGGGCAGCGATGCTGGTAAGTGCACCGTCTGAGGATCCATCCTCGTTTTTGGTGCTGTTTTCTGAGGCTGGCGTTGTTGCATTAACTGCTTCGCTCACCTTCCGATGGTGACTGCTGATGTCGGAGCCATTTGACTGCTCGGCATCGATCGCGAATCTGGCCGATTTTGCAGCACTTGGACCCAGGGATGCAAACGCTGATCGGTTGCCACTTTTGTTGAGGTCGTCGTCAATGATGCTTTGCAGCACCGTCTGGAGTTCGTCAATCTTCTCGACATGGATGAAATCCGAGCTGCTTTCACCGCGATGGTCCTCGGCAAGCTGGCCGTCGTGTGTCTCGTCGAATTCGTCGAAGAGCGGGTCTTCACGAAAGAGCGGGGTCCTTCCATCCGGACCCACGTGTTGCGTGCGTCCTCCGATGAGGATGTCGAGATTGTCGGACTTTGCACTCGCCTTGGACCTGCTAGCGCCGAGCGAGTCGCCGAAGAGGTCCGATTGTTTTGACTCCGGGCCGATAGGGGTATCTGTGCCGAAAAGATCGGCGTGCTCAAAGTGTGGCTTGGACGAGCGGGCGATGGGCCGTTGCGCTACTTCTGTCGGGCTGCTGGCGTGATTGTGTAGGCGAGGCTGCGGATCTGCAGAAAGGGAGCCGACGCTAGATGCGAGACCAGCGGCAAGGTGCGGATTGGGATTGAGATCCTGAGCAGCCTTGATGAACAAGTTGCCCTCGCGGAAGCTCGGCCAATCCTCGTCCTCCATCTCTTGGTAGACCTGCTTCTGTGCGCGCAGGACGTCGCGCCTGACGCGCCAGACGTGCAGGGCGGTGATGCGAGCATCGTCGTCGGCGTTGAGAAACTGTCTTGCACTGTCGATGTACTCTTGTGAAACCTTGATGGTGGGCGAAGAGTAGTAGACGGAGTCAAACATGCGGAGGTCTTCCTTCAATGTCTGCACTGCGGCCGGCGATGGCGGGGGAGCCCTTGCAGCGGCATCGAGCTGGTCTCTCTCTGCGAGTGGATCGGCATCCGAGTCTTCGAGAGGGTTCTTGAAGGACTCGACGAGCATCCAAAACTGGACCAAGATGGATCTCTTGCGACGGTCCATGAATTCCATGAAGATGGAGAGGCTGGACGGATTGAGAAGCACGTCGTGGAGCTTGACTCGGGAGGCGTTTGGATCTGCACCGGCGGAGGCTTTGGTGGAGACGTTTGGAACACCTTTGTGCACGCTGAGTTGAGCGATCCTGTGCTCTGCTGCGGAATGCGCCGTCTCGAGGCGGTGAAGGTAGGATTTGAGTTTGGCGCGCGAAGCATCGTGCGAGTCGTCGGAGGTGCGTTCTAGTGTCGACTTTGTCTTGCGGATCTGAACGGCAATGTCGTTCTTGGTCCTGCGAAGTTCGAGAAGGGAGGTGGCATTCCTAATCGACTTGAGGAAGGCGTCAAAGGATTTCTGGTCAGGCTTCTTGGCATCTTGGGTCCAGGGTAGAAGGTTCTTGGCATCGATCTCGGTAAAAGGGACGACGGTACGCGATCGAGCCGGCTGCGACGCGGAGGAGGAATCTTGCTTATCCAGGGCTTCACGCAGCTTGCCCACGAGGACTTTCTCGTGGAGGGCAGCGCCGGCCTTTTGCTCGAGCAGATTGTTCCAGAAGTCAGGATCGCATATGATATCGATGACTGTGAAGAGTACGGTGCAGCTGAGTACCTCGCGGACGAGAATTCGGACCGAGGGGCTCTGGCTCTCCGGGTACGGCATGACGGCGCGGATGATGCGAGCCGAGATGGCTCGAAGGTAGGCTTGCTCTGATGGCTTTGTGTGCGGACTGCTCATGTCGCCGACTGCCGGATGGAGGAGACCGTCTTCGAACTTGCGCGCCAGAAACAAGTCGGACTGGTCGCTTCCAAAGTTTGCCAGGTGCGTTGTGCCGGAAGCGCCGCGGAAGTCGATCTCAGCCTTTCGGTAGGAGTGGATGTGGGCGGTGATGCGCGGCATGAGTCTGCGGACGACGAGATCGGCATGGTCGACGCGGGAGGCGAGGGCTGCGAGCGTGTGCAGCGCGTCTCGGAGGGTATGTTGGACAGCTTGTGGAAACTCGGGGGCGGATTCTTGGCTGGCTGGCTTCTCGGAGCCGGTGGCCAGAGGGGTGTGCCACTTGCAGACAAAGTCGCGCAGAATGAGTTGGATGAGCTCGTCGAGAGCGTCGGAGAGAGACGAGGGCTCGCGGCTGTCTTGAGCGGTGGCATAGACGGATGGAGGGTCGCGAGCCCATCGCAAGCGGGTGCGCTGCGCGGACCAAGCAGCTGGAGTGAGAAAGGCGAGTGGTGGTAGCGAGCGGAGTTGGTGGTTGGCGCGGTAGGAGGAGCTGGACGTGGACTTTACGTTGGCGATATGGCAAGCGACAAGATATGCGACGATGAGCAAGAGAGACCAGATGGAGATGAGGAGGGGAGCTGCCCACACGAAGCTGGACCAGTGGAGGCGGAGGGCTGCATTGAGGAGCAATGGCGGCAGCAGCAGCGCCACGAAAGCGAGGGTGGAGAGCGACGAGGCCATTCTTGACAGGGAACCCCACGACGAAGGCAAGCACCGAAAGAATGAGCTGAAGCTCGGTCAGGACGAGTCGGTCAGGACGAGGCGGAATGCATGCTTGTGATTGCGGTGGTGAGTCGCATACAAAACAGCACCTCAGCCATCGATGTGCGTGAGGATGAAGGTGTTGGTGCAACGTGCATCTCGAAAAGCGTGCGAGCGACAGGGTCCAAGCGTCGGTCGCGTGTCGGTTTCCAGCGATTCTTGCGGGATTTTGTGTGCGATTGTTGTTCTTTCCAGAATGTTAAGGCTTTGCTGCCCCTGAGCTTCGAAAGGAACACCCGCGCCGCCTGTCTGGACGCGTTACGCCGCGATTCGACGTGCTATTTAGTCTGCCTGTTGATTAGCGTGCAGCGCCCCCAGGCTTGTCGAGTGTCGGGCGTTGCCGGACAGGCACCTCAAAATAGAGCCGAGGCATCGTGCCGCATCCGCGCCTCAATTGGAGCTTTCGTCAGCTCGTTGATTGCCATGGCGGAGCCCGGGCGAAGGGGAGTTGCGCTTGATGCCGTCCAAGCTCAGGGCGTGTACCCGATCTTGACCCGATCTTCTCGACAGCGTCTTGTATGCGGATCATGACGCGGATCCCTGGGCAGCCCTCGACGGCTCTTGACACTGAGTTCCAGCACTCGTGCGGGATGCTTCGGACCGGGATGGGCTCGCAGAGACAAGGGAAGCAGGGTGCAGATGCAGCTGCAGCTCGTCGATCGCGCTCGGGCAAGGATGGCCGTCGGCATGCGGCTCGGAGGAGCGTCGCGGTGGCGTCGCTGAGGGCCCCGCCCCTACTCGACTGCATCGCCTCTCTCTGGTTGAAGCCACTTCGGTCGATGTGTAGGACTGTATGCGCGCGATACCGATGCGGGGGATGCGCCGGACCAGCGTTCTTCTGTAGCGGCCGACGGCGGGACGCGCGGGGGCCACGC
Organism: Moesziomyces parantarcticus; assembly: GCA_023212605.1. Classification (NCBI taxonomy): domain Eukaryota; kingdom Fungi; phylum Basidiomycota; class Ustilaginomycetes; order Ustilaginales; family Ustilaginaceae; genus Moesziomyces; species Moesziomyces parantarcticus. The sequence goes on along the minus strand of JALCCF010000018.1, from coordinate 136,782 downwards.
CGACTCGGGCGTGGAAGGAGATGTGCATACAATGAAGTGTGCACGTTGGCAGCCTGGCAGCCTGGCTATACTTTGCGGGCGGTGGTGTTGGGCTGCGGATTTCATTGCCATTTCATCGGAAGCGATTCATTCTCAGACTCGGCGGTTCAGCAGCAGCAGCTGCAAATGTGCTGCCGGCGACGGAGGTCCGCAGCGAAGCCGACACCAAAGTCCTCTCTTGCTGAGCTGCGGGGCGAAGCGGCTGCGGCTGCGGTTTGGGCATCAACGTGGGCAGCGCATCATCATCAATGTCAACTTTAGGCGAGACTCGAATTTTGCTGATGGGCAGTGCTCAAATTTCAGCGCCAGTTCGAAAATCGTGAATCCTCGTCTTGCGCCCGGAAAAAAAAGGAAGCCTCGGTGATGAACCTTTTTTTTGACAGGACAAGTGCCACATGCAGCCGGAGCACAGGCGCGCGGGCAGCTGAGACTGCTTTTTCTTTTTTTTTTGGCCCTTCGCTCTTGCATTTGGCGCCGATTGAGCTGCACGTCTGGCGCGTTTGCGCTCGGTGATGCTCTGCAGATGGGCAAGGCGACGAGCAACGACGCGCACAATCCAATCCGACTGCCGCACCAACATTCTCGCTTCTCGCCAGCCAGCCAGCCAGTCAGCCCGCCCGCGCACACACGCACACACACGCACGCTTCACCAAGCGTCACCCAACTTGCTCCTCATCATCTCGCCTTGTCTCTCCACCACCACCATCAAGACCACCACCACCACCATCGCCAACACCCAACAATCCGTCACAAACATGTCCAAGGATCACACCGCGCTCCCCATGCAGAGCCTTTCCATCGATGAGAAGGCGGGCCACGACCCCATCACCGGCCACCGCACCCCTTCCGTGGGCACTCCCGGTCACAGCGGTATGGGCGCGCAGCCCAACGGTGGCATCCTCCCCGGCGGCGCTCCCAAGAACGACAAGAAGAAGATTCACCCCGCCGTCATCATCATCCTCTGGATCGCGCTCTCCAGTAGCGTCATCGTGTACAACAAGTAAGTCTCGCGCCCATCTATCTCCCTCATGGCATCCTCTCGCCCGCGCCCGTCTTGCCACCAATTGCTGACCCCTTCCTCTGGCTTCGCATCAACAGGTTCGTCCTTGACCCCAACCAGCTCAACTTCCCCTTCCCCGTCTTCCTCACCACTTTCCACATGGCTTTCGCCACCGTCGGTACAAGGCTGCTCGCTCGCTACACCCACCTCCTCGACGGCCTAGCCAACGTAGAGATGACCAACGAACGCTGGATCAAGAACATCCTCCCCATCGGCGCCCTCTTCTCCTGCTCCCTCATCTTCAGCAATATGGCCTACCTCACCCTCGGCGTCAGCTTCATCCAGATGCTCAAGGCCTTCACCCCCGTCGCCGTCCTCCTCATCTCGTTCGCCTTTGGCCTCAAGCAGCTCTCGGGCTCGCTCACCATGATCGTCGGCTGCATCTCCTTCGGCGTCGCCCTCGCCTCCTACGGCCAGGGCGACTTTGCCATGTCCGGCTTCATCTGCCAGGTGCTCGCCATCGCCTTCGAGTCGTCGCGTCTCGTCATGATCCAGGTGCTCCTCCAGGGCCTCAAGATGGACCCTCTCGTCTCGCTCTACTACTTTGCGCCCGTCTGCGCCGCCATCAATGCATGCGTCCTCCCCTTCACCGAGGGCCTCCTCCCCTTCTTCCAGATCTCCAACCTCGGCCCCTTTGTCCTCTTCACCAACGCTGGTGTCGCCTTCGGCCTCAACATCGCCGCCGTCTTCCTCATCGGCGCAGCTAGCTCCTTGACCCTCACGCTCGCGGGCGTCATCAAGGACATCCTCCTCATCCTCGGCTCCATGCTCCTCCTCGGCGACACCGTCACCGGCCTCCAGTTTGTCGGCTACGGCATCGCCCTCGCCGGTCTCGTCGCCTTCAAGACGCACAAGGGTTGATCCCCGCCTGCTCTCCGCCCGCCCTCGGCACCTCGCGCCCCAAAGCGTGCTCTCATAGACGTCGCATCCTCCCTCTTCAACTGTCTTTACGTTCCTGCACATCCCCCGCTTCCCCCTAGGTCTCTCATGCTCACACCATGACAATGTCACTCCCACCACGTCCCTCGCCTCCCGACTTCCCTTCCGGCCCCCCTGCGCCCTCTCCAAGGCCTCAACATGTCTGCATGCTCTCCGCCTGCTGCCTCTGTCTTGTATTCCCCTTGCTCAAGGATAGACTCTGATCTGCTGTACTTTGAACTTTTTTTTTTTGCTTGATTCGATTCCCAATCGCGCTTTGCATGTCCGTCGGCCGTGACCATCGATCCTGCAAAACCAGTGAGGGCTGCTGACAGCGGAGAGAGCCACGGCCAGGATGATCGCTGTTAGGGCGCTTCTTTTCTCGTGACAAGAAATTCGAGTCGCGAGGCTGAGCCACTTTACGCGTCGGCTCTGCCCAAGAACAACACCGCGAGGGTGGAGGTCGCGAACTCTTTTTTCTTCCTGGCATCCTCGAAGCCTCCTTCCTGGCCTCGGCACTGCGTGACGCCTCCATCCACTCTGTAACCTCTCGTCCCGGTGCTTCACCGCACCATGTCATCATGGTCGACCTCAACACCGAGCTCAAGCTTCCTGTTCCCGGGACCGCGTCCGATCCTAATCTCGCATCGCGCGACTTTTCATTCCCTTATCCGCAAGCCTACTCGATCCAGCTCGACCTGATGCGCCAGGTCTTCTCCACCATCGAAGACGGCAAAGTTGGCCTGTTCGAAAGCCCGACCGGCACCGGCAAGTCTCTCTCCCTCATCTGTGCAGCGTTCACCTGGCTAAGGCACAACGCTCGTCGAGCCTCCAAAGGTGTCGCCGGCGATTCGGCAGACGAGCCAGATTGGGTGGTGCAGCACGCGCAGGACCGCAAGCGCAAGGCGCACGAATCGCACGAGCTCGAGCTCAAGGAACGAATCGCTGCGGCGCGCTCGCGCCAATCGGAGCTGAAACGGCGCCGTCTGGATCATACAATCCCCGAAGCTCGCAGCAATGGAAGAAGAGAGCAAGACTCGGACGATGACATGCTGATCGACGAGGACGAGGGAGAGAAGGGAGCGAAGGCGCTTCGCATGGCCACCTACTCGCGTACAGCCTTGGCCGAATCTTCTATCCAGCAGGACAACCTCTCGCCAGCGGTACGCGCACTCATGCAGCAGTACGAGCAGACGCACAATCGCGGTCAGCAGGACGACGAGGAACCCGAAACGCTTCCCCGTGTCATCTACGCCAGCCGCACCCACTCGCAACTATCCCAATTCGTCGCCGAGCTCAAGAAGACGTCGTTCGGAGCGGGCGACGTCCTCAACGCCGAGGATCTGCCCGTGCGAACCATCGCGCTGGGAAGCCGCAAGCAGATGTGCATCAACGATTCCGTCCAGAGTCTTGCGCGACGCAAGGGCACCGAGGCGATGAACGAGCGATGCCTCGAGCTGATGAAGGCCAAAAAGGCCAAGTGTGCAGCACTGCCGTCGTTCGACCTGGCGGGGCGCGCGCAGATCCTCGAATTCCGCGACGCCGCCATGGCGCAGGTGGGCGATATCGAGGACCTCGTCCAGCTAGGCAAGGAAACCAAGACATGCCCGTACTTTGCTGCGCGTACAAGCGCCAAGCAGGCCGAACTCGTCACACTGCCCTACAACCTGCTCTTGCAGAAGGACGCGCGCCAGGCACTGGGCATCAGCCTCGAGGGCTGCGTCGTGCTCATCGACGAAGCGCACAACCTTATCGACACGATCCTCGGCACTCACTCGGTCACCATCGACTCACGCCAGATCGCTCAAGCCACGCGCCAGATCGATGTGTATCTGGACCGGTTTGCGCTGCGCCTCAAAGGGTCGAACGAGGCCAACCTGCGCAAGGTGCGCCGGTTGCTTTCGGCCATGTCGACCTTCTTCTCTCAGCACTGTGCCAAGAAGGGCGAGGCCGAAGTGGTGATGTCTGCCGCCGAGCTAGTGCGCGGATTGGCAGGCAGCTTGGATCAGATCAACCTCCTGACGCTCGAGACGTGGTTGAAGGAGACGCAGATCGCACGCAAGATCAGCGGCTACGCAGACAAGCACGCAGCCCGCGCAACTACCGAGCCCATCGCCAACGGTGCCGGAAGCGGTCGTCGACCTACACAAACAACGCCGAAAGCCAGCCAGGTCGACAAGGATACCCCGAGTCAAAGTGCCATCTCGAGCATGCATGCGATCGAGTCGTTTATTCTCTCTCTCGCCCACCGATCCGAGGACGGTCGGGTGGTGCTTTCGCGCCTCGACGACGCGGGCGAGCCGTTGGTGCGCGCCAAATACCAGCTGCTCAACCCGTCTCACGCATTCAAGTCGCTCGTCGACGAGGCTCGATCCGTGATCCTAGCCGGCGGCACCATGGAGCCTCTCTCGGACTTCCGCCAGCAGCTTCTTCCCTTCCTACCGCGGGACAAGCTGGTCGAGTTTTCGTGCGGCCACGTGATCCCGCCGAGCAACCTCATGGTGAGCGTCCTGGGCTGCAGCCCCAAGGGTGTGCCGTTCGAGTTCAAGTTCGACTCGCGCGAAAACGTCGAGCTGATCGACGAGCTCGGGCGTACGCTGATCAACCTGTGCAACGTGGTGCCCGCAGGGCTGGTGGTGTTTGTGCCGAGCTATGCGTTCCTTGACCGCGTCATGGCGCGCTGGAAGGACACAGCCTCTGGCGACTTGCTCAAGCGCCTCGGCGCCAAGAAGAAGGTCTTCACCGAGCCCAAGACGACCATGGAGGTGGATCGGGTGCTGCAGGACTACACCGCTGCGATTTGCGAATCCGGCAGCGCGGGTGGGGCCATCATGTTTGCCGTCGTCGGCGCAAAGTTGTCCGAGGGCATCAACTTTTCCGACGACCTGGCGCGCGCCGTCGTCATGGTTGGCATGCCCTTCGCCAACATGCACAGTCCGGAGCTCGCCGAACGCATGAAGTATGTGCGCGAGCTTGCCAAGCAGATTCCACAGGCCGCCAACGCACTCGACCCCGTAAGTGCCCACCTCGCCTCAGTGAGACGGAGAGACATGACTGACACCACAACTTTCGTGTGCTGAGACCACAGGGCCACGAGCTGTACACGAACCTGTGCATGAAGGCCGTCAACCAGTCGATCGGGCGAGCTGTACGGCACCAAAACGACTATGCGGCGCTGATCCTGCTCGATCGGCGATACGGCCGGCCCGAGATCAGGCAGCGCCTTCCAGGATGGATCCGCCAGGAGGTCAGCATCGCCGACCGCTTCGGCGGGCTCATCAAACAGACGGCTGCCTTCTTCAAGGATCGAAAGACGCGAGCATCGTAGCGGGCAAGGGACATTATTCAATGACACTCACAGCGACACTTCCTCACTGTGAGCTTCGACCAAGGGTGAAGGGGTGTCTGGTCGTGAGTGCTAGCAAGACACGGCAATTGGCCGCGAAATTTGCCAGGCTGCCGGCAGTAGCAGTGAGTGAGGCGCAAACCCGAAATTTTTCCGGACGCTGCCCAGTGCCGCTGCAGTGGGCCGAAATCTATGGTCGGTGCGTTGGGCGCGTCATCGCTGACTTGTCTTTTCGGCCTTGTCGCAGGGCCATTTGGCGTCACGCGTCTGTGGCCGACGGTCCGTCAAAACCGACGCAAATTGAGGCTCGGCGCCAACACCTCGCGCCGGGGTTTTGGGTGGGGTCCCCGCACTCGTCCCTTTTGGTTCGACTGTCCAGAGACATCCTCTCCCCTTTCCTCCATACCAGCCCATTGAGGAGCCTTTCGCAATCATGCTCACACGTACCGCACTGCGTCGAACGCTTCGTCTTGCCGCCGCTGCTCGCGGTCGACCGGCACAACTGCTCGCACGCACGTACGTGCAGTCATCCACGCTCTCGACGCCCATCGTAGTGGGCAGCACCTCTACGACGCTTCGTAGCTTTGCCACTACGCCGCGTCGACTGGCGACCGAGATCAAGCCGTATCTGCTCGCCGACGTTGGCGAGGGCATCACCGAGTGCGAGATCATCAAGTGGTTCGTCCAGCCGGGCGCGGTCGTGCAGGAGTTCGACCCGATCTGTGAGGTGCAGTCGGACAAGGCGTCGGTCGAAATCACGTCCCGATACGCAGGAACCATCAAGAGGCTTATGCACAAGGAGGGCGATGTGGCGAAAGTCGGTCATGCGCTGTGCGAGATCGAAATGCAGTCCGACGGCGACGCTGCTCCCGAGACAGCGGAGAAGGACGAGGTGCAGATCACGGGCGTGTCCCACGAGTCCGAATTCAAGGGCGTTGACATGGAGGGCTTCGTCTCGGCAGAACACAAGCACTCCAATGGTGGCGGAAGCACTGGCGGGCGAGAGGTTCTGGCTACACCCGCTGTGCGAAGAGTGTCTCGCGAACACAACGTCGATCTCGCCCAAGTGCAAGGCACGGGCCGCGATGGAAGGATCACCAAAGAAGACGTGCTCAACTTTGTCCAAAAGGGTGCCCAGCCCGCACAATCTGCCGCCTCTTCATCCACCTCAGCACCAAGCCCCACATCCTCGGCTGCAGGCACGACCGAGGTGATCGACTTGACGCCTGTGCAGAGGGCCATGTTCAAGGCCATGACCGCCACGCTTTCCACGCCTCACTTTGCCTACTCGGACGAGATCGATGTGACGGAGCTGGACAATGTGCGCAAGTTGCTTTCGGCCTCCATTCCCGAGCGCTACACTCAAGCCGGCGATGCATCCTACACCAAGCTCACCCTGCTACCTTTGCTGGTCAAGGCGATGAGTCTGGCGCTTCACGATCATCCTATGTTCCGAAGCACACTCAATGCTGACCAGAAGCTTGTTCGTCGTTCGTCACACGATGTCTCCATCGCCCTTACAAGCAAGGTCGGTCTCCTGACGCCGTGCATCACCGACGTCCAGACCAAGTCGATCTACGATCTGTCTGGCTTCATCACGCGTCTTCAGACCGTCGCCGCCTCACCAAAAGGGCTCGCACCCGCAGACTTGAAGCCAACCGGAACCATCACGCTCAGCAATGTCGGCGCCGTGGGTGGCGGTACATACACACATCCCCTCTTGCCTCCGACCGGTCAACTCGCCATCGGCGCTCTCGGAAGGAGCCGAATCCTGCCGCGCTTTGCGTCGGAAATCCCTTCACTCAAGTGCAACGACCCCGACAAGATCGTGCGACGCCTCATCATGTCGGTCTCCTTCACGGGCGACCACAGGGTCGTCGAAGGCGCCGATCTCGCGCGCCTCGTCAATCGCTGGAAACAGCTCGTCGAAAACCCCTCCCTCTGGCTTGGCCTCTTGGCCTGACCGTCACCGAGACTCACTGCATCTCTTTAGAATCATCCACTTCAATCGCATGCCTTGTGCCCGACAGAAGCGCGTGAGACGGGACGACCATCGCATCGGGACGCTTGGAGAGATTTGGGCGTTCTGCTTGGATTGAGCGGTGCAGCAGCTATGATTTACAAAGGCGGGCGTGTCTTCTCAAGATGGGGGAGAACGGGCGCGGAAACTTTACTCGACGGTGACAGACTTGGCCAGGTTGCGCGGGAAGTCGACGTCGACGCCGGCCGCCGTGGCCAAGTGGTAGGAAAGCAGCTGGAGCGGGACGACGGTCAAGAGGCCCTGGAGGCAGTCGACGGTGCGAGGGACGCGGATGGTCTTCATGCCCTCCTTGATGTCCTGGTCGTCGTCGTTGCAGATGATGATGGGCTGGCCCTTGCGTGCGGTGACCTGCATGAGGGCGGTCTGCACCTTGGGGTAGAGCGAGTCCTTGGTCATGATGAGGATGACGGGCATGGACTCGTCGATGAGGGCGAGGGGGCCGTGCTTGAGCTCGCCGGCGAGGATGCCCTCCGAGTGCATGTAGCAGACCTCCTTGATCTTGAGCGCGCCCTCGAGGCAGGTGGCGTGCTGGTAGCCTCGGCCCATGATGAGCAGCGAGCGCTCCTTGGCAAGCGTGTTGTGGGCGAGCGCCTGGAGAGCCTTGTCCTGTGCGAGGATGCTCTTGATCTGGGCGGGGAGTGCGTGGAGACCGTCGATGATGGCGTTCCTGCGCTCGGTCATCGAAATCCTGTCCTCGCAGAGCTGGACGGCCATCATGATGAGGGCAATGTACTGCGAGGTGTAGGCCTTGGTGGAAGCGACGCCGATCTCGGGGCCGGCGTTGATGTGGATGCCGCAGTGGGTCTCGCGCGACATGGTGGAGCCAACGGTGTTGACGACGCCGAGACAGAGGGCGCCCCTCTCGAGGCAGTAGCGGAGGGCGAGGATGGTGTCGGCGGTCTCGCCAGACTGCGAGACAAAGACGCAGACGTCGTCACGGAAGATGGGCGTCTTGCGGTCGAGGAAGTCCGAGGCGAGCTCGACCGAGACGGGGATCTCGGTCAACTCTTCAAAGATGGCGCGGGTGGCGAGGCACGAGTGGTACGAGGTACCGCAGGCGGTCATGACGATTCTGCGGCAGCGGCGGATGGTGTTGAGGAAGGCGGTGAGGCCGCCGAGCTTGACCTGGCGCTTGTCAAAGTCGACACGGCCACGCATGGTGTTGACGACGGACTCGGGCTGCTCGTAGATCTCCTTCTGCATAAAGTGGTCGAAGGAGCCCTTCATGATCTCTGCGAGTTCCATCTCGAGCGTCTCGATGGAGCGCATGGAGCTGAGGCCGTCGTTCCTGCGGAGGCGGTGGATGTGGAGCTCGCCCTCGGCGATGTGGGCGACGTCGTCGTCCTCGAGGTAGAGGACGCGCTTGGTGTGCTCGACGACGGCGGATGCGTCCGAGGCGATAAAGTACTCGATGGGCTGGGGCAGGCCGTCCTCGGAGAGGAAGGCTCGGGACTGGGAGCGGAGAAGCTTGTTGTTGGCGTTGGGCACCGAGAGGGAGCCGGGGCCCGAGGGGTCGCCGCCGGGAGGGGCGAGGAGGCCAGCGTCGCCGAAACCGCTCTCCTCGACGGCGCCGCCGAGCTCGACGTCGACAAAGTCGACCTTGAGCTTCTTTTCGGTCTTTACGCCGATCAAGAGGGGCGAGCCGCGTCGTGCGATGACGACCTCGCCAGGGAAGTGTACGGACTTGAAGACAAAGGAGAAGGCGCCCTCGAGTTCCTTGAGGACGGACTTGATGAGCGAGGTAAAGTCGGGCTTGCGTCCCTGTGCCGAGTCGTAGAGGTACTTGCAGAGGATGGCTACGGCCTCTGTGTCGGTGTCGCTCTCAAACTTGAAGCCGCGCTTCTCGAGGACCATGCGGAGCTCGCGGAAGTTGGTGATGATGCCATTGTGGACGACGGTGAACTCGTTGGTGGGGTCGGATCGGTGCGGGTGGCAGTTGATGGGGCTCGGCTGTCCGTGGGTGGCCCATCGGGTGTGGGCCATGCCCATCTGGGAGATGGAGACCTTGTGAAGGTCGATGTGCGACTCATCAATGTGCTTGCGGAGGGCGGCGACCTTGCCGACCTGCTTGAAGATGAGGGTATCCTTCTCCGTGTCGCCGTCGATGGCGATACCGGCACTGTCGTAGCCCCTGTATTCGAGACGGGCGAGGCCGGTGACGAGGATGTCGATGACCTGCTTGCGGTCCTTCTCCACCAGGTGGTTGATATAGGCGAAAATGCCGCACTGTGAGGATCAGATTTGGGAGAGAGAAACAGAGAGACAGAGATGTTGGAGATGAACTGTCAGTGCGACTGCGCAGCTTACGAAGGAGCGATTTGAGCCGGTATTTCGGAGGCGACGATGCTTACCATTGTTGCGACGAGTGTACGGAAAGGAATTCGATGCGCAGCACCGATAAGATGGAAGGAATGCACGAAAACGAAAACGAGGACAAGCTCGACTTTTCTGCGTCTCTAGACGATGCTTGGCAGCAGGACGGCAGACGACGGTCGACGCTAGAAAGGAGTGATTGTGACGATGGTGTGAGGGAGGAAGGGAGAGGAGCGAGCGGAGACGGCGATGGAATGTCGACGCAGCGATGCGGAGAGTTTAAAGAGGGGGGCGACGCAGCGAGGCGAGCGCAACAACAGCAACAGCACGGCCAAGCACGGCCAAGCAGGGCGAGGCGGCGCAGGGCGGATGCAGGTGTGCGAGGCGATGGGCGAGGTGCGCCGGACGTGCGGTGTGGGATTTCAGACGTGACAGCTGGGCGCGTCCGCATTGGCATTCGCAGTCGCAGTCGAGGCCTGGCGGTGCTGAGCTGTGCCCTGCTGCGTTCTGCTGGCTGCACGGAGCAACCAACTCTGCGTGTGTGTGTGTGTGTCTGTTGGCTGAGGAGAAAAAAAAAGGGGCTCGAGCCAGCCAGCATAGCATGCTGTGCGGATTGGCTGCGCTGCGCCGCGGCTCGAGTCGAGCGAAGCAGAGCGACCGAGCGAACTCGTGCATCCAAGATCCAAGCACCGACCTGACCCACGCAACAGATCACATCCTCGCAATTTCCAAAATTTCCACTCCACCTCACCGCGATCTGCTGTCAAAATGCTGCTGAGCGCCAAAATTCCAAACAGGGGCGACATGCCTCGCCATCGAGAACAACACCAAGCGCGCACGCACGCACGCACACACGCACACCCCTCGCCTGCCGATCCTGTGTTGGATTCCAGCCAAACCCTCTTTTCCAATCGCACTGGCCAACTGCCTCCCCGGGTCGCCCGGCCGCCCTGCCTCGCCTCGCCTGGCCTCGCCCTCTCCTCGATTTCGGATCGCGGCGCGTCTTTCCTGCTTGTCTCGCTCGAGGCGCCGCTGCACGCAGATCCTCATCCGCTCTTGCTCAGCCTCCCTGCTCTTGGCGATTTCAAAGATCAACACCAGCAGCAGACTTGCCTTTTCTCTTCGCCGGTCGTGCACGCTGCGGCCGCATGTGCAATTACCGCATGGATCGATATCGCACCGCGCCCCGAAGCGGCGCCGGCTTACCTCCGCCTAGGCCAGCTTGGCCGACGCTCTTTCGATTCGCTTCATCGAAGCTTAGCAGCAGCAGCTGCTGCCTTCCTTACGAGCCTGCCAGCCTAGGAATTCCGAACCCGGGCTGTGCACGCGCGCCTTTCCACGCAGCCGGCCCTTTTCCGACTCGGCAGTATAGAGATGCCGCTCCTCCTCCTCTGTTGCTGTCCCGCCCTCCATGGACGGCTGAGCGGCTCGCCCTGAATTGCCAAGCCTGAGGCAATACTGTATGAGATGTCTACGTCCCTGAATATCCGGCTGAGCATTCGCAACATCCGAGCGCAGATAAGGCTCGCCGAGAGTTTCTCTTCTCTCGTCGTGGGCTGGCGAGCCTGAAGCCACTTGGATAGATGCAGCTGGGCTCCAAACGCAGCTCAACGAACCACCAAGGCGCTGACTGAATGGCCATGGCAAGCTTGCCAATTCGCCTCGTGCTGGGCCGCCAGTCGTTCGCCTGCAACGACAGCGCCAGCTGACCTTGAATTTCTCACAGCTTCAGGCGAAAAATTCTCGCCGCCTTCCGAATGCATGCGAGCAACCGCCGGCCCTCTTTTTGGCTGCTGCACTCACTGCCTCTTGAAGCTTCTTGATGCCATCCGAGAGCACGGTCATGAGCAGCAACAAAGCCGTCGAGGCAGAGTCGGCCGGGGTCTTTTCGAATAAGCGCTTCGTCCGGCGTGCGGTTGAAGTCACCGGTCAACGCTGCAGATCGGGTCGCCATCGTGCCGATCTCGAGATCAAGTGTTGGACTTGGCAAGGCGAGCCAGCAGCGCGCGACGCAGGGTGCTGCCGTGTGGAGGATACGACGCAGACGTGTCGCGAAGCCGAGTCTAGTCGCGCGCCGCACCGCAGCCAAAAAAGTGTTGGACCCGCCCGCTCTTCTTCGGCCGCTCGACTGTGGTGAAGAGCTGATTGACACATCCAAAGACGGCTCCGACTTGCCTCACAGCTTGCCACTCCTGCCAACTGCATCGTCGGCGCTTCCGACGCTCCAAAAGCTGGACACGTCAGCCCTGCCGACTTATCGACAACGAAGAGCAGCAAAGCACCCCAACAGCCCAACAAAATGTCGAGCCAGCCTGGTCACGGCAAGCTCCAGCGTTCGTGACCTTCGCTCCTGCCTGCCAATCACATCATCACGACCGAGCGATCGAACGACCCAGCGATCAAAGTACATCTCGCACACACGACAATGTCCGCGCTCGACGGCCTCGCGACAGACATGATCGCTCCCACCTTGGAAGATGAAGTGGCCGCCACGCAGCAATCCTTGCTAGAGGAGCTTCATACCATCAGCGAGGAAGGCATCCTCGATCACAGCCATCGCGACTCGGATGCAGTCGACACACATGTCCCCGAGCAATCGCAGGCCCCAGCTTCACAATCTTTGACCGAGCTCCAGGTTGCTGCTCCCATCGAGAGCCTGGAGCAGGCGAGCTGCCCAGTCGCCTGCTCTGCAGCCTCACAGAGTAGAGTCGAGACTGCACAAGCTTGCTTGCAGCAAAGCGAAAGCGTGGTGACGGCTGCGTCTGAAGCTGTCCTGCATTCAGGCGTTGAGCCGGTCGAGCCTGCTGCCGAAGCCAACGGTGCCGCGCCAGAACTCCCAAGGGTGGAAGCGGGGGAAGATTCCAAGGCAGTCTTTGCAACTCTGCCCCAGGCTCCCGATGGCGCAGTGGAGCAGTCCGGTAGCGCTTTGCTGCCGCCAAATCACGAGGTGGTGATTGAGACCACAACTTCAACCATGGACATTTCCGCCGACATCCTCATGGATCACGACAGCCTCTTCGATGGACTCGGAGCAGACGTGTTCAGCGACATCGAACTCAGCCCGCCCGTGCGCAGACACGTCAGCCTCCCGCAAGTAGGCGAGCCCTATCCGTACAAAGGTGACCACGCTCTTCCCTCGCCCCCACGTCCTTCTCAAAGCAGGCTATCCCAAACTGCAGCCGGACAAAGCCTCGCAACGCCACAGGATGATCCCTTCTTTCCTGCACCCTCGGAAGCCGAAGTGGGGCAAATGACATCGTGCTTCGAGCCTTCGTTTGCCGGCTTCAAGACGGGTCACGGCAAGAAGGTCAAGCTCAGCGAAAAGGCCCTCGAAGTCGCCCGCAAGCTTCTTCACGACCTGGACGAGACGCAGGACCTGCTTCCGCTTCCGAGAACATCCCAGGCGCTGTCGCAACAATCACCCTCGCGTGACCCGCCAACGACCGCAGCTGCACTTGCTGCAAGGTCGCCGATGCAGGAAGTTCCGTCCAGGCAGAATGTGTCCGCAGGCGAGAATCGTGAGATTCAACCACTTCTCAAAGGTGCACCGGGTCCATCGCAGGCCCTTGGGACAACGACCGTGATGCCCGGTCGTCATATCGAGCGGCCGGTGGCCGCCATGCCGCAGCCACTTCGGAGCGCCCATCTTTTCAGCAGTCAGGCTCCGGGCACACCCATGCGTGTGCCAGGCTCATCCTCATTCACGCGCTTCACGACGCCACAGCCGAGCAAAAAGGTGTCACTCGGCGTGCTGCCTCGAGTTGGCATGAGCGGCAGCTCGAGCCGAAAGAGGTCCCAGCCCAAGTTCGTGACGCCCTTCAAAGCCGGCAAGCGGCCAAAACCCGAAGAGCTCGGAGATCCATCTTCGCCGGTCAGAAAGCTGGACTACGGCAAGGTTGGCACCTCGACGCCGACTTTCGCTTCCGCTCGTCAGTATCCCGTGGCGCGCAGCATACGGCCCGTCGATTCTGACGCAGTGTCTGTGTTTCGATTGCAATCGGATGTGCCTCGACGGCGACTGGCCGACGTCGGGCGGCCGGAGCAATATTCTTCCATGCAGCTGATCGCCAGAGGCGTTCCGGACGAGATCATTGTCATCTTGAACGATGCATCGCGAGCAGCCCAGTACGCCTTTGAAGGTTCCGATGGATCCTTACTCCAGCAGCAGGATGCTCTGGACGAGCTCATCGCTCGAGGCTGTGCGGGCGCGAAGCTGGCATGGGTACAGAACCATTGGACGCTGATCCTGTGGAAACTGGCTGCCATGGTGCGGCTGGACCCGAGCTGCGCACACGAGCGATGGAGCTGGCACGAGCTCATCCGGCAGCTGCTGTACCGATACGAACGCGAGGTGCACCTTGCGCAGCGCTCGTGTCTGAAGCGCATCCAGGAGCACGACTCGTCGCCGTCGCGACCGATGGTGCTGCTCGTGGCCAAGATCCTCGAGGAAGAGACCGAAGTGCAGGACCGCTCGGGCCAGGTGTCGGTGCGCAAGGATACCATCCTCGAGCTCTCCGACGGCTGGTACCGCATCCAGGCGCAGGTGGACAGTGTGCTCGCGCAGGCGTGCCAGCGGGGCCGGCTGCGCGTCGGACACAAGCTCGCCGTCATGGGCGCAACGCTCGAGGCGCAGGGAGAGGGTAACGAGGTGCTGGCGGCGTACCACCTGTCGACGCTCGTGCTGCGTGCCAATGCTACGTCGCTCGCGAGGTGGGACTCGCGGCTCGGCTTTGCGGCGCAGCCATTCTTTGCGAGCCTTCGCAGCTTGACTGCGGATGGCGGAGTGGTGTCGTTGATGGATGTGGTGATCACCAAGGTGTTTCCGCTCGCGTACGTGGATGCAGAGCGGACGACGGATCGATCGGCTGCGCCACGCGGCGAGCAGGAGGAAGCCGAACAGCTGGAGGCGTGGAGGCGGAGGCGCGAGGATGCCATGACGCAGCTGGAGCTCCAGCTCGAGTCGGAGCAACGTCGCATGTACGATCTCGTGGAGGCGCTCGGCGATCTTGCGAGTGATGCCTTCCTTCCGTCGCTGCCAGAGGATCCGTCGGGTCGATTGGAGGCGATGGCGGCTACGCTGTTCGAGCAGCTGCAGTCTCGCGCGAACCCGGCGCAGGCGGTCAAGGAGCTCGTTGTCCAGTCTGGCCACGGGAGCACAGTTTCGTGGCTGCTCAGCATGGCGAAAGCGGCGTTGCAGGCGCAAGATGGCGGCGCGGCACGGCTGGGCGCTCAGCTGGATCGGCTGTGTCCGCCGCGCAAGGTGCGTGACTTTCGCGTGGTGCGCTTCCGCGATGCAAGGCTAGGCGAACCACCTGCACAGCCCGCCACGAGCGCGGGTGGAGGAGGGGCCAAGAAGCGCAACGCGCACGCACGCACGGTTCAGCTCACGGTGTGGGACGCAGCGCAGCTCGGCGATGAGCTCGACGAGGGTCGTCGCTTCTGGGTGACGAATGTGGTGCCGACGTCCAAGACGGCGTGGCGCAAGCCGGACGAGGCCGCCGATGTGTTTCTCGCCACGCGGCGCGATACCAAGTGGCGTCGCGTGCGCTAGGCATCCACTTTCGCATCTGGTTCAACTGCAGCACAGATTGTTTACTCAGATGGCCGATGTGTGAGTGTGCGGGAGGGGTGAGGGGTTTGGGACTGCAGAGTTGAGCGGGCAGGGTTGGGGGTGATGGGTGGGATGGGTTAGGAGTTGATGAGTTGGATCGTGACGTCGTTGAAGAAGCTGGGATTGTGCTGGGTTTGATCGAGTTGGAGTTTTCGTTCCTGCAGCTTTGATTCTTTTGCACTTGCGGGTCTCGCAGCGATGACAGCGTACGGCACGGGTGAGCCAGGTTGGGGACAAGCGGTGAGCTGTTTGTGCATGAAGCTTCTTGGGCCGAGGAGGTTTTGATTATCGTTTGCGAATCGGGCGATCAAATGTCCCTGCTGACCAGCCTGTCGGGCGACGTACTGCAACCTTACGCACCCTTTCTGGGCTGTAAAGTCGAACAGGATGCAGCAGCCGCCGTAACAGACTCGGTAGGGATCGTCAAGGTATGCTCCTCGTCGAAGCAAGAATTGTCCCTCTACAACAATGAATTAATTTTGCGCGCAGTTGGTGGTTGATGTGTTGCAGGAGGATCGCGTGTCAATCACTCATTCCTGGAAAAAAAGGGAGGGGGGGAACTTACGTTGGTCAGTGGCGGTGTAGGGAGATGCGCGTACGGTGCCTGGATGAATCTGGTCGACGTAGTAGCAGTAGTTGTCCGGCGTGTTGCAGTATTGGGACAGCTCCACCGACAAGTACACTTGTGGCTGGTTCGTGTCGAGGGGAATCGCACACACACCCAGCAGCGACACGACCAACACCACAAGCGACAACATGCTGAGCTGCTACCGTGCTTGACCGACGGGACACTATGGATAGGAGGGAAGGAGAAGGCAAGACGAGAGTCGTGGCGAGAGGAGAGAAGAGGGCTCAATTTCAAGTGTCGTCGAACCCACCGTGGTTCTTTGTGCAACCCACCAAGGCCTTGCGCCTCATTTCGCGATGCCATTACCGTATGAAGCGCATTGTCGCTCTCGACTCCAAGCGTCTTCTACAGTAGCTGTGACTGATGCGCCGTCCGGAAAGGCAGCTTACGCTTGACGATCCCACCGACCTCTGTCCGTCGGACCTCGATCGCCGATGTGTGAAATGAAGCGGCTGAGGATCTCGTTTGGTGACAATGGGCTCGCTGGCAAACGCACGCGCAGACACTGCGGGCGACCGGCGGAGAGAGGCGTGTGGAGGCAGAACGAGCTGCACGCCTCGGTGCATGCGTGCATGGGTTGTGCGTTTTCGTCGGCTGGGGCGAGCGTGTTGGACTCTCGACGCGTTTGCCGTGGGGCAAAGTGCCGCGTGTCTCGGGGGTTGATGCGCGGTGTTGTTTTCTGCATTGGACCCTGGGAAAAAGAGTTGCCCCACGCCATTTTGGTCGTGTTGTTCACCCCAACGCTGCTGGGCCGGCCGTCTGAGTGCCGACGAGATTGGGTCGGGCTCAGAGGGGCTGCAGGATGGCCCCACTTTGTTGTCTTTCACCCACCATCCTGGCATCATGGCATCCAACATTGTCACGCTTTTGCTGCTCCAAGGCGCGTCTGCCTCCACCACGGCTGTGCTCGATGCGCTCGTGGGGGTCTTTTCGCTCGTCCAACGTACGACGCTGCGCATTTCGCTGCCGCACGACGAGGCGATGCTGCGTGCGCTGCTCGCACACGAAATCACCATGCTCGGCGAAGCAGCGCTCGTTCGATGGGCACCTAGCTTCACCGCCGCGCCGTGCACCGTGCTTGTGCTCGCACTCGCGTCCAGCGACGATGCGTGCGACGTCTTCGCCACTTACGCCTCGAGGCTGGAGAAGTTCGGGCCGATCTATGCTTCGCCGACAAGAGGCGTGGCTGAGATGCAGCGCGCGCTGCTCTTTCCTCGATCGGGCAGCGATGCTGGGACCGAGAGCTCGGCTTCCACACGCGCTACGTCGGTCAGTGCCTCAAAGCCCGGCTTCAAGGCGCGCGCCGTCCCCACGAGCGTGGCCAGCAAACCCAGCATCGAGCCGAGGTTGAGTCGAGCCGCTGCCCTGCGCATGGGCGTTGCGCTACCCACACGCACTCCCAGTCCCACCAAACCCTCGCCCGCCGCGGTGGGGGTGACCAAACGCACCGTGGCTCCACCCTCGTCGCTGCGCACACCCACCATCGCTCCTCGCCTCAACAAAGCCGCTCTGGCGCGTCAGAATCCACCCACCTCAGCCCCATCCACAGCCGAACGAGTGCGTAGCCAAGTCGACTACTCGCGCACGCCGGGGCACAAACGCGCCTCGCTCTCGACCTCCGTCGCCTCGACCGCACCTCCTTCGATTGTCCCGCGCCAGACGAGGGCGAGTCTGAGCAGGCTCTCCACGCACCATCCCTCTCCTGCCAAGCCGGCAGCGCACGCTAGGTCGATGAGCACAGGCGCCCCGCGTGCGCACGTCGACTTCTCCTCCACACCCGGTCACAAACGCACCCTCCCCATCGCAGTCGCTTCCCTCAAACCCCCAGCCGTATTGCCGAGACAGAACCGCGCTTCGCTCGCCAGAACGAGTGCGCCTCCCCAGCTCAAAGACTCGCCCGTTCGTAGAGTGTAGATCGCGCGCAGAAGGCAATGTAGAAAAAGTGCCCGAAAAGGAATCGCTTGTGTGTGCAACAGAGAGGTGGTCATGACTGTGCACCAAGCTCAAAAGCCTTTTTTTTTTGGACGCGTGCATGCAATTGGCGATGCTTTTTGCACTGAGCAAACGCAGCATTGTTGGTGATTCGAAGCCAACTGGAAGCAGATGGCCGAATACGCCTTCGACAGCTCGGTCAAGCGCATGGCCGTCATCTACGTCAACAACAAGTCCCACCAGGGCTACGCCATGATCAAGGGCGCCGTCGAGCGAGTCCTCGAGTCCTGCGTCAAGGCGCAGACCGATCAAGGCCTTGTCGATTTCAACAAGGACTTTGTCGAGTCCAACATGATCTTCCTCGGCCTGGTCGGTCTGTACCACCCTCCCCGCCCGGAGACGCCAGCCGCTGTGCGAAAGTTCAAGGAAGCTGGCACGATGCAAATGAGACCAAACCTTGCACGCCAATGCATCAAAGGTCTTTGCTTTGGGTGAGGTGGCGAGCAAAATTGGTTGTGGTTATTTGATTGACGCGCTGACAGCATGCTTTGCAGCGCCATGCACTTTGACAGCGGTCGCACGAATCGACAACGTCAAAGACGACAACCAGCCCCCCCCCCCCCCCATATGCAGAGAGAAGGCATGGCAACACAACAAGAACGCCCAGCCCTTTCACGCCGCTCATCCTCCATCGTCTCGCCACACACTCCTCATCACCCCCCGCGCCTGCATAACGATCACAAATTTGTCCATTGAGAAAACAGAACCAATAAAAGAGAAATGCCAAAGCCCGCCTGCGTCTACGACTCGGCAAGCACGTTTTCAATCTCGCCGTTCACAAACGCCTTCTTGCCATCCAGCGCCACGCCGTACTTGGCCTCGAGCTTGGCGCGCAGCTGCTTCTTGGTCACCGTCGTCAGGTCCGAGTCCGCAATCAGGCTGCGGATGTCGAGCTTGATCTGTGCATCCGACGGCAGCCCTCGCTCGGGACTCGCCGACATCCTCGCCTGCGCCGGCTGCGTCGGCTGCGCAGCCTGCGTCTCGCCAAACCCACCAAAGCCGAGCTGCGAACCGCCATAGACAGACTGCGTCGGCTGCTGCGGCAGGCCGTACATGCTACCCGCCGAGTACGGCATAAATCCACTGCCAGCGCTAGGCATGCCGTACGTAGACCCCGCCGTGGGCATGCCATACATCGACATGGTCTGCCCACCATATCCGCCCAGGCTGTACGTCGATTGCCTCGCTGCATCCGCCTGCGGGAAGTAGCCGATCTGCGAACCCGCCGCCGGATACGCGCCAAACTGCGACGGCGTACCGCCAAACGACGGCGAAGGGCTGTGTCCAAAGCTGCCGTTGTTCGGCAGCACGGGCTGGCCGTACAGGCTCGGCGCATACTGCGATCCGGCGCGCGAGCCGAGCGACTTGTTCTCCGCACGCGCCGCCTCGATGATCGAGCCGATGGAGCGCGCCGAGTTGCGCTCCCACAGCTCGTTCTCGTAGTCCGTCCACGTCTGCAGCGGAATCTCGCTCGGATCAAACGTGCCCTCCTCGTGCACCACCACCTTCTGTCCCTTCTCGCCCATCACCACCCTCGTGTTGCCCCACGAAAAGTCGTCCATGTGCCAGAACGAGTAGAGCGGCAGGAACAACGACCAGATCGGGATGCCGATGATGTACACAATCATCCAGCCGATCATCTCAAACTTGCGGTTGAGCAGGAAGATGACCGCCTGGCAGCCGTAGATCGCCGCCAGCATGATGATCGCCGTCAGCGGCACCGTGCCGTTCGCCGTGGCGACGAGCACGATGAGGTACACAATGTACGCCACCGTCACGGGCGCAATGATGGTCGACAGCAGATCGATGAACACCACAAAGCGCATCGAAAACAGGCAGAAGCCACACAGCCCCGGCGTAAAGATGAGCTCCACCAGGTTGTGCACCGTCGAGTTGATCCAGCGTCGGCGCTGCGAGAGCAGCACCCTCCAGTCGTCCGGCGCCACCGTCCACGCCTTGCAGTCGCGCACAAAGATGGTCTTGTACTTGCCAAAGTGCTTAAGCACCAGCGTCGTCAGGTATCGATCCTCGCCCAGATGCAGCAGATTCTTGGTGTGCAGCGTGTCCACGCGGTTCTCGGCATAGTCCTCGACGATGGACGAAGCGATGAACAGCGGTCGGTGCGTGTCGGGCGTGCGGATGCGGAACATGGAGAAACAACCGGGCAGACACGTGACGGATCCGAACAGACTCTCAAACGCCTTGGCGAGGTAGTGCGAGATGTAGTACTCGTACACCTGCAGCATGGTGATGATGCTCGCTTTGGCGTTCGAGAGCGCCGTCTCGCCACACAGTCCGATCACCTTCTTGTCCCTGATGAATGCCGAGATGAAGCGGTTGAGCGACATGGCCTCCACCTCGGTATCCGCATCGACCTGAAGGATGTACTCGTAGAAGCTCGGGTTGACGCCGATGACGTTCTTGATCTGGTGGTAGATCTCGAGCTCCATCGGATTCATGGGCAGGCCAAAGTGCACCTTGTTGAGGAAGCGCATGAGCACCAGCTGCGAGTCGCGCTTGCCGCGGTTGCCCGGTCGCGAGCGCTCCGACGGCTTGCCGCACTTGACCACCACAATGTACGGCACCACGTGGCCGTGGTGCTCGTAGAGACCGCTGTACACCTTGGCCATGTTGTGCTGCTTGCTGCCTTCGCCGAGCGAGAGGAAGCTGAGCGCCTCGGGCTCCAGATTCGGATCGGCGCCGAGGATGTCGAGCACGATTCGCGGCGTAGGCCTGTCGTTGCCCGAACCCACAATCATACCGTCGCAGATGATGAAGAGCAGCTTGCGCTTGTCGTCGTACTTGAGCGCGGCGAGCGAGTTGATCGTCTTGCGCATCGACTCCTCGCCCTCGGTGTAACAGGGCACCTGGCAGATGACAAACTTGTCGTGGTCCTCGGGCTTGCGCGCGCGACCGAACTGGAGCGCGGCGAGGAATTTGAAGCCGAGGATGGCGACCATGAAGAGCGAGAGCGCGAGCAGGATGTACTGGGAGAAGCGGCACTGCGGCGAGTTGCGGTGGTCGACCTTGCCGATGAAGTAGAGGTTGCGCAGACACACGCGCTGGCGGTCGAGCACGTCGCGGTCGAGCGGCAGGCTGTCGAACTGCTTGGTGATGTCCTTGCCCGGATTCTGAGCGATGAGGCTGATGATGGCATCGCTCATGAACTTGCGATTCGTGTTGACCGGCGCCTGGAATCCGTCCGGAGCGCGCAGCACACCCTGGTTGCCCTGCTTGACGTAGTCCGAGACGTCGTAGATGTCGCCGCGGTAGATGGCGAGCGACCTGCCCTCGGAGAGCATGTCGCGGATGCGGTCGCTCGTGTAGCCCATGAAGCCGACGCGGTAGTTGGATCGCAGAAGCCACATGGTCTCGTAGTACCAGTCGGGGCGCGGGTCGTCGAGGTGGTAGGAGCGGAAGTCGTGGTACTGGGCGTTCTTGTCGGTCGAGTTCTCGTTGGAGAGCTGGACCCACGGGCTGACGTTGCCGTCGACGCCGTTGCAGAGCGCGTTGACCTGGACGGGGAAGATGGAGGTGGCGTCCTCGCCGGCGTAGGCGAGGATGGAGTTGGAGGGGACGACGGGCACGACGCTCTTGTGGCTGGTGACGAGGTTGCTCAGGTCAAAGACCTCGCCGCGGATCGAGGTGAAGGAGGAGTCGCCCTTGTGCGAGGCGAACTCGGTGGGGCTGTAGACGTGCTGCTTGGGGCAGATGAGGTTGCCGAGGACGACGATGACAAAGACGGCGCAGCCGCAGATGAACCAGATCATGAGGTTGATGGCGAGCTTCTCGCGCCAGGCCATGCGGATGTCGGGCCGCTTGAGCGAGTGGAAGCGCTTGAGGATGAACGAAGGGATCCAGAAGGTGACGGCCCAGGTGAAGGCGACCCACTTGCGACGCGCGGCGGTGACACCAACCTCCTCGGCGACCTCGCCGAGCGGCTCCTCGGTGAAGGCAGCCGTGCCGGCCTTCTCGTTGAGGCCGTTCTTGCCCATGTCGGCAAACATGTTGCGCGAGGGCGCATAGGCCTCGGAGCCGATGTTGGACGCAGCGCCGCTAAGACCGCCGCCGTAGCTGCGCCTGGGCAGCGTGCCCGAGACGCCCGAGTAGGAGCTCTTGACCTCCTCGAGCGCGTCGTCGGCCTCGATGGCGCCTCCGCCGCCGACGAGCGGGAGGACGACGGAGGAGCGCTCCTTGAAGGGATCGCCGTAGGCGCCGACAAAGTCGTTGCTGCGGCTGCGCGTCGCCTCATCTGCGACGACGGCCATGGGCGAGAAGGGGTCGGACTCGCCACGAGCGGCAGCCTCGGCATCGAGCTGTGCGCGTCGCTCGTTGTTCTTGACCTCGTCTGGATCGGCGGCGCGGAGCTCGTCCTCGAGCTCGCGGAAGGCGGAGTGGGAGAGGAAGACCTTGACGCGGCCCGAGGCGACGTCGTGTTCGGACCATTGCATGATCTCGCGTGCAGCCGAGAACTTTTGCTTTGCCTCGCCCGAGACGGCGCCTGCCATGTTGATGGCGTCGAGCGAAGGGATGGCGGCGTAGCGCTGGCAAAACTCCTCGTAGGTCATGCTGACGCTGTACTCGTTGAGAAGCTTGCGCGCCATCTCGGAGAGGCCGAGGGTGTTGATCTGGTGCTTGACGACGCGCGCCTCAAACTGGTTGGGCAGCTGGTTGTCGTTGGGACGCAGGCAGAGCGTGAACCACGACTTTGTGTCGTCGAGCGTCTCGAGGAGCAGATCGAGGGCGGCGCGGAAGTCGCCAGCGACGCAGCGCACGGCGTTCTTCTTGACACCGGACGAGTCGGCTTCGTCGTCCGAGTCGTCTTCGTCGTTGTTGTTGTTGGCCTTCTTGACGGTGGCGCCGCGCTTGACGGTGGCGGCGCGGTTGGGCCTGCGGGTGGAAGGGGCGCGCATGGGCTTGACCGACTGCTGAGCGGCGACGATGGTGTTGTCGTTCTTGGGATGCGACTGTGTCTTGAGCACCTTTGTGTTGAAGATGCCGCGAATGAAGGGGATGGTGGAGCCGGGCGAGGCGGTGGGGTCTGCGCCGAGCTTTGCCGAGTCGGGCTGGGTGCCGCGGAGGAGCGAGACAAAGTCGGGGCTAACGACCTCGCTGTTCTTCTCGAGCAGGTTCTCCGAGGTGTAGGTGACGGCCGAGTTGTAGTGGCTGATGGTGAAGCTGGCGAATCCGGAGCGGTCTGCGGGACCGACCTTGAAGGAGGGATGGTTGCCCCAGCGCTTGCCGAAGGCGTCGATCATGGTCTGGTCCGACTTTTTGGGCATCCTGCGTGCCTGATCGTCCATGATGTGGATGAGGCCGCCGGGCTGGTTGGTCATGAGGCGGAGCGTTTCTGCATTGTCGAAGAAGGGGATGTCGGGCGAGAGGGCCTGGATGCCCTCGTCGGCGAACTCGTCGGAGCGCTTTTCGAAGACGCTGCGGAGCATGAAGCGGTGGAGGCTCTCGCAGGCGAAGTTGACGCAGAACTGGTCGAGCGAGTTGGCTCTGGAGAGGTTCTGGAAGCCGGGGAGGTCGAGGAGGCCGATGAAGGTATCGAAGTCGTCGCGGCAGAGTTTCTCGTTGAGGCTCTCGTTGACCCAGGCGAAGAGGAGCGAGTAGAGCGACTTTGCGAGGTCGTCGCGGTGGTCGGAGGCACCGTCGGCGTCGAGGAGGATGGTGCATACTTCGCCGCGGATCATCTTGGTCTTGTAGGTGAGCGCCTCTTCAAGCGAGTTTGCGGGGATGCCGAGGTACTCTGCGACCTTTTCGAGCACGTCGGGGTTGCGGACGGTGGCCGAGTCCTGGGTGCGTTGACGGTCGTAGTGGAATTCGATGTTGCCGAGGTGGAGGATGGCGGCGAGGACCTGGCAGATGGAGGCGACGTGGCGTTTGGAGAAGCCGACGTTTTTGAAGGCGAGCTTGAGGCGGTTGAACTTGGCTGCGTCTTCGGGGTCGCGGTTGCGGGAGGCCTGGCCGAGGTAGCGGAAGGAGGCGGCGTCGGTGATGCCGAGGTAGTGCTTCTCGTCTTCGGAGGCGCCTGCGACCATGTAGTGGAAGATGTGGAAATTGCGTTCGCTGGAAGCGGCGCTGACGACGCGGTTCCTTTCGAGGTAGTAGTCGAGGGTCTTTGCGCCGACGAGCTTGCCCGAGTCGGAGAACTGGAGTTCGGTGTACTTGCCAAAGCGGGAGGCGTTTGTGTTTTCGAGGGTGCGCGAGTTGCCGAGCGCCTCGAGGATGTACTCTGCGGAGGGGATCTGTACGGCGAGCTTGGAGCCCTTTTTGCCCGGAGCGGCTACGCTGAGGTCGATGAGGGCGCGGATGGTGAGCCTGCGCACCTCGCTCTTGCCGCTCGAGGTGTCGCCGGCCATGAGCAGGCTCTGGTCCTGGCCGGTGCGGCGCATGTAGAAGTAGGCATTGCAGGCGTGCGCAAAGATGTGAGGCGGCAAGGACGCGCCGCGGAGCTGCTTGTTGGTCTCGCGATAGTCTCTTGTGTATTCGCGGAGCGAGTCGTCGCTGTTGCGGTTTCCGGAAGAGGCGTAGGGGTTTACGGAGACCAGGATGGAGTCGGAGAGGGCGGTGTAGGGGAGGCCAGAGTAGAAGCGATCGCGGAGGACGGAGAAGATGGTGTCCGGGGTGATGGAAGGCAGTTGGGAGAGCTTGGCCACGTCCTCGGGAGCCTGCATGGCTGCGGACATGGTGTGGGTGGGGGGTGCGCACCTCGACGACGGAGGCGTCTGCGTGGTGAGCTTCGCGTGCCGAGCGTGAGAGTATCTAGGTGTTGGCTGGGCGACGGCGGTTACGTATGGTGGGAGGAGGGAGGAGGAGAGGAAGAGCTGATCGCGAGGTTAGGCGAGGCGAGCAAGAGTGGGTTGGGGGAGGAGGATTAGGATTGGGATTGGGAATGCGTGTCAGCTGGGCAGGGGCTCTCTGGCTGCTGGCTGTTGGCGGCTGGCTCACTCCGACAGCAGCGCAGAGATGGCGATCTGAAGCGCGCATTTCTTTTGGCTGCACTGGAGCTGCGCTTTGAAATTGTGTGCTGGCGGCGGCGCACCAGCCAAGCGAGGCGCGGGCTTTTTGGGAAAATCGCCCACGGCCCACCGCCCACCGCCCACCGCCGATCTCGACTATTATTTTTCAAACGCGAGAGAGAGAAGAGAGAGGAGAGAGGGGGCTCAACCGCCGCCTCGAAATCACAAAAATTCAGGGGGTCCCAATTCTGCCCAAATATCCACCCTTCTCGCATTGCAAGGCGACTCTCGCTGCCAGGGTCTCGAAAAGCCCGCGAGAAAAGGGGAGGTGTTGGACTCAGAATATATTTTCCATAAAATTCCAATCCGAGAAATCCATTCCGACCTGTCACTTTTATCGAGCGGCTGTTGGGCGATCTTGTTACGGGAACAGCAAAACATGCGATGCTCTCGCTCATGGCTATCGTGCAAGCCTTCCTATCCATCCTCTGGCAGCAGTATTCGTTCGATAGCTGGTTTCCGGACGGGTTGATGAGGGTGGGCTTGTCGGAGTGAAAAAGTCGTCTGCAGGCGTGCGTGTGCATATATTCACTCCTCAACCAGCCCGTCCGGACAGTTCGCGGCAGCCCCGGTTCCAAGCGTCGGATTTCCAACGCAACCGCGCAGCGGCAGCATCGGCGGATTTCCTCGCGCATCTCCCGCTCATCGTGCATTCAATTCGAAGCTGCACTGGGATCTCACATTCCCAACTCCTTTTTTTTTCAGTGTTGGCCAGCTGTTCGATATCGACCGACTCTCTTCTATTTTGGTGCCTTCAAAAGCCATCCTTGAGCTTGAGTCGGTTGGTGGTCTTGTCCATCACCGCCACTTTTCGCACGGCTGCGCTGAGTTGATCCTTGATGTGCGGCTCCGACTTGAGCCTCTTGCGGAAGTGCTGCACCAGCTCGCTCGTATTCGCGATCTTGCCGTCGCGGATCAGCTGGATGATCTCCGCCTCCACCGCATTGGCTGGCACGCGCGGCGCTCCAGGACTTCCAGCGCGCGATGCAGGCTTGCTGCCTCCAGGCGAACCAGAGGGTGAGGCAGCGCGAGATGCAGTCTTGACCCGCTTGGCTTCAGGGCGTACTCCCGACGTCGACGGCGTCGCGGGCGTCGATTGTGTGTCCGCTCGACGCTTGGTCCCTGCCGACGCACCGTCGGCTGGCGGCGATTCGGCTCGGCCAGGACTCGAACCGCGAACAAGACTCGGGCTCGACGATCGGCTCGCCTGCTTGCTACCGATCTTGGATGCGCCGCGCGTCGGGCTCGTCGCTCGCTGAGCCAAACTCGCGTGCCCTGCTCCCGGCCGCGCAGCTTGCGCCCCGCCCAGCTGCACCGGCTTCTTCTCCGCCCGATCCGTAGGCGTGTTGGAGCCCGTACCAGCAGCAGTGCCGGCGCCCGACTTCTTGTTCTTGGCAGCTTCCTTCTCCTTGCGTTCGCGTTCCTCGCGTGCCAGCTGGATCGCCTTTTCCGGGTTGGCCACGTACGACTCCTCCTCTTCGTCCGAATCGTCCGATGCGTACGGATTGCGTCCATCGTCGTCCTTGTCGTACGCCTCGTTGCCATCGCGCTTCGCCAGCGCTCGCATGATCTTCATCATCTGCTTGCCGCTCCCCGTCAGCATCTGGTCCTCATCCTCCACCGCGCTCACCTCCTCCTCTTCCTCGTCGTCCGCATTGGGGTTCGCACGCGCCATCTCGCGCTTGAGCCGCTCCTCGAGCTCCTTGGCCTCCTCGTCCTCCGCCACATCCGCTTCCGGATCGTGCACCTCGTCGTCGTCCGCGAACTCCTCCTCGTAGTCCAGCTCGTCGTACCCGGCTCCAGCGCTGTCTTCGCGCTTGCGTCGACGCGAGCCCGCAGCGTCGTCGTCATCGTCGCGCAGAAGCTCGCCGCCGTGCACCGCCATGAGGTTGCGTCGACGACCGGCGGAGAACGACATGCCCGTGGGCAGCGTGAGCTGGTTCACCTGCGGCCAGTTGCGCCACGCGGCGCTGTCGTCGCTTCGGGCCGCCGCCGCCGACGCCGCGACGGGCTTGTTGCGCAGCGCCCATCGATCCATCTCCTTGGTCTTTTGATACTTTTGATACTCCTGCTCCACCTGCTCGTTGGTCAGCGTAGAGTGCTTGGGCTTCTGCAGGAACTTGTACATGCGCGACACCGGCACCACCTTGAATCCGCCCGCGTCGCGCTCGTCGAATACGAACAGCACGTGCAGCGACGACGCATCCGAGCCGGAATCGCCCTCGAGCTTGCCCACCCAGGGAGCGTGCGACGTAGACGACGATGCGGAAGCGGCGGCGCCGATGCCCGACTCGCCCTTGACACTCGCCTCCACCTTGACGGCGCCGGCGGCATCGTTCATCTTGACATCACCGCCCGCGCTGCCATTCGAGTCGGAAGCTTGCTTCGCCGCGCGCTTGGCTTTGAGCTCGTCGATGTGGTCCTGAAGCGCACGTGCGCCCGTGGGGATGGGCGTGCGCACGCTCTCCCACTCCTCGGACGTTTCGAAATCTTCGAGCACCCACGGGAAGTGCTCCTCCTTCATCGTCTTGCGCGCGCTGTCGGCGGCCTTGTGGATCTCGCGCACCTTTTTCTTGAACAGCTTGCTCTTGGGTGGACGCGCGCTGCCACCGGGAGCGATGAGGTTCTGGTCCGCACCGGGTGCCTTGGGTGCCACTTCCTTCTTGATCACCTCTTCGATGCGCTCCAGATCGTCGTCGGGCGCAGGCCACGTGAGCGGCTGACCGTCCTTGCCCATCATGGGGCGGTTGTACTTGTCCGTGATGGGGTCGCCCGGGTTGGGCCTGGGCAGCTTGAGCCGCGGCGGATTCTTGCGGTTGAGCTTGAGCGGAGGGATGAACTGCGTCGTGTCGTTGGGGTCGACGCGCGTGTGGTGCGCAAACTTCATGAGGTGGGTGAGCCACTGGCCGCAGTCGGTAGAGAGCAGCGGGATGTCGCGATACGTCGTAGGCGGCGGCGGCACTACATCCTTTTTGTCGTCGTCGTCGCCAACGTCGGTCTTGAGGCTGGATCGGCCGGTCGAGGTGGAGGCGCCGTTGGCAGGACGACCTCGCTGGTTGGAGGCTCGGCCGTTTTCGGACTTGATGTTGCCCACCGAGGGCTCTGCCTTGACGGGAGGCATGGCTGCTCTCGACATCCAAGGTCAGGCTAGGGATGTTGGAGGTGCAGAAGAAAAGGTCACCAGTCGAGCTGCTGAGCAAGGGCCGGCCGGCTGCTTCTCCACTTGGACTGACTGACTTGGGCGTGGCAATTTCTCGCACGGATCGCCTCTCTTTCAGTAGCCAACGAAAAATCAGCCGATGCCGAGGCGCGAAATGTGCCCAGATTCGACCGCCCCTGCTCACAGCTATCCGACTCGCCGAGCGCCCGATCCGAGCCAGACAGCCGCCGTAGTCGCGTTGAATCCAACCAAACGCCCCGCGCCGCCCGGACCCTGAATCGACTCAAGCGATTGGGGGAAGCGGGAGAAGCGCGTCTCCTACTCTTCCTCCTCCTCCTCAACGCTACTTCCCCTCCATCATCGTCTCTCTTCGCGTCTCCTACTCCCAACACACGTCACCAACAAACATGCAAGCATCGGACTAGAGGCGAGGCGAGACTGCCTTCACTTGCTCCACACCATGTCGGCTCTTCGAAACACCTCGGCGCACGCCGCCGCTGCTGCCAACCCCGAACCGGAACGAAGCCCACGCAGAAAGATGTCCACCGATCTCATGAGGATCAAAAACTTTCCCTCGACGCTCTCGCTGCGCAAACAAGCCGACCCGGATACCCCGCCACGCTCCGATCCAGCCGCATCCACCGGCACCTTTTCGCGCCTTCGCGCCTTGGGCCAGTCGCACTCGCGCTCCTCGGCCGACATTGGATCGGACGGCAAGTCGTCTCGCCGCACTTCGCGACTCTTTGACGCCTTCAAGTCATCCAAAAAGCCACCGCCTTCCTTCGAAGTCGTTCGCAAACCGCCCAACCGCAGCACCACCTCCTTCCACTCGTCGCAACAGTCCTCCACCCAAGACGCCGTCTACCGACCGCACAGTCGCCTCTCCACCCAAGACTCGCCCCACATCCTCGAGGCACCTCCAAGGATATCCCTCTCGGCTCCTACGCCCGATCCCTCCATGCCTGCGCAGCACTCGTTTGCTGCACCCACCTCGCCTTCCGTACCGAACAATCTCGCCTCCCGTTCCCCCTACCCTCCCTCCACCACAAGGACTCGCAGGCTCAGCAACAACATCGCCGCCGCAACCACCACCACGACCACCAACAATCGCAGAATCTCGGACTCGCATCTCACCAGCAACCTCGCCAATCCCAATGCCTCGCGCACGCATTCGCCCTCTCCCAGCCCCAACATCGACTCCACCAGCGGCACCTTCAGCCTCCATTCCTTCCGCAACGTCCGCTCCGCCAGCGACGACTTCTCCACCCCGGACGACCCCTCCGCCAGCGCTCCCAGTGCAAGCGCGCATTCCAGAGTCCACAGCATCATCTCGGTCGACGAATACGTGACGCCGGGCGAAGAGCTTCCAGAGCCGCGTTTCCTCGACGAACTCAGCTCCAACGCCGGTGCCAACCATACTGGCTCGCGTGCCAAGTCGCCCGACATCGCCCGCGCCCAGTCCACCAGCCCCGTCGCCAACGCGAAGCCCGCCAGCATCTCGGCCGCCCGCTTCCGCCAGGCTTCGCGCCAGCGCAGCGAGAGCGGCACAATCCCCACGCTCGACAACGTTCACGCCGGCCGCCCGCCCCGATCCCGCACGCCGTCGCAGGATCTTGCTGCCATGGAAGCCGTGCTTGCGCAGACCAACCAGCGCTCCGTCCGGCCCATCGATCCCGATCGGCGCAGGAGCACGGGCCCCACCTCGGTCTCCTCGCCCCTACTTGCACCCGCAGCCGAGGAAAAGCCCCGCCGCAAGCGCGGCTTCTTCATCGTCGTCGAGGGCCTCGACCGCGCAGGCAAGAGCACGCAGGTCGAGCGTCTCGCACATCATCTCGACGCCAAGTCCATCAAGTTTCCCGAACGCACCACCGCCATCGGCCAGATGATCAACTCGTACCTCGCGCAGACCAGCGACCTCGACGACCAGGCCATCCATCTGCTCTTCTCCGCCAACCGCTGGGAGTGCGTCGCGTCCATCCGCAACACGCTCGACGCGGGCGAGAGCATCGTGTGCGACCGCTACGCCTTCTCCGGCATCGCCTACTCTGTCAGCAAGGGCCTTGCATACGACTGGTGCCGCAATCCGGATGTCGGGTTGCCGCTGCCGGATCTCACGCTTTTTTTGGATCTCGACGCCCAGACCGCGGCGGCGAGAGGCGGGTATGGCGAGGAGAGGTACGAGAAGCTCGAGTTCCAGGCCAAAGTGCGCGACGCCTTCAGCCGCGTCGAGCGCGACGTCAGGGCGCATGGTGGACGCTGGGTCACCATCGATGCGAGCAAGACACTCGACCAGGTCACCGACGACATCCAAAAGGCGGTGCACAGGGCCACGTCGTCCATCGACCGCGTCGGCATCGGGCTCGGCCGGCTCTTTGTGTCCGAGCGCCCCACCGCCGAGCGCGCAGGTTCGAGCGGCGAGCTCGCGCCGCCTGCCATGCTGCCCAGCGTCAAGCGCGCCTCGGTATCTTCGGACGAGCTGGGACGCAGAGGCAAGTCGCTCGATCAGCCGCGCATCCAGCTCGACACGGTCACGACCAACGGCACCTTCCCCGCCGCCCGACCGTCGGGCTCGCCGCTGAGCTATGCGGAGCAGCTTGCGGCTGTGCGTGCCGCGGCAGCCGGAACGCTGTCGGGTTTGCTCGGCGGCTCGAACACCGCTCTTGACCAGCAGAACGGCGGTGGTAGTGGCGACAGGACGGCGGGGCAGGCCGACGGGCCGTCGCCGGCAAATGCGCTGCGCGGGCAGGGCTTCGACTCGGCGCGCGTGCTGGGCAAGCATGTGGATGCGAGCGGCAGGCGACGCACGCTCATCGATGTGATTGGCGAGATCGAAAACGCGCCGTCGTCGGCTTGGCCCGAACATCGGCGCTCGGTCTCTGCTGCGGCGGAAGGCTCGGCTGCCATAGGGGCGTCTGTGGGCGAGGGACGCTCGGGTGGTGTTGTGCCGCCTGCGCACGTACGACGCAGCACCGACCAGGGCCGTGTGGCGCAGCCGGTGCCCGAAGCAGCATCGCGTGCCGCCTCGCTGAGCGTCTACCCTGCTGCCACCAAGCCCGGGCTGGCCTCGCCGTCGCTGGGTGCGGACAACCCGCTGCCGTCACCTACGAGTCCTTACGGTGCGGCGCCGGTGCTGCGCACTGCGTCGCCCTTGACAAGTTCGTCGCGCAGCTCGATCGCGAGTCCCGTGCCTCGTCCTGCGAGCACCTCTGCCGCGGATCCCACGGTTGCGGGTGCAGAGGCGCAGTTGAATGCGCAGCAACTGTCGCAGTTGAACATGCAGCAGGGGCAGGCGGAGATGCACGAGCAGTACATGCGCCACTACATGGCGATGATGGCGAATCCGATGCTCGCGCAGCAGGCGCACTATATGATGGTGCAGCGCCAGCAGCAGCAGCAGCAGCAGCAGTACTACGGGCGTGCGGCTAGTGCGGCTGGGGTGGGAGCGAATGGAAACACCAGCCAGGCGCAAGGAGCGCCGTTGGCGGCGTTCATGCAGCCGAGTGCGGCGACTGCGGGGGCGGGTGGGAGGGAGAGGCCGAGGCAAGGGCATACACGCACACAGTCGTCGAGCGAAGTGGATGGAGCGGCGCAGGTGGGGCAGAGTCCGCAGCCGATGCTGTCCATGATGATGGCACCTCCACCTGCGCCTAGTGCGAGTGCAGGCTCGCCTGTAGCCGCGAGTTTTGCACCGTATGCATATCCGATGTATGCTCAGCATGCATTCTATCCTGCTGCCGGCTTTCCGCATGCTGGCTGGGGATATGGTGGTCGACCGGGCTATGCTACGACCCGCTCGGAAATCGCCACGCCTTCGTCGGCTCGCTTACGATCGCAGAAGAGTGATCAAGCGATCCGACCGTAAGAGTGGGGCCGCAATCACAGAAGTCTTTGTCATTTTGCATTGCGAAGTGCGTGTGTGTGAAGGGGGTCTAATTGGATTTGATCTGGGCGGGTTGGGATTGTTGGCCGCTTTTGATGCTGAGGAAGGTGTTCCAGGCGATGCTGACTACGTTTACGAAGAGGAGTCTTTGCATTGGTGGGACGAGGGCCATGTTGAGAGTTTGGACTGGGATCCAGAGGCCCCAGGCAGTTTTGAGGGTTGGCCACCAGTTATCTTTAACTTTTTGTTTGGCTTCGTCGGGGGATTTGCCTGCCATTAGGGTTGTTACTCCAAAGAACATGGCTACGAAGGCTGGGCTTGCGAGGCCTTGATCGAGTGCGACTTTGGTGGCGATATTGGCGGGTTTCGAGGCAAACTGGACGCGTTCAAGCACTTTGCCGAACCAGAGAGAGGCGAGAGGACTAAAGACACACCCGCCGTAGAGAGCGAGACGAAAGGTTCGAGGATAATCGTGCGTGGATCGCTTCTCAACCAGACGCTGCGCGATCGTGTCACCAGTAGCGAAGAGGATCCCACCTGTGAGACATTGCCGAGGAAACGTGGATGATGTAGCCGCAATAAAACGTGCGAATCCAGACATCGTGTAAGAATAGAGCTGATGATGGTGGTGGGGATGAGGCATGGCGTTATCGTTCGGATGACTGTTCCCAATTTCCTGCCCCCACCCCCACCCAAAGCTCGCAAACGTCACTTCGGACTCGTCGGCTCGCCCACACGCGCGTGTTTGGCGACAGAGTGACGCGCAAATTCACCGAACTCACCTCGGCAACCTAACTCACCGCATCCCCAACCTCCATCTTAACATTCCCCACTGCCGCTTCGCCAACCCCACAAACCTCGTATCCATTCGCACAGTCGAAGGGCAATTGCATTTCACAAGCTGTACCCCATCCGTGCATGACTACTACGCAACGAGTCCGGCAGCCGCCGCCTGCGTGTCCACCAACACCATCCTCCACAGCTTCTCCACAAACGCCTCGGCCTCGTCGGCCAATACGGGCTCCACCACTTCCACCAACGCCCGGGCACTCGCGTGCGCCTGGATGGTCTCGACCACAACATTGACGAGTTCGTCAACCTTTTCACCCAGACTCTCTTCGATCTGCGCATCCACCCACGAACGGTACTTGCGCACCAGGCCGTCGTCGAGCCACTCCCACGCGGGCGTCTGCTCCAACAACGCCGCTGCATCGTGTGGCAAGCCAGCCGCAATGTCGGCGACACGACGCAGGCGTTCTTGCTCCCCGAGCCCATCGCCAAGATGGATATGCCCGATGCCGCGTTTGGTCTGTTCGTCCTCGTCTTCGCCCAACACCTTAGCCACCCCGGCGGCGGTGCCGTTGGCTGGCGTGGCGCCAGCAGCCTCGCTCGAAAAGTTGATCTTGATCGGGGCGAGCGCACCATCGAGCACACCGGCTGCACGCTGCTGCTGTGCCAACCGCGCCATCTCCTCCGCCTGCTGTGCCAGGAACGTTTCCGACTCGGTATGAGCGCGCGCCTTTTCCTCTTGCTCCTTGTCGCGATCGCGTTGGTCGCTTTCGGCTTCGCGGCGTCGTGCCGATGCGCGGAACTGACGCCACCGTGGCCGGTCGGTATAGAAGAGCTCCCTGCGTGTGGCGGATTCGTCGCTCCACTCGTGCCATCGCCGCAACTGCGACGCACCCTCTCGTTGCCACCGCTCGGCCTCGGCTTCCTGCCTATCCGCCTCCTTCTGCCAGTGCGTCAGCCGCTGCCGTTCGCGCACGAGGTACGCACGCTCAGCATCCGCCGCCGCTGCACGAGCTGCCGCCTTGGCACGTTCGCGTCGCTCGGCTTCGGCCACGTCGTCCGCCTCCTCGGGCTCGCGCACCACGTCTGCGTGCGCATCGTACGAACTCGCCGCGTGAAAGTCGACGGGCTTGCGGTAGCTCTGTGCATCCTCGGCCGTGTTGGTGGAAGAAGAAGCGGATGCTTGGAGGTCCGCACGCCGCGCACGCTCGACGGCTCGTTGGCGCTCGAACTCGGCTTCCCTGCGGCGCGTCTCGGCGTCGCGCGCGGCTGCAGCGAGCCGGAACTGCTCGATCTCGGACAGCACGGTTGCGCGCTGGTCCTCCGGCAGCTCTTCGGGCGGCAGATCTTTGAGATGATCGGGCACGACGTAGCCAGGCCGTGACGGGTCGACCTCGACCTCTGCATTCGGGTCGGACATCTTGCGGACGACGTCGCGGACCGCAGCGAGAGCGCGGGCATCGTGACCTCGATCGTCCGAGTTGGCAACACGCGTGTGCTGGTATTTGTCGAGGAACCTCTTTGTGCGTTCGTCCGCCTTGACGACGAGCTTCTTGGGTGGAGCCGATGCCTCAGCTCCCATGGAGGGCAGTTCGAGACCCTGCAGCACGTGGATGGCGCGCAGCACCGAGTCTGGTTCCGCATACTCGGCGAAGCCAAACGCCTTGGAGGCACGCTTGAGCGAGCGCAGCTGTCCGCACGCTTCGAGCAGCCGCGTGAGCCACGAGTCCGAGATGCCCGGCGAGATGCTACCCACGAACAGCGTCGTCGCCACCTCGGGTGTGCTGGAAGAGGCAGCGCCGCCTGTGGATTCTGGTGCGGGGCTATGCGAGCCTGCATAGGGAGAGGCGTGGGCGGGCATGTGCGGACTGCCGTGGCCCGAGTGGGAAGATGGCGTCGGATGGCCGTAGGTGGGAGGCGCGTGGGAGGTGCTGCCTATGCCGGCGCGTGGACGTGGTGGCAGCGGCGCCATGTTGGGATTGTGGGAGCCATGCCAATTGTTGGAGCCATATCCACGGCGCGACATGGCGGGCGCTGTGGATGCGAAAGCGATAGCGATGCTGGCTGAGTCGATGAGGGCGGGAAAGGACGAGAGCAGGGAAGGGTCGTCTGCGCAGAAGATGCCAGTGCGGAAGGGCCGACAAAATAACGCGGAGGGTCCGGAGGAGAGCCGATCTCGAGACCGATCGGTTACGATCTGTCAGATCGAGCTGGTTGGAGAGAGAGAGAGGCCACGACGTGGAAGAAGCCGTCGCCCAATTTCAACAAAATTCCAAAATCAATCCAATGAATCCAACTCTCAAGGCGCGCTGAGCAGTTGAGCAGTTGAGCTGCGTGGCAGCTTGCGTGGGCGGGGCGGGGCGAGGCGTGGCGTGTGCGCTGCATCTGCCAATCTGCCAATTCTGCCATCCGTGGCCCGCCAGCCAGTCAAAAGCAGAGAAGCAAGCAAGCTCGCTCGCCTGCCAGGTGTCGTGTTTCCGAGCCCCGCCCGCCCCGCGCTGAGTCTGAGCAGAGAGAGAGAGACAGAGGAGAGAGAGAGAGAGAGAGAGCTGGCCGTGCGCGGTGTGTGTGTGCGTGGGTGAGGGTGTCAGTCAGTTAGTCAATCGATCTTCTCTTCCCGTCCTTCCTGACACTCATCCATCATCTCATCTCACCGCTCCGTCTGCATCTGCTCTTGCACACCACAACCAGCAACAGAGCACAACATCTCTTTCAGCAGCACGAGCAGCACGAGCAGCACGAGCAGCCGTCATCCTCAACCCTCGCACAGCTATGGCTCAACCGCCTCCCCAGCTGCCCCCTGGCTGGGTGACTCAATGGGACCAGAACGCCGGCCGCCAGGTCTTCGTCGAGACCGCCACTGGAAGGACTAGCTGGCAGCCTCCTGCTCCCGGTGCTGCCGCTGGTGCCGCTCCGCCTCCCAACCAGCAGCGTCCCACCCATCCTCAGGGTCAGGCACGCATGTCCATGCCCCAGATTCAGCCGCCTCCAGGCATGCGCGGCCCTTCGCTCAGCCCCATCCCCTCCCACGGCCCCGGCGCACCCGTCAGCCCTCCCGCCGCCGGCGCCCCGCCCCCTGCCTCCATCGGTCCCGGTGCCAGCCGTAGACGCGCTTATCCCACCGCACACCTCGCCGCCAACAGCATCAGCTATGCTGGCGCCTACGATGCCGGCGCTGCAGCGGGTGCCGGTGCTGGCTACCAGGGCGCACACGATGCACAGCCTCAGCTCTTCACCCCTGGCGCTCCCGAGCCCGTCCCCGCACCCTACGCCGCAGCTCAGCCTGCACCCGGTGCGCCCGGCATGGCGCCCGCACCCGGCATGGCTGCGGCTCCTGGAGTGGCTCCCGGCTACCCTGGCAGGGACGTCCAGGGCCTAACCAACCAGTTCCAAGGCATGGGCATGGGCGGCGCCGCCGCCGGCATGGCGCAAAAGTTCAGCACCCTCCAGACTGTCAACATCAGCGGCGTACAGCCCAACGTCAACGACCTCGAGCGTCCGCCGCCCGAGATCCGCCTCCCGCCCAACGCCTGCGTCTCGACCAACCCAAAGGCCAACGCAGATCCCTCCTACCAGCGATGCACGCTCAACGCCATCCCCACCACCTCGTCCCTCCTCCAAAAATCAAAAATCCCCCTCGGCCTCGTCCTCTCTCCCTACCGCTCCGTGCGCGAGTCCGACGGCGACGAGCCCGTGCCCGTCGTCACCGACACCGTCATCGCGCGCTGCCGTCGCTGCCGCACCTACATCAACCCATACGTCACCTTTATCGAGAACGGCAACCGTTGGAAGTGCTGCATGTGCAACATCAGCAACGAGGTGCCCCAGCTCTTTGACTGGAACTCGGAGACCAACCAGCCCGCCGACCGATGGCAGCGCCCCGAGCTCAACCACTCGGTCGTCGAGTTCATCGCCCCGCGCGAGTACATGGTGCGCCCGCCCCAGCCGCCCGTCTACACCTTCCTCATCGACGTCAGCTACCACGCCATCAACTCGGGCATGGTCGCCACCGCCGCACGCACCATCCTCGAGACGCTCGACCGTCTGCCCAACTCGGACAACCGCGCCAAGATCTGCATCATCGGCGTCGACACGAGCCTCCACTTTTTCAGCATCGCGCCCGAGTCCACCGAACCCGAGATGCTCGTCGTCAGCGACCTCGACGACGTCTTCCTCCCCAAGCCCAACGACCTCCTCGTCAACCTCACCGAGTGCCGCGCCGGCATCGACGCCCTCCTCCAGCGCCTCGGCGACATGTACAAGGACTCGCTCGTCACCGGCTCGGCGCTCGGCGCCGCGCTCCAGGCCGCCTACAAGCTCATCTCGCCCATCGGCGGCAAGATCATGGTGCTCACCGCCTCGCTCCCCAGCGTCGGCCCCGGCGCGCTCAAGAATCGCGAAGACCCCAAGCTGCTCGGCACCGCAAAGGAGAGCACGCTGCTCGCCGCCGCCTCCTCGTTCTACAAGACCTTCCCCATCGACTGCTCGCGCTCGCAGGTGTCGGTCGACATGTTCCTCTTCGCCTCCTCGTACACCGACGTCGCCACGCTCTCGTGCCTGCCGCGCTACACGGGCGGTCAGACCTTCTTCTACCCCGCCTTCCACGCCGGCCGCACCGAGGACGCCGTCAAGTTCTCGCACGAGTTCTCCGAGGTGCTCGCCAGCCCCATCAGCTACGAGGCTGTTCTGCGTCTGCGCGCCACCAAGGGCATCCGTGCCACCGCATTCCACGGCAACTTTTTCGTGCGCTCCACCGACCTGCTCGCGCTGCCCGCCGTGCCGCTCGACCAGAGCTATGCGATCGAGTGCGAGATCGAGGAGACCATCAATGCGCCCTTTGTCGTGTTCCAGTCGGTGGTGCTGCACTCGACCAGCTCGGGCGAGCGCCGCATCCGCGTGGTCAACCTCGCGCTGCCCACGACGAGCAGCATGTCCGAGGTGTACGCGAATGCGGACCAGGTGGCCATCGCCACGCTGCTCGCCGACAAGGCCGTCGAGAGGTCCATCCACTCGAGGCTCGAAGACGCACGCGATGCGCTCTTCAACAAGCTCGTCGAGATCTTCTCGACGTACAAGTCCACCATGACGTCGGCGGGCAGCGGCGCGAGCCCGCAGCTGAGCATTGCGCAGAACATGGCGCAGCTGCCGCTGCTCGTGCTTGCGCTGCTCAAGCACGTGGGCATTCGACAGTCGGCGTCGATCCCCTCGGACCTGCGTGCGTACGCGCAGGCGCTGCTCACCACGCTGCCTGCCCAGCAGCTCATCCCCTACCTGCACCCGAGCTTCTACTGCCTGCACAACATGGCTCCCGATGCCGGCACCACGGTGGCGGACAAGGGCTTCGTGATGCCTGCCAAGCTCAACCTCACGTCCGAGCGATTCGAGCGCCACGGGCTGTACCTCATCGAGGATGGGCAGAACATCTTCCTGTGGGTCGGACGCGAGGCGGTGCCGCAGCTGTGCATGGACGTGTTCGACGCGCCCAACTACGGCGCGCTGCGCGGCGGCAAGACGACGCTGCCCAAGCTCGACAACAGCATGAACGCGCGCGTCAATGCCATCGTGGCACGCATCCGCGAGAGCCGCAGGGGCCCGTACAGGCCGCATCTGTACATTGTCAAGGAGGACGGCGAGCCGAGTCTGAGGCTGTGGGCGCTCAGCCTGCTCATCGAAGACCGCTTCGAACAGACGCCGAGCTACATGCAGTTCATCGGCCAGCTGCGCGACAAGGTCAACGGCGGATCGTAAGCCATGGGCACCGCCGACAAAGTCCTTTTGTTTTTGTGAATACCAGAGTCTTTTTTTTGTCCGCCGTGCGCGTTGGAAGAGAGACGCGTGGTGGTGAAGCGGGTAAAAAGGGCGAGACCAACACGGATTTTCTTGGGCGTGTTGTGTTCGTCTTTTGTGTCTTTTCTGGTGAGCATGGACGTATGTGGCGGTGTTCGGTGTTACCTTTTGTCTTCGTCTAAGTTGATGGAGGTTTGGATCGAATGGTTGGGATTCGGTTCGCTTGCTGTCCAGCCCGAAGGGGGGGAAAGGGAGGGGTTGAAATCGGGGCGGTTAAAAAAAAAGGTCGCGCGCGCGGGGGTCGGCAACCGTGCGCTTTCGCAAAGCAGCTCGGCCCCAAAAATCGACGCGGTAGCGCGCGCGGGTTGGAAACCAACACCATCTCCCGCAACCATCATCACGCGCCCACCTCTCTTGCACTCGATAGAAACGCCATGTCGAAAGACGAAAAGGACGCCAAAGAACCCACGTACGAAGACTATCTCGAACGGTAAGCCCCGCCCCCCCCCTTTTCCCTTCGCTTTACGGCGCTGCTGTGCTGACGAGGTGATGAGTGTAGGATTCATTACAGCGACAAGTACAACGACGATGAATGGGAATATCGGTAAGTCTTTCCCAATCCGCACTGGCTTGCAGTACGGGTTGGCTGGCGTAGGCGCGCAGATCTAGGAAGCGAAGATGGAAGGCTGATTCTTTGTTTGCGAATCACAGCCATGTGATCCTGCCAAAGCCAATGCTCAAGTTGCTGCCCGAATCGTACTTTGACCCTGCCGAGCCGGGTGTGCTGCGCATCCTCAACGTCAAGGAGTGGCGCGACATTGGCATCACCCAAAGCGTCGGTTGGGAGCACTACGAAGTGCACGCGCCCGAACCTCACATCCTCCTCTTCCGTCGCGAAAAGGACTTTCTCGAAAAGGTAAAGCCCCCCCCCCCACCCACCCTCGCTTCTTCCTTGCTTATCCCTCACTAACCATTTTGTTCGGACCTTAGTATCAAGCACAGGTAGCGGCGCAGGCACGGGCTCAGCAAAACGGCAAAAAGTAACACCACGCGCACACTCTCGAATCCACCTCTTTGCTTTTGGCATTTGCAATTGTCTACTCATCCGCACCGAACGTGTGCGTGCTTTCGGCGAGCGATGGCGAGTATTCGTACTCGCTCCTCTCGCACACGCTTGCCGTTGACGCCGCGAGACTCGGCGTATTCGACAGTCTTCTCTCGGTCCACACGAACCCACCTGCACTTGTCGACGGACTCGGCATCGCCTTGGTCCTCGCTGGCGATGCTGGCAACTTTCTCCTCCTCGCCGCGGTATCGTTCGACTTTGGCTCAATTGGTGACGACGGCAGTGCGTCGTCGAGCCTGCTTGCGTCCAACCGTGCCTCGGCCGCGGCTGCTACGACTCGAGCTGCCGGTCGCGGTGGAACAGGCAGCGATCCAGTCGAAAAGCTCGTATAGGTCGTGTCGGTCGAGACGTCGCGGTGTGGACGCGAGTCGGAAGTCAGAGGCATGCGTGCAATGTTGCCATTCGCATACACCTCTGTCGACCTCACCGAGTTCGTCCTCACCACCCCGCTGGGCGCTGAGGAATCACGACGACGTGCGGAACTCCTGCGTTCCACCCCTGCGTCGGCCGTGTCTTTGAGTGTGAGTAGCGCCGCATGCGATTCCGCCGGCGCAGGAGACGTATGACTCGTCTCGCCCGTCGAGATCGAGCGTGCCGAAATCGTCGATGGCGTAGCCCATCCCGACCCGGACCCGGACGCCGGTCTTGACCGCGGACTCGTCTCGCCCTCCCTCTCCTCGTCGAGCCTGAGTGACCTTACCCTCGCCGCCACTTTATCCACCGACCTTCCCTCGTCCCTTGCGTCGGTGCTTATTCCATCCACGTGTAGTGGTTCGTCATACGTCGGCTGTGGACGCAGCCAAGTCTTGAGGTTTCGCTTCGACCTATTCCTCGCCATGGCCTGTTCATCCTGCAGACTCGTTGCTGTTGTTCGGAGCGATTTTTTCGATGTCTTGGTCGTCGGTGCTGCACCGTGTCTCGGAGCAGCTGCAATCGCTCTTCCTGCCACAGGATCGCCATAGACCACCTTGACGCTTCCCGTTTCGCACGCCACACTATCGTCGTCGTACTGCATATAAAACCGCTCCCTACCCGACAGCTCGTGTTCGATCCTACACAGCCATTTTTCCGCAAAATTCCTATGCCCCTGATAATCCCATACCCCATCCAGCATCGCCCTTACCACACCCTCGTGGTCGATCACAAACGTACACCTTCCATCGATTAGGCCGAGGAGACCGCGACCTACGCCCCATGCATCCATGATGTGGCGCTCGGAATCGTGCAGGATGCGAAACCCTAAGTGGTGTTCATCCACAAACCGGCGTGATCGCGATGGTGGGTCTTGCGAGATCCCGATCACCACCGCGTTGAGGTCGTTAAAGATCGGCGAGGCACCCACGGCGTCTCTGAAAGAACAGCTTTCCTTTGTACAGTGTGGCGATCCTGCGAGTGGGAAGAAGTAGAGTACGATGGGTCGACCTAGCGCGATGGTGGCGTGTAGCGATACGGTGCGACCGAGATGATCCGTGGCGATGATTTCCGGTGCATAGTGTCCGATGAGCGGCGAGTCTTTTTCCTTGGCTGGGATCTTGAGGGCTGCACCGGCAGCAGTGAGCAGGCTGCGCTCGCCCGCGATGGGGAACGCAGGCACGCGTGGCAGATGCGGCATCGTACAGGCAAACGCGAGTGGGACGATGTTCGTTTAGCTCCAAGCCATCGTGCAAATCCCCCAAACACCAGCCTAAGTCCTAGCTAATGATACCGATAGAGAGAGAGAAAGGTGATGGGTAGATGAAGCAGCGTTGGGATGGATGGATGGCGGGTTTCGTGGAGGCGAAGGGTCGCACATGCAACCAGCCTCACTCAGCAACACGGGAAGGTGGGGAAACACGCTCTGTTGCCGCGCCAAAGCGGCTTTTGTTTGCTCTCTCGCTCTTATGCGTCGGGTCCGACTCTGCCGTCATCGCCGGGTTTTTCGGCATCTCGGCGTTCCAAACGTTTTCACTCTGTTTTTGTTAGATTTCGTAAGAATCCGGGGTATGCCGGTCCGACTTTTTGGCCTTGGCGCTGTTGGAAAGGCCCCCGCCATGTACGCTTTTCACACTCCCTTCGCACAAGAGGAGGATGTGTCGAGCTAGAAGCTGGACTCGGTATCGCCAAAGGAAGACGCAGGTACTGCGTCTGGATTGGCGATACTGAGGCCAGCGTATAGCTCGACACTTCCCTCCTCTTGTGCGAAGTCAGGTCAAATCTAGGCGCAAAACGATACACGAGACGTTTGGAAGGTGAAAGTAAAGTTTCCAATTGGGGTCAAAAGTGTCATACGGTCTTTTGCGACCGACACTATTTTGGAGTCCGCCTTTCCCTCAATATCGAGCTCTTGACAAGAGTGTCGACAGCGCGGGATGGCGGACATTCGACATGTAGTATACAGTAGGATGCTCTAGATGGCAGTGAGAAGTTCTAGGGATGCGATGCGAGAGGGGACGACGAAGAAAAACAGGAAGAATGCGAGGATGCGACAGATTGACTGAGGCATCTAGACAGGGACCGAGATAGAGAGAGAATGTCTGTGGTTGGGCGCAAGCGGCCCGAGTTCACGACGTTGTGAACGGGCACAGCGAATTGCGGAGATACCATGCGCTGGCGTGCGGGGTCGACGCGAGCGACGAGTTTAAGTCCACCAGGTGATGGGGACGAAACCGGCGTCGAGACCCGAGAGCTGCTGGAACGCACCGACCGAAAGGTCAAGCGAGCCCTCCGAGCAGGTGGGGCAGGTGTCGGCGACGAACGCCTCGATCGTCTTTCCATTGCCCTGGATCCAGACCTTCTGTCCACACATTGAGCTGCTCATCTGTGCGCTGTTGACGGCCACTAGAGGAGTAGAGTCCGAGTTTACTTGACCGCAGCTACCGGCATTTCCCCCCTGGTAGAAGTAGGTTGCCTGTCCAGAACCTCCAGCACGCTTAACGGGAGAAGCGATGACGGAAGAGGCAAGAGCGAGAGCAGAAATTGCGATGGTGGAGAACTGCATTTTGACGGGGATTTGTTTGTGGGTTTTGTGGGAGAAAGTTAGAGTTGAGTGGGATGAAATGAAGTGGATGCGGAAACGAGGGAGGACGAGCAGATTGGGTCTGGTCCTTTATACGATTCGAGGACCTCCAGCACTCGCTATGATCCGCGCAGCGAACACAAGGCGGAGCTACAGCGACGCTGCTG
This sequence comes from Moesziomyces parantarcticus, assembly GCA_023212605.1. NCBI lineage: Eukaryota > Fungi > Basidiomycota > Ustilaginomycetes > Ustilaginales > Ustilaginaceae > Moesziomyces > Moesziomyces parantarcticus. The sequence goes on along the minus strand of JALCCF010000018.1, from coordinate 93,905 downwards.
TGTTCGACGCTGTACGACGCTATAGAATGCACGCAGTGCAGTGGACGCACCAGCCAGCGTGTGCGCTGTAGGAACGAGGCGTTGCAGAGCGTGCGCAGGTAGGACAAAAAAAGTTTTGCAGAGCCGGACCGCAGCTGTCACCGGTGTTTGCGACGCATTCATCCACCATACTGGGCGCGAGAACAACACTTTGACGGCACATGAGCAGTCGCGTCTACTTTCACAGCGCCAGCGCTCGATGAAAGAGACGGCGGCGCTTCGTGGAAACGGTCCGAGCACCTAGCACCTGGGCGGCGGACGCTTGGTGCGCGGCGCTTGCCCGGAACAATTGCGCTGAATGACACCAGTTCTGGCAGCTACCCGGGCTCTGATCGTCGCCAATCTGCACCGCTGACAACGGTGGCACTTCGGGTGCTCAACGAGGGGACTGGTGGGGGGCCCTCAACCTTGACGGGATGGCCGGCAACTGTATGCTTCGGCGGCGCAGACTGCAGGCGGGCAAGCGGTTCCTGTGCACTGTCCGATCGCGTGGCACCTCGGGTCGCGCACTCGGTGCTGCTCGAGCTTCCATCGACCCGACGAGGATCGACACAACCCGAGCATCACGCTGAGTAGCCGGCGTTTGTGGCTGCGCCAGAATGCCACCCCCTGAAAATCAAGAGGCGGTCCCACCGGAAACGGATTGCGCCTGATTGCGACTTGCCTGCAAAGGCAACTGCCTATGGCGGCCAGAAAAAGAAACAGCCTGTGGCCGTCGCCAGCATGAGCGCTGGGCAGCATTCAACCTTCGGCAGCCGTTCGGGCAGGTTTCAGTGCAGCCTTTCTTGACGAGCACCCTCGAAATTGTGTTCTTTGAGAGAGCCATTTTCAGCTGCATTTTTTCCCAGACAGCTGCCCAGCGCGCGAGCAATTTCGAAAAAAAAAAATCAAAAATCAAAAAAATCAAAATGTGAGCCGGAAGCAGCGTGAGCTCATGATTTCAAGATGGCGCTTTCATGTCGCCTGGCCGGGCTCCATTTGTTGCTGTGCTTGCGTGCTGCCCCCGAAAAACGAGGGCGCTGTCAGGCAGCCCGAGACGTTCCGACTCAGCAGCCTTGGACCTAGGTGAGCATGTTGTCACACACCCACAGCCGGCCCAGTTGACCGGATGCGCATGGCTCGCGCATGCAGCCGCAGCCGCAGCCGCAACCGCCGCACCGGTCTCCGCTCGTGCAGCGACAGGCGCCGATTCGAGCTCAAATTGGCAAGTTTGCCGCCGCCGCCGCCCGGGCCGTCTGCGGGGTTGCATGCGCCAGCTTCCCCTCGATTCGCCCATAGGTGGCCCCCGCTGCATCGCTCGACACGGCTGGGCAAGTGGGCACACAAGCAGGTGCTGTATGCGCCTTGACGGGTCGAGCAGACGGGCCTGTTGAAGCTTGTGAGAGTGACCTGTGCACGTTCTGAGCCCAGAGAGCGACGCTGCGAGGCGATGTGATTCTGCGTCGGTTACCGTCTTCGCGCAGCCTGCTGCACCTCGCCAGAGCCACGCCGTTTGTCATGGTGCACTGACCAAGAGACCAAGTTGGGTTCGAGTCCGAAGCGCACCCGCGGCCCAAGCCGCTTGCTGCGCAGCTTACGAATCAACGCAGCCATGTGTGCACGGGTAGCACAGCGGGAGCAGCACAATACCGGAGCCGCTCAGCAGGGATGCCATTCCAGCGTTGGCCGATCGGTCTCGGAAGATCCTGGTGCATCTGAAACAGTGTGGTGCTCGCGCACGAGAAGGAAAATCAGCCGTAAGCTATGCATGCAAATACCCTTGCCCACGCTGTCTCACCTCGCCCGCGCCTCTTCATGGTACATGCCGGTGCCTTCATTCTACCGCCGTAAGCTCGTCAAAGCGTGGGATCGAGACGATGGAAGAAGGGGGGATGAGTGGCCCCCAGATCCGACCGAGTGTCGGCAACGCATGGCCAAGCTGGCGAGCCTCGTGTTGGCTTGCAGCCACCAACGTGGCTCGGTCAACGGCAAGACGGCGCTGTGCTGTAGCGGCTTTGAATTTGCCTCCACAACCCCAGTTTTCGACTTTGTTTTTTTAGCCTGTCCTCAGTCAAACACCGAAGAGCGCTTTTCCAGCCTGGCGAGCTCGATGACAGCTGAATGCCGAGGCTGCGGCATGAGTGGTTCTTCGCACGGCGGCGCCTCGTGCGTGGATGCGGATTCGTCCGCTCCGCCTTCGATGGATGGCCTCAACCCCGGAATGCAAGCGTGCCCCTGTAATCTTCGTGATCTTATCGAGCGTCTACCCCATTCCGCACATGGCGAATGAATGTGCGCCTCGATGAGCATGGATAGGTTGCCTCGCCATCGATGGAGCATGTGACTCGGCATTCCCAGCCATCGCGGCTCCATTGGAGGATATTTTGGGGATATGGTCGCTTGTCGCGGCACAGCGGCGATGCATGCTGTCGCTGTCGTGTGACCGTGCGGTAAACCGGACTCGCTCGGTGCTCGGTCACTACTCAGCAGTGCATCGTCCAGCGTGAGAAGGAGAAACCGATGCGATCGAGATCAAAAGTCGCCGAAACCTTGGACGGGACGATGATCGGATGATGAGGTGGGGCCAGGATCGAGATTATCGGATCCAGCTGTGACATCGTGTGCCATCGGGAGAATCGAGATCGCAAATATGTCTCAGAGTGGGTGCGATCGGGAGATCTGATATCAGCGTCGACCTCGCTGCGGTCCTTTGGCCTGGCATAGCCGGTTCCTGGCTTTATATAGACCGTCCTCTCGATGCTGAAGCAGGCGCAGGCTGCACCGCTGATTCTTCTCGGACTCGACTCAAGTGACTAGCTGGGGTGTGATAGCAAAGAAGGAGCTTCGGAACATCCGAAGGTCGGGTCACGCTGCGACACTGAGCCTGAAACGGACAATCACATGGCAGTCTGCTACTGAGAAAGCTGCATCGCTAGACCCAGCGCTGCAGCCCATTCCTGCCAGACAAGATTAAGTGCATGTGCTCCCGAAGAGGTAGAGCCTGGTCTTGCAAGGCGTAGTCACAAGGATGGATTTTTGACGGCTTTTTGAGGCCTCAATTAGGCGCCTCAGTTTTAGCTCACGGTATTTCCATAGCAGCCTGAACCAGGGAAGGAGGATGCAACCTCACACGGACATTGCCGCAGCGTAGCCACTTCGACATGCGCCCGACAAGAAGAGGTGGACGGCGATGATCGGCTTTGTCATTATCGAAGTCCGCCTCCGCTCCGCTTTATGTCACTAGCGGCGATCGACTGACAACGTTTCACCGACGCCAAAAAAATCGGAGTTGCTCTCCGGGTTGCTGTACGACAACTGCGTGGGGATGGCTAAGCGAGGGATGCGGACCGACTCCTTCTCTTCTAAGCTCGTGTCAAAGGCAGATCAAGGCAGAGCAACGCCCATGTGAACGAAGCGAGCAGTGTCAACGAGAGCCCGAAGGTTCAGATCGATATCTTGAGCCGCTCGTGGGCGAAGAGAACGTGCAGGCCCGGAGGCGGTTGCCCGCCCGAATCGGGCGCGCGGCAATCCGTCATCATCCTGCATAAGGAAGCCCACGTCTGATCGACAGCCCGCAACGCTAGGCGAGCCGGCCCGCGAATTCCAAAAACTTTCAGCAACGCTCCGATCTTACACGTCAACGGATGCCACACTCCACGTTCAGCCGTCCAGAGTGAGTCTTGCTGGTCGGATTGGCGGCACACGGGTGCAGCACCGAGGCTTGGCGGTGAGACGGGAAAGCCAAGACCACTCTTCGGAGGCGGCGAAATGGAATCGGCTTGGCTGCCGACTCGGGATGGCCCACCGGACGAGCCAAGAAGGAAAAGAAGCCCACATGATGCCTTGGCAAGAAAACAAAAAACAACAACAACAACAGCAGCAGCAGCGGCAGGCAGCCGGACGAGAGCTACCGACAGCCCCTAGAGAGGCCCCTCTGGCGGTGGGCGGCCACGCTTGCCCCTCCCTGACCAAATTTGCGATTTTGAACATTTTTCGAAAAGTTGACCGCACGCGCGCCAGCCTCGGAGTTGCAGCCACGCTGAGGAGCGTGAGCGTTGGCGGTGCAGCTGCTGGCTCAATCGCTCAATCGCTCGCTCACTCGCTCACTCAGGGTCTTTTTGAGTCCGCTCTCGAGTCTCAAATCGATCTCAGCCGGCAGCAACACGCGCTGGGCAGTGCGCGAGAGGGAGAGGCAGACCTATGCCAGCTCGACTGCCTCCGTCCGTTCGTGCGGCCTCGCCGGCCAGCCAAGCCAGCGCAATCGAGCCATGCACCTCTAGCCGCCGCATGTCCAAGCAGCAGCGACGTCCCTCGCCGGTCTCAGTTGTTCTCGCTCGCCTTCTCGTCTGCTCCACTCCTTCCACATCCTCCTTCCCCCCTCGGCCAGTCGGACACCTTCCAGCCCAATTCATCCTCGTCGGCCGCTCTCACTGCCACCACCATCCTGGTCATCCTCCGGCGCCCACCCACCCACGATCTCGGACGCTCTTTCTTTCGTCAAGCGAGCGAGCTTCTAAACATCCTCCTCACCGCGACCAGAGTCTGCTCGACGCAGCCCCGTCTTGTCGAATTGGCAGCACGATGGCCACTCCAGCCTCGTCGGCGTACGCCTTCCACCACCGCTTCGACGCAGCACATGGCAAGGACGCACCCGCCACCGCCGCTGCCAATCCGAATGGCGCCGACGTAGTCTCGGCCGCTCGTTCCAGCGCCGACAACTACTCCTACCCGGACCTCGACGCAGGCCAGTTCTACTCGTCCTCTGCAGCCCACTCCTCTACCGCCGCAACCGCTCCCAATGTCCTCCCGGACTTTCCAGAATTCAAGGGCTTCGACTCCAAGTCGGATCTCTTCCAGACCAACAACTTTTTCCAGCAGTACTCGGCCCAGCCCACTGTCAATGCCGCTCTCGTAGAGCCACAGTCGGCGCAGATCGAGCAAGTCTCCTCCTCCTCCGACCAGCTCGACGCCCAGCCCGCCGCTGAGCCCACGCAGCCCGAAACAGCCCCTCGCACCTCGCGCGACGCCGGCCCCCTTCACGCCGCGCCTCAACCGACGCCCGGACCGGAGGAGCCTTCCTATCAGCCCCAGCTCGAGCGTCACTTCTCGTCGGCAAGCTCTTACGTGCAGCCTCCCTCGCTCCACGCAGACGGCCCTGCCTCTCCACAAGCCCCGCCGCCCGTGCTTCAGCGCAGCCCGCTCCCAAGGCCACCCTCGATCCCCGTCTCGCCCCCGATGCACCACACCACCAACTCTCTCTCCCACGACTCGCAACCTCAGGCCTCTCCCAAACCCGCGCATCCATCGCAGCCAGCCTCTGCCTTCACCTTCCCTCCGCAGCATTCAGCATCGACACAACCGGCGCAGAACCCCTCGCAGCCCCACGATCCCAGTGCGCTGCCAATCAACGGTCTCCGTCTCAACGACGCTTCGCGCCAAGCGGAAGTCCAGTCGTCCAATCAGCCCGCCTCATCAAGTCGCGACGACAACTTCTTCGGCATGCAGCGTCCCGCGGCTGCTCTCAGCCCCACAGGTCAGCAGTTGCCCGTGCCTCCCACCATGCTCGCCGACGACGACGGCTTCTATCAAGACCAGCAGCATCTCAACCAATCCAACGCCTCCACTCAGCCCGTTCCCCGCGACCACGACCCCAGCAATCAGCCACCGCGTCCTTCCTCCTTCTTCGGCGTCGAAGGCGACTCGGCCTCCAGCTTGCCGTCCGATGCCATCGTCGCGCCCTCCCCCATAGGCGAGTCCAGCTCGCCAGGCACACGCGGATCCTCTTTGCATCGCAGCGAAGCTTCCATCCCGCGTGGCATCTCCACCGCTGCTGGAGGCACAGGCAACGCACCCATGCCCACCTCCGGCGGCTTCGGCGGCCTCGGCCCAGCAGGCGCCAACCGCCCCGCCAGCATCGCACCCTCCGTCGCAAGCGGTCCGCTCCTCGATCACAGCCATCTCAGGGTCGGCCAGAAAGCGTCGTTGCTCAGCCACGGAAAGACGCTCGAGCTCTACCGCCAGAACGCAAAGAAGACCAACGACCCCAACCTCATCTACGAGCTCGCCGTCTTCATGATCGACGCCGCCAAGACCATGGGCACCGACGACGACGCCAACGGCACTGGCCCCGTCACCGCCGTCAACGGCCCCAACAAGGTCGACACCGAAAAGTCCGAGCTCATCAAGGAGGCCACCGGCCTGCTCAAGAAGATCGCCGACCGCGGCCACCCGGACGCACAGTACTTCCTCGCCGACTGCTACGCCAACGGCATCGGCACCCGCACGGGCAAGCAGGACTTTGGTCAGGCATACACCTACTTTGTCCTCGCCGCCAAGCACGGCCATCCCGACGCCGCCTACCGCGCCGGCACCTGCTACGAGAAGGGCTGGGGGTGCCGCAAGGACGCCGGCAAGGCGCTCCAGTTCTACCGCAAGTCGGCCGCACAAAGCCATCCGGGCGCCATGTACCGCCTTGCCACCGCCGAGCTCAACGGCGAGCTCGGCCTCAAAAAGAACGCAAAGGAAGGCGTCAAGTGGCTCAAGCGTTCGGCCGAGGCGGCCACGCCCGAGTTTCCGCACGCGCTGCACGAGCTCGCGCTGCTCCACGAGCGCGGCATCGACAATGTGCTCTTTGTCGATCCCGAGTACAGCTGCGAGCTCTTGGCCCAGGCGGGCGAGATGGGCTACGCTCCGAGCGCCTACAAGCTCGGCGTCAACTACGAGTACGGCCGCATGGGCTGCCCGCAGGACGGCGGTCTCAGCATCCACATGTACAACATCGCCGCGCAGCAGAACCACAAGGAGGCGTGCTTTGCCCTCACCGCCTGGTACCTCGTGGGCGCGCCGGGCATCTTGCCGCAGTCCGACACCGAGGCGTACCTGTGGGCCAAGAAGGCTGCCGAGCAAGGCCTCGCCAAGGCCGAGTACGCCGTGGGCTACTTTACCGAGATGGGCATCGGTACTACCAAGGACCTGGGCGAGGCTAGGGCGTGGTATAAGCGAGCCGCCGATCACGGGGACAAGCGGGCCAATCAGCGCATCGCCGCGCTTCAGGGACGCGGCGGCCCTACAGGCATGGCGGGCGTAGGCTCGCAGAAGCGACAAGGCCAGCAGCAGCAGCGCATGGAGCTGAGGCAAGAGCAGCTGGAGAGCATGAACGAGTTTGGCCGACGCGCCCAGCCGACGTCGGCACCCTTCCCGGCGAGCGTGACGCAGAGCTCCATGACGCCGAGCACGCAGATGAACTACCCGTCGCCCATCGCCATGCGAGAGGCGCAGACGGCGCAGCGCGAACAGCAGTACATGGCCAACGTAGCGGCGCAGGAGCGCGCCCAAGCGCGTGCCATGCTGCAGCACTCGCCCTCGCCCAACGAGCTCGGCTCGCCTGTCTCGGGCTCGCCCAACTTGGGTCTGCCGCGTCCTCCGCCCATGCCGTACACCCAGCACCACGGTCCGCCGCAGCCTATGCGCCAGAATTCGAACTCGCCACAGCCTCCTGCGCCGTTTTCGCAGCCGCAGTCGTATCCGTCGTATCCGATGACTGCGAGCACAGCCCCGCCGCAGATGGCCATGAGGCCTCCTCCTCCGCCGCCGGGCTCGTCGATGGGTGGTAGCGCCGTGTTCCCGCCAGGTGGAGCGCCGCACTACCAGGCTCGACCTGGCATGGGCCCTCAGTACAGCGTACCGGGTGGACCGGGTGGACCTGGTGGACCGCCTGGACCTGGTGGACCGCCTGGACCTGGTGGACCGCCTGGACCTGGTGGACCGCCTGGACCTGGATTTGCTGGCGCTCCGGTGGGTCCTACTCCGCCGGCCAAGGCTGATCTGGGCAAGGATGACGACGGCAAGAAGAAGAAGAAGGGCTGGTTTGGCCGATCGTGAGAGTCATGGCGTGCATCCAGTCTATTCATTTGACGAACAATTTGATTCCTGTATTCATGTGTCTGGTGTTGAGAGGGATGAATGCGTGTGCAGTGCCGAGTGAGCGGTTCGTGCTGCTGCTGCAGAGGCGGAGCAGGCTTCCTTCGAGTGTGCGTGCGATGGGATCATTGTTGCCAAACGATCGAGCCGAATCGATGCGCTAGCGTTGAGCATCTAGCCTTGTCCATGCTCCCTCCTGCTCGTGTGTGGCCCAACATTCCCACACGATACCTTCACCACTGCGTATCCATCCCCCCCGTGCCAACTCTCAAAACATTGTTGCCCGATCTCGCCTTGTCCTTGCACCCCGCATCACGCAGCAATGTCCCGCAACTTCCAACGAGCTACCTTCACAACGGCATTTGTCTGTCTAACGTCGAGCCGCGTCCACACTCGAAGACACTCTCGTTCTTTCCAACCCCCATCGCCGCTGTGCACAGCATCGTCCGATCCTGCCGATTCGAGCGAGCCAGAATTTAGCTGCTAGATCGCGCCCTGTCGCTACCCCAGCATCACCCGTTAAAGAGCCTTCCAACGTGCGGCGGAGGGTGAGGCGCTTGCCGATGAACGTAGCGAGCGCATCCTTGAGGTCGACGGTGTTGTTCTTGATCGAGACAATCGACTCCTCGGTAATGGTCTTCTTTCAAACCCCCCATGACGCAGCGTATCTTGCCGACACATCACAGCCTCCAATCCAGCAGCGCCGAGCTTCAACAACCCTTCTCTTCGCATCATCGCCATGCCCAAACCCCCGTCACATGAAGGGACAGCTTGGTCAAGACCGGACTCCACTTCACATCCAACGACATCGCCGTGTCGACAACCAACTCCTAGCGCGAACGAATATCCACTTGCTGATTACTAGGTGTGTGACTGTATACCTGTTCTCGATATCGTTCCGAGAACCGCTTCGGCTCGGGTGTGCTCCGCTCGATTGTGTTGCTAGCATGCTAGCCAGTCGACAATGCCGCATTCCGATAGGCCTACTTGAAACCCAATACGTAGATTCAGGCCGGGATCGGCCGAAGCAGCACTATTATGGACGCAACGACGCCCATTCGATGCACGAGTCGATGCTGAGGGTAGCTCGCAGCCTGCTCTCCCTGGAGACTATCACTTGAAGGTTGCTCGACGCACGACTCGGAGCCTCTTCCGGCTCTCGAGCTAGATTGAACGTCGGCGCGGCCCGCCCCTGTCCATCCACGTGTGCTGCATGTGTTGGCGCGACTAGGCATGCCGTGTCTCCGCTATGGGCTCGGCCATGAGCGTGGCCAAGTCTATCGTCTTGTCCTTCTCCACATCCACGAGGCCCACGAGGCAGATCGCATCGCCACGCAGGATGTACAGCCCGAGCGGCACCTCCTCGACGCCCTCGTCGGGGCTAAAGATGCGCTCGATCGAGCCGGCAAGGATAATGCTGCCCACAGCATCGCTACCACGCAGAGTGCCTACGATGACACGGCCATCCTGCGTGATGACCAGCACGCGCTGGTCCACGTACTGCTGCAGCGCCGACATGGTCGCGCGCTCCCACGCCTCGGTCCAACGCAGAGCCTAGCACGTTTCGAACCCTTGATCCGCTGATGAGCCCTTGGGTGGGGGATTCTCGAGCGAGAGGAGGTGGTCGATGCTGTGATCGCGCGTCTCGTCCGTCTTCAAGGTGAGGATGACGGCGGATGGTGTCGGTGGGGCAGAAGAAAGGCCAAGCAAAAGTGGAGTGGAGAGCGACACTTGCAGAGCGCCGTCACGTGGAGAGTGGATTTCGAGTCGGAAGTCGGATTCCCCTCCAAAACGCGGCGTGGAGGAGGGATCGGGGCGGACGAGCGGATCGGCATCGCAATCGCTCGGCAGAGTCGGGAAGAAGATGACGATCTCGGAATGTCGCGCCCAACGCTCCAACCTCGCAGCAATCGCGCACAGGCACCGCGCCTCTTCCCCTTCGACGACAACAACACCAACGTCCCATCTCCACCATGCTCGCTTCCCGTAGCGTGCGTGCCGCTGCGGCGCCTCTGCGCACCTCGATCGCAGCGCGTGCCTCCACGCCATCGTCCACGCTGCTGACGGCAGCCAGCCCCGCATGGTCCAAGGCAGCAGCAAGGTCGGCTGCGGTGTCTCGCTCGCCTCTCGCTGCTCGCACGCTCTTCACACGCACGCCACCCACCCCCTTGGCACGCACCAAGCAATTCGTCTACCTCGTCTTTGCGCTCGCCGCTGGTACGCTCGGTGTGGCATACTATGCCGACTCGCGCTCGGCCATCCACCGCTGGGTAGCCATCCCGGCGCTCAAGGCGTTTGCCGATCCGGAGAGCGCACAGAAGCTCGCGATCAAGATGCTCGAGACCGGTCTTGCGCCGCGCGATATGGTCGACGACGATGCGGTGCTCGAGACAGAGCTCTTCGGCCGCAAGCTCTCCAACCCCATCGGCCTCGCGGCGGGCTTTGACAAGCAGGCCGAGGCCATCGACGGCCTGCTCGACCTCGGCTTTGGCTTCATCGAGATTGGCAGCGTCACTCCCGAGCCGCAGCCAGGCAACCCGCAGCCGCGCTACTTCCGCCTCATCGAGGACAATGCGTGCATCAACCGCTTCGGCTTCAACTCGGAGGGCCACAACGTCATCCTCAGCCGTCTGCGCGACCGCATCCGTCGATGGCTGCTCCACTCGTCCAGCATCGCCAGCCTGCAGGATGCTCTGGTCGCCTCGCCCGACTCGGCTTCGGCCGACGCCAGGCAGCTCGTCGCCACGCATCCCAAGAGCACGTCGGCATTCGTCGATGCCACCGAGCTGCCGCGCAGCCTGCGTCCGGCCAAGATGCTCGGCATCAACCTGGGCAAGAACAAGACGAGCAAGGAGGAGAGCGTCGACGACTACGTCAAGGGCGTCGAGCGTCTCGGTCCGTACGCCGACATGATCATCGTCAACGTCAGCAGCCCCAACACGCCCGGCCTGCGCAGGCTGCAGCGCCGCGGTGTGCTCGAGGATCTGCTGACGCAGGTGGTCAAGGCGCGCGACGGCATGGTCGAGTCGCATCTGCGCTTCTCGCAGAAAAAGGTGCAGGTGCCGCTGCTCGTCAAGATCGCACCGGACCTGTCTGAGGAGGAGCTGCATGACGTGGCGGATGCAGCGCTCAAGAGCGGCATCGACGGTCTGGTGATCAGCAACACGACCATCTCGCGTCCAGCGTCGCTTCGCTCGTCGGAGCACGTGCGCGAGACGGGCGGCCTCTCGGGTCCTCCTGTCAAGCCGTTGGCGCTGCGTGCGCTCACCACGGTGCACAAGCGTCTCGAGGGCAAGCTGCCCATCATCGGCTGCGGCGGTATCGCCACGGCGCAGGATGCGCTCGACTTTGCCAAGGCCGGTGCGAGCGCCGTGGAGCTCTACACGTCGTTTGGCTACCAGGGTGTCGGACTGCCACGACGTCTCAAAGATGACCTGGTAGCGCTGCTCAAGGCGGAGGGTACGACGTGGAAGCAGGCGGTGGGCAGTGGTCTGGATCTGTCCAAGGTGGAGATCGCCGTGCCCAACGCCGAGCGTGCCACGGGCGTGCATCCGGGCAGCGATGCGGCGTTTGAAAAGAGCGTCGCGAGCGTCAAGCTCGAGCTCGACGGTCTGCGTCAGAAGCTTGGCCTGAACCAGACGCTCAGCAAGGAGGCGCTGCACAGTTTCCTCCCCTCGCGAGACACGGACGCGAGCTACTACGACCTGCTCGACAAGGCACACGCCGCTCTCGGTCTCGACCTTGCTGCGGGCGAGAAGACGGTGCACAAGGTGGCCGACTCGCAGCCCACTGCGGATGCGAAACCCACCGAGGGCGAAAAGCAGCTGCAAAACGCCCAGCAACTCACCCAGGACCCCAAGGTGCCCACCATCAACGTCAAGCTCAACGAAAAGACCAAAAAGGTGTTTGGCGACTCGACCACCGCCAAGGTGCTCGAGGCCAAGGAGAACGCCGCCCACCGCGACTTTGCCAAGATCGACAAGGTCCGAGTGGTGTAAAGCGTCTGTCGATGTCCAGTGTCTGCTCGTCCGTAGAAATGCATCCGTCTCGTGTGCTCCCAGCTGGGCGTGAGAGAGAGAGAGAGAGAGAGAGAGAGAGAGAGAGAGAGAGAGAGAGAGAGAGAGAGAGAGTGAGCGATATTGGCGCGGGTCGGTAACGAGCTTTTGGTGGAGCGCACAGACGAAAATGGACAAAAAAGACGAGAAAGGCGCGCCTCCGAGATATTCGATTTGAGGCGGCGAAAGAGCGCAGTTCCACAGACAGAGTGATCCGCACTGCTTGGACCACCCTTTCGCTCTCGCTCTCTCTCGCTTCTCCACTCTCATCCTCATCCTCCTCATCCTCATCCGCATCCGCATCCGCATCACGCCCGCTACTGGTCTTGCCACACCAGGGTCGTCGCAGGCGTAGACTCTTCTCGCGGTCCCTAGACCAGCATCGGCAGCGTCGGCTCTGTCCTTCGTATCGTCGTCGACTCTTCGCTGCCATTCCAACACACCTACCGGCTGGGCTGGCAGCCGCTCCTTCCAATCCACCAGCACGCTGAATTCGCCTCCTAGGCCAGCCAAGGCACTCCTGCATCGCGCCTCAGACTATGGCCTGCGTCTAGAGGCGGCTCTTCTGCCCTGCGTCTCCTCTCTGTCCTATTGATCCCTGCACAGCTGGTCCACCATGTCGGTGCTCGGTGCACACCAGAGCGATGCGCTCAACCGCATCTTTGCCGGCCTCAAAAGCAGGGACGAAGCCTCGCGTCAGGCAGCCGGCGAGGAACTCAAATCCCACGTCGCCTTCGTCGTCTCCGAGCTCAAGGGAGACACCCTCTCCACATTCAACAACGACCTCCACCGCAGGATCTTTGAGCTTACCCACTCCCAGCATGTGCACGAAAAGCTCGGCGGCATCGTCGCCATCGAGGACCTCATCGAGCAGGAGAGCGAGGACAACAGCGCGCGTCTCTACCGCTTCTACCAGTACCTCAAACCCAACCTCCCTTGCAACGATGCCTCCGTCATGATCGCCGCCTCGCGTGCCCTCGGCAGAGTCGCCTACCACGGCGGACAGTCTCTCGGCGAACAGTTCATCGAGTTCGAGGTGCTACGTGCTCTCGACTTCCTCCAGGCAGGCGATCGCAACGAGTCCGGCCGCTACGCTGCCGTGCTCATCATCCGCGAGATGGCTAAAAAGGTGCCCCAGCAGTTCCATCCGTACGTGCCACGCGTGCTCGATCGCATATGGGTCGCCCTGCGTGACGTGCGCGTCATCGTGCGCGAGGGCGCCGCAGAGGCCATGGGCGCCTGCCTCGGCATCATCGCCGCGCGCGAAAAGCAGATGGGCAGCCACTTCTTCGAGTCCATCTACGAAGAGGCCGAAAAGGGCCTCAAGATGAGCGCAGCCGAGGCCATCCACGGCAGCCTGCTCGCCGTACAGCAGCTCCTCCAGCACTCCAAGACCTTCATGCGCAACCGCTTCCAGCGCGCCTGCGAACTCGTCTTCCGCCTCCACAAGCACAGGGATCCGCTCATCCGACGCACCATCACCAACCTCGTCCCCGTCCTCGCACGCTACGACCCGCACTACTTTGCAGACGAGCACCTCGGCGCCGTCATGGCCATCCTCACAGAGCAGCTGCGCAGGGAAAAGGACCGCTCCCCAAAGGAGTCGGCACAGACCTTTGAGACGATCGGCTTCGTCGCCGCCGCCATGGGCCCACGCATGAAGCCCTTCATCGAGCCAGTCCTCGCCTGCGTCAAAGAGGGCCTCCAGAGCCGCGGAAAGAAGAACGCAACGCCAGAGGGCCCCATCTTCCTCTGCGTCGGCAACCTAGCCACCGCCGTCGGACCCCATCTCACCCGGTACATGCACGATCTGCTCGACCTCATGTTCTCCTGCGGTCTCAGCATCCCACTCGTCACCGCGCTCGACGGCATCGTCAAGGCCATCCCCCCGCTCATCAAGGTGGTGCAGGACCGTCTGCTCGATATGCTCTCCATGACGCTCATCGGACAGCCCTACCGTCCGCTCGGAGCGCCCGCGAATCTGCGTCCCTCGGCCAATGCCAGCCGCGATGTGGTCGCCGCTCACACGGTCGAGTCCAAGGGTGTCGAGACCATCACCGTCGCCCTCCAGACGCTGGGTCGATTCGACTTTCAAGGTCACATTCTCAACGAGTTTGTCCGCAACTGCACCTTACCCTACCTCGAGGACGACCATGCTGCCGTGCGTCAAGCTGCAGCAGAGACGTGCGCTGACCTGTTTGTCAACGATCCCATCTGCCGCCAGACCAGCATGCACGCCATCGAGGTCGTCAACGACGTGCTCGACAAGCTCATGACCGTCGGTATTGCTGACCCCGATCCCGAGCTCCGATGGACCGTGCTCAGCAAGTTTGGCGCCCAGGAGCAATTCGACCGCCACCTAGCGCAGTCCGAATACGTCCGCTCGCTCTTCATCGCGCTCAACGACGAAAAGTTCAACGTGCGCGAGGTGGCCATCGTCATCATCGGCCGACTCGCCAAGCACAACCCGGCCTACGTCATGCCCTCCCTCCGCAAGGCGCTCATCCAGCTCCTCACCGAACTCGAATACTCCACCGTCAGCAGGCACAAGGAGGAGGCCGCAAAGCTGCTCACCGAGGTCGTCCGCGCGTCGCAGCGCCTCGTCAAGTCGTACGCGCTGCCCATGCTCGATGTGCTGCTGCCCAAGGCAAACGAACCCAACGTTGGCGTCGCTGCACGAGTCATGGAGTGTCTCGGTGAACTCGCCAAGGTCGGCGGCGAAGATCTCGCGCCCTACGTCGATCAACTCATGCGACTCGCCATCGACCAGCTTTCCAGCACAGCGCCCGGCTCGTCTACAGCCAAGCGAGACGCCGCGCTCAAGACGCTCGGTCTCGTCGCCTCCAACACGGGCCATGTGGTCAACCCTTACCTCACCTACAAGAATCTGCTCCCGATCCACATCAAGATCCTCAAGACCGAGCAGTCCAAACCCGTCCGTCGCGAGACCATCCGAGTCATGGGCATCCTCGGTGCTCCCGACCCCTACCGATTCAAGCTGCTCGAGAAGAATGGCGACGAGGGCCAGGACGAGACGTCAAAGGGCAGCGGCACCGACCTCTTTGAGCTCGCCTTGGCCATCGGCACCTCGACGGACGACTACTACCAGAACATCGCCATCGATGCGCTCATCACCATCCTCAAGGACCCGTCGCTCTCGACGCACCACCACGCCGTCATCGAGGCCATCATGTACATGTTCAAGACGCAGGGGCTCAAGTGCGTCACCTTCCTCCCGCAGATCATCCCAGCCTTCCTCAACGTCATCCGCACCTGCGGCACCGGTCTGTCCGAATTCTACTTCCAGCAGCTCGCCATCCTCATCTCGATCATCAAGCAGCACGTGCGCAGCTACCTCGAGCCCATCTTTGAGCTGGTGCAGGAGAACTGGAATCCGAACTCGAGCATCCAACTCACCATCGTCTCGCTCGTCGAGGCCGTCGCCAAGGCGCTCGAGGGCGAATTCAAGTCGTACCTGCCGATCCTCCTGCCCAACATGCTTCAGACGCTCGACGGCGAGATTACGGGCAAGCGCCAGCCCACCCTGCTCCGCATCCTCCAGGCGTTCTACGTGTTTGGCTCCAACATCGAGGAGTACCTGCACCTGGTGTTGCCGGTCATCGTCAAGATGTTTGAGCGTTCCGATGCATCGCAGACGCTGCGCCGCGCTGCCATCCTCACCGTGGGCAATCTGTCGCGCAAGGTGAGCTTCTGCGACCATGCCTCGCGCGTCATCCATCCGCTCGTGCGCGTGCTCCCCACCGGCTCGTCCGACATCCGCAACGCCGTCATGGAGACGCTCTCGGCGCTCGTGGTCCAGCTCGGCTCGTCGTACGCCATCTTCATCCCCGTCGTCAACAAGGTGCTCGTGCAGAACCGCATCCAGCACACCACGTACGACCAGCTCGTCACCAAGCTGCTCAACGGCGAGCGGCTGCCCCAGGATCTGTCGGCGGCTGACAACGCGCTCGGCAGCAAGGTCGACGATTCGCCGCAGGCCGAGGCCAACAAAATGACCGTGAACCAGCAGCATCTCAAGCAGGCCTGGGACACGTCCAAGGTGTCCACGAGCGAGGACTGGCAGGAGTGGCTGCGTCGCATGGCCGTCGAGTTTATGCGCGAGTCGCCCAGCCACGCGCTGCGAGCCTGCAGGAGCTTGGCAGACGTGTATCCCGCCTTGGCGTACGGTCTGTTCAACGTCGCCTTCGTCTCGTGCTGGACCGAGCTGTACGAACAATACCAGAGCGATCTGGTCAAGGCGCTAGAGACCGCGTTGGATGCACCCGAGGTGCCCGGCGACGTTGTGCACATGCTGCTCAACCTTGCCGAGTTCATGGAGCACGACGATAAGGCGCTGCCCATCAACATCCGCGTGCTCGGAGATCGCGCATACAAGTTCCACAGCTACGCCAAGGCGCTGCACTACAAGGAGGCCGAGTTCCTCACCGATCCGTCGCCACAGGTGGTCGAGAGCCTCATCGACATCAACACCAAGCTGCAGCAGTCGGATGCGGCATTTGGCGCCCTGACATATGCGAGGGAGCACCTCGACATCACGCATCACGAAGAGTGGTACGAGAAGCTGCATCGCTGGGAGGAGGCGCTCGCCGCCTACGACCGCAAGGCCATGCTCGACCCAGACGACTACACGGTCGCATTTGGCAAGATGCGATGTCTGCACGCGCTCGGCGAGTGGGAGCATCTCTCGGACCTCGTCCAGCAAAAGTGGGGACGTGCCGATATGGACGACCGCCGCCACATGGCGCCGTTGGCTGCCGCAGCAGCCTGGTCGTTGGGCGAGTGGGACACCATGGACGACTACATCTCGGCCATGCGCTCCGACTCGTCCGAGCGCTCGTTCTACCGCGCCATCCTGCACACGCACCGCTCGCAGCGCGCCGCGGCCAACAAGCAGATTGCCAAGGCGCGCGAATCGCTCGATTCGGAGCTTACCGCGCTCATCAGCGAGAGCTACGGACGCGCGTACGACCTCATGGTGCGCACCCAAATGCTCTCGGAGCTCGAGGAGGCGCTGGCGTACAAGCTCGACTACAAGGAGCAGCCGGACCGCCAGGCTACCATCCGCTCCACCTGGATGAAGCGTCTGCAGGGCTGCCAGCCCGAGGTCGAGGTGTGGCAGCGCATCCTCTCGGTGCGCTCCATCGTGCTCACACCCGCCGACGACACCGAGACGTGGATCAAGTTTGCCAACCTCTGCCGCAAGTCCGGCCGCATGGTGCTTGCCGAGAAGACGCTCAACTCGCTGCTGGGTCCCGAGAGGACGAATGCGGATCCAAGGTCGCCCATCGGCCCGCGCGCGCCGCCACCGGTGATCTATGCGCATCTCAAGTTCATGTGGGCTTCGGGAGCGAGGATCGAGTCGCTCGGCTATCTGCAGGAATTTACGCTCAATCTTGCGGAAGATCTGGGTGCGCATACGGTGGACGAGCATGGCAACCTCGTGACGCAGGACTGGCAGTCTTCGCCGCGGCTCGGCGAGTTTGCGCGCCTGCTGGCTCGATGCTTCTTCAAGCAGGGAGAGTGGCAGATGGCGCTGCGCGAGAACTGGGTGACGGACGACAACAGCAACGTCATCGAGAGCTACCGCCGCGCGACGGAGCTCGACCGCAACTGGTACAAGGCGTGGCACGCGTGGGCGCTGGCGAACTTTGAGATCATCTCGCACCACGAGGAGCGGAACGAGCAGATCACGCCGCAGATGATCGCGGCGAGCATCGTGCCGTCGGTGCAGGGGTTCTTCCGCTCGATCGCACTGGCGAGCGGCAACAGTCTGCAGGACACGCTGCGTCTGCTGACGTTGTGGTTCAAGTACGGCCACCAGGAGGACGTGTCGCAGGCGGTGAGCGAGGGCTTTGCGAGCGTGATCGTCGACACGTGGCTCGAGGTGATTCCGCAGATCATTGCGCGCATCACGGCGCCGTCGCCGCGCGTGCGTCGGCTGATCCACAACCTGCTGTCGGATGTGGGTCTGGCGCATCCGCAGGCGCTCGTGTATCCGCTCACGGTGGCGGCCAAGAGTCCGAGCCACATGCGCATCCAGGCGGCGATGGGCATCATGGACAATGTGCGCGAGCACTCGCCCGTGCTCGTCGAGCAGGCGCTGCTCGTGTCCAACGAGCTCATCCGCGTCGCCATCCTGTGGCACGAGATGTGGCACGAGGGGCTCGAGGAGGCGTCGAGGCTCTACTTTACCGAGCACAACATCGACGCCATGTTTGCCACGCTCGAGCCGCTGCACGATGCGCTCGAAAAGGGGCCCGAGACGCTGCGCGAGACGTCGTTCGCCCAGACGCACGGCCGCGACCTCGCCGAGGCGCGCGAGTGCGGCCGAAGGTATCGACAGTACGGCGACATCTCCGACCTCAACCAGGCATGGGATCTGTACTACCACGTCTTCAAGAAGATCGCCAAGCAGCTGCCGGCGGGCAACTCGGTGCAGCTCGATCTGCAGTATGTGTCGCCGAAGCTGCTGGCGATGCGCGACCTCGAGCTGGCGGTGCCAGGCACGTACCAGTCGGGCAAGCCGATCGTATGCATCACGCGGTTCGAGCAGATTGTGCTGGTGATCGCGTCCAAGCAGCATCCGCGCCGACTCAAGATGAAGGGATCCGACGGGCGCACGTACCAGTATCTGCTCAAGGGCCACGAGGATCTGCGACAGGACGAGCGGGTGATGCAGCTGTTCGGGCTGGTCAACACGCTGCTCTCGATCGACTCGGAGAGTTACAAGCGGCGACTGGAGATCCGGCGGTTCCCCGTGATTCCGCTGTCGCCCAACACGGGCATGCTCGGGTGGGTGGAGAATACGGATACGCTGCACGTGCTCATCAAGGAGTACCGCGAGCAGCACAAGATCCTGCTCAACATCGAGCATCGGCTGATGCTGCAGATGGCGCCGGACTACGACCATCTGACGCTCATGCAGAAGGTCGAGGTGTTCGAGTATGCGCTCGACAACACGCCGGGGCAGGATCTGTACCGTGTGCTGTGGCTCAAGTCGCGCAACTCCGAGTCGTGGCTCGAGCGTCGTCTGGCCTATACGCGCTCTCTGGCCGTATCATCTGTGGCGGGCTATATCCTCGGCTTGGGTGATCGTCATCCGTCGAACCTGCTGTTGGATCGGCTGACGGGGCAGATTGTTCACATTGACTTTGGTGATTGTTTCGAGATCGCGTGTCACCGGCCCAAGTTCCCGGAGAAGGTGCCGTTCCGATTGACGCGCATGCTTGTCAACGCCATGGAGGTGGGGGGCATCAAGGGGACGTTTAAGGTGACGGCCGAGAATACGATGCGGGTGCTGCGCGACAACAAGGAGTCGGTGTTGGCGCTGCTCGAGGCGTTTGTGCACGATCCGTTGATTTCGTGGCGACTCGTGGCGGACGATGCGGACCAGCAGCGTGCACCGGATGCGCAGGAGAACGAAGCTGCCGCCACGGCCGAGAACACGGCTGCGGCGGCAGCTGCTGTTGCAGGTGCACCGACGGGTGGCGCCAACGTCGGCGCGGGCGGCGTGGTGGCGGCGAACCAACGGCAGGATCAGCCCGAGCAGGGACAGGGTGGAGGCGCCGTGGCGGCGGGCGGCCACGATATGCGCAACCAGCGTGCGCTCGAGGTGGTGCGCAGGATCCAGAACAAGCTGAGCGGACGCGACTTCAACCCTGCCGAAAGCCTCAGCGTGGCAGCCCAGATCGAACGGCTGGTGCAAGACGCCACGTCGAAAGAAAACCTGTGTGTCGCCTTTGTTGGCTGGTGCTCCTTCTGGTAAATCTTCCCTCTCTTTCCCACACACTCACGACTTTGTTTCAATTCACATCTTGGGTTCTTTTGATTCTTCAACCTTGTGGAACCCGCGTGTGCGTACGGGCGGGGCGAAAAAAAGGAGACGTCATGAGATTCTCGAGCGCGGAAAAGGAGGGTGTGACTGAAAGAATACAAGCTGGAGGGGATGGGTAGGAAGTCGAAAAAGCTAGTGCTGGGGTGGCTGGGATTGGGCCTGCTGTTGTTTGGACGATGATTCCTTGAGTGCGAGCAGTTGCTTGGATCTGAACGCCTCGTAGTGGATCTGGGCGGTGGTTTCGATGAGGTCCTGGAGGTGGGTTCGGGTCAAAAAGTTGCGCAGATGGACGAATTCGCAGTGGCTTTCGTTTTCGACGTTGACGACGCCGTACCTGTTCTTCCTGCCGCGCACCTGCTTTCCATCCACCACGACCGACTTTTCGGATCCCACCACTGCAAACGGAATGAGGCCGCGGATCCTTTCGTTGAGTTCGCGTTCCTCCACCTCGTATTCGTCGTTGTCGAATGGGTAGATGCGGATGTTGTTGTACTGCATCTCTGCGCGGATGCGTTGCTTGAAGAGATCGCGTTCGTCCATGGTGAGCGAATCGCTCTTTGCAATCACAGGCACGACGTTGACCACATCGCTCAGCTTCTTCATCACGGTAACGTCGATGGGACGCAATCCATGGCCTGTTGGGTTGATGAAGAACAGGCAGCAGTGGATGCGCGTGTCGACAATGTAGCGATCGCGCATGGCGGTAAGCTCTTTGCGCAGATAGGCCGAGTGTTGATCCTTGATGTACTTGACGATGGGATCCCAGCAGTTTTCATTGTTCACCTGGTCGCCGTACCCCGGAGTGTCGACGATGTTGAGACGCAATTTGACGCCGTTTTCTACAATGACGTGCGAGACGGGGTGGATCTCGGTGGTCTGACGAACCACTTCGTCGGCTGCAAAGCGACCCTTGGTGTCGATGAGGTGGGCGGCGAAAAGCGTGTTGATGAGCGTGGATTTGCCCAGACCCGTCTGACCGACGACCATGACGTTGAACTGGAAGCCGCGCTTGAGAAGCTTGGACTCGATCTGCTTGGTGATGGAGTCGAAGCCGACGTACGACTGAAGCGGCGTGTGATCCTGTGCGTTCGATACGGCTGCCATGGTTGCGATGTTTGCTCTCCTGAGCGTGTGGGGGGATGATGGACGTAGGCGAGAGCGGTGGAGGAGCGATGGTGGTGGGGAAGAAGCTGCGGGTGGGGATGCGAGGTCGAGGTGCTGGCGACTGGGAGCCGTCAGTGGTGGCTCATGCACCCCCAAACGCACACGCACACGCACGCACGCACGCGCTGTCCGCTCGCAAGCCTCGCTTCTTCCAGCCCAAGAACCTATGAACCCCCCCCCCAAAAGCAAAGTGCATGTTTCAACTCGAGCCTCGCAACTTTGAAAACCCGACGCGCCTCTCAACTCTGCTTCAGCCTCGACTTGTATTCGCCAGCACATCGGCGCCGCTTCTTCGATTTCCTCCAATTCAAAGCCAAACCCTCTCCCCCCTGCGCATCCCCAACTTAACACCAAACGCAAAAAAGGCTTCGACCATAGCAGCCAACGCAGGAACATCACGAGATCGTCATATTGTCATCAAAGTACAGAAAGAGGAGGCGTGGTCAAAAAGCTTGCGAGACAGCGACGGTGCGTGTGTTCTACACCTGCGAGCCACGCGTAAAGTAGGCCTTCATGCCGTGGGTGGCAAGCTCGTTCTTGGCCTGCGCAAACGTATGGCCCTGCTCGTTGTTGTGCTTCCAGATGAGGCGGTAGTACCACAGGTTGCCCAAGCCCTGCACAGCGAAACCTGCGGTGGCGATGCATCCCAGGATACCCGCTACGAGTCTGCCTCCTGCAAAAGCCTGGATGGTGTTGATGAGACCCGCGGATCCGGTGGAGGGGATGCCGAGGAAGACGTACACCGAAAACGCCAGGTGGAATCCGGCAAAGATAAAGTAGACGTAGAAGAAGAGCGAGTGCTCCTTCATGAGGCCGTTGTAGATGGGCCTGTACCACAGCAGGAAGCTGGCGACGGTGATGACGGGCAAGTAGACGATGCCCGAGATCATATCCTTGCCGCCGTCCGAGGCGCCCTGGATGAGCAGAAAGATGCACGCCACCATGTTGACGATGAGCGTGGCGACGAGGAGCAGCCAGAGCTTGTACAGATTCTGCATGATGGGCTGGCTGTCCGGCGGGATCTCGGCGTCGATGTCGTGGTAGATGAGCGGATAGAAGAAGGGCCAGTTGTTGCGGCCGTGCTTCTGGATGTGGGCGGCGCGCGATTCGAGCTCGCGCTCGCGCCGTGCGAGCTCCTCCTCTCGCCGCCGCAGCTCGTCCATGCGGTTCGCATCGGCGCGTAGCGATGGCACCTCGTCCTCCACCCTCGCCGACTTGTATGTGGATGCCGCATCGTCGTCGCCGCCAGCGTACATGCGCGAGGAGTCGTTGAGTGCGCCCTGCACCGAAGGGTCGGCGAAGGGATTGGCATCGAGCGCATTGCGGTCAGCGAACGGATCGGACGCCATGTCGGTTGTTGCAGATCCAGGTGACGAGCTCGAATTGAGGAGGAGGGGCGGATGATGGTGAAATGAGAGAGAGAGAGAGAGAGAGAGCAGCTGCCCAAGGTGGCCTGAGCCCAGCCCAGCCAGCTGCAATAGTGCGCGTGGAATTGTGGCACAACGCGAAGGCTTAGAGTGTAGAGTGCCTGTGGGCTGTGCCCTCTCTGCGCGGCCCAGGCACACACGTTGTCTGCCGCTCAGCTGCGCTCCACTCTCTCGGCTCCCCTTTTTTTTCCCGCGCCCCCTCTGCGTCGGCAAGCGATGCTAGTTCCCGATGGCATCTAGCGCTCCCGATTCATCGCGTCCCCTCCGCTCACCTTTTCGCGTGTAGAGGCGTGGCGTGACGAGAAGAGAGGAGGAATGCAACACGGCCGGTGCTTGCCATATTGGTTGGAAACGCGCATCTGCCCCGTGTGAACGAGCCGCCTCCTCATCCGCGCTCTTTCATCAATCACCAGTCGCAAGGGTGGCTGCCACGTCCACCAACTGCATTTCTTCGAGCCGCACCAGCTTGGCACAGCTAGCCTTACGCCGCGCTTGAGTCTAAACCGAACCTTGTCGCGTCTGCTCAGTACAGCACAGCACAGCACGGCTCAACTCAGCTCAGGCCAAGTTAAGTCGAGCCAAGCCAACCTAAGCCATCACACCCGCGGCGCATCCGACTGAATCACCCGCACCTCGGCAGCTTTGTTCGTGCACTCTGCCTGTCATGTCGTCGTCAAGGCGCAGCGGCATCGAAGCCTCCAACGTGCTCGAGGGCCCACGCAAGAGGCTGCGCGGCAGTAACAACGACTCGCTCGATGAAGCCGCAGCGGGTGGTGCCGGTGGTGGTGCTGCTGCGGCGGCTGCTGCTGCAGGCACCGCCGGTATGGGCGCGATCGAACGCAAAATTCACAGCCTCTCGCTCGACCAGCTGACGCAGAGCGGCCAACGCCTCATGGACACGGTCATGGACGCCATCGACCCGTCCGACGGCGCTCCCCTCCACGAGTTCTTCCTAGAACTGCCCGACGCCAACGACTACCCGGACTACTACGACATCATCAAGCGGCCCGTTGCGCTCGACGCCATCCAGCAGAAACTCGACCAGCGCGCCTACACCTCCCTCCCCGACATCAAGCACGACTTTGAGACCATCTGCAACAACGCAAAGCGCTACAACCAACGCGACACCCCCGTCTGGCTCAAGGCAAGAGACCTCCACAGCCTCATCAAGATCACCTACGTCCAGATCGTAGAGAGCCTTCCAGAGCCAAGCGCCGCGCCCGCGACCGCGCCTTCATCCACCATGCCGCCCACCGATCAGTCCAACTCCGCCTCCTCTTCAGCCGCGGATGCAACCCCAGCTCGCTCCAAACGCATCCTCCTCCGCTCAACAAAGTCGCAGCAGAAACTCAACGAGACCAAGTCCGAACCGCAAGACGCCAGCACCACCACCACCACCACACAACCACCTCCATCCGAGTCCTCCAATGATCCCGCATCGCACCAAGCCGCCGACCAAGCCTCCACCCCCACCCGCCAGCAAAGCCTGCAGCCCGCCACCACCGTCGGCACACCAAGCTCACAGGCGGATGACGACGATGCAGACGCAGACGGCGACGGCGACTGGGACGAGGGCAACTCGTCCAAACTCACAAAAGGCGGTCTCCTCGACGGCCGCAAGCGTCCCGGCAAGCGCGGCAAGCGTCTCAAGGCCACGCTCCGCCAACTCGTGCACGACCTCCGCCGCGTCGTCGGCAGCCGCGGCTATCCCATCGTCGCCCAGTTCGATGCGCTCCCCAAACGCTCCGAGGTGCCCGAGTACTACCAGGTCGTCCACAAACCCATCTGCATGCGCGACATCGAACACCGCGTCTACGAAAAGTCGTACATCAACGCACACGCCCTCTTCACCGACCTCGAACAGATGCTCAACAACGCCATGTCCTTCTACCCGCCCGAATCCACCATCTGGCAAGACGCACACGAGATCCGCCAGTACTTTGAGCGCGAAGCCATCCCCGCGCTCATCCAGGACGGATTCACCCTCGAAAAGGACGACGTCCGCCAGTCGGCGCTCCCGCTCCACCTCGCCGCCAACAGCACCATCGAGGCGCACAAGGCTGCATACAAGATGATCGTATCCAAGGCCTCGGGTGTCGATCCGAGCGCCTCCCAAAGCCCAGAGCCTTCGTCGCGCATTCGGCTCGGATCCGCAGGCATTGCAGGCGTCGCTGGCTCGCCCGCGCTGCCCGCAACACAGGCGTTGCCAGGCAGCTCGCCCGCGCCCTTCGGCTCACCATCCCCGGCTCCCGGTGCGTCCGTATCGACGCCAGGCCCTATGCCCATGTCGATGCCCATGTCCTTGCCCATGTCGATGCCCATGCTGCCTCCGGGATCCATGCCAACATCCATGTCGCCTATGGCACCCATGCCCGGCCTGCCGACCATGCCGGGTGGAACGGGCACGCACATGGTCGCATCGCCAGCGCGACCGCTCCCGTACCCTGGCACCACATCCACGCCCGTCGCCTCGCCCGGTAACCTTGCGGTGCGGCCCGCCGCCACGCCCGATTCGGTAAGGAGGCCCGTCGGCCGTCCACCCGGCAAAGGCACTCCGACGCGCTCCAATCCGTATCCGTTCCTGGAGCGCCGCATCGGACCCGGTCGACCCAAGAAGCACGAGGCGGCGGCACGACAGGCCGCCATCGCCGCGCACGAGGAGATGCAACGCAAGCTCGCACTGCAGCAGCAGCAGGAGGAGATGGCGGCGCAGCAGCACGCCGCCGCCATGGCCAACCAGCCGCTGCCCCAGTGGCAGCAGCAGCAGCTCGCGCAGCAGCAACAGCTCCAGTACCAGCTCCAAATGCAGCAGCAGGCAAAGCAGCAAGAACAGCAGCACCAGCAGCGCCTCGCACGCCAGCAACAGCAGCAGCAGCAAAAGGCGCAGCAGCAGCAACAACGGCAGCAGCAGCAACACGAGCAGCAGCAACAGCAGGCGATGCTCGAGCAGCAGCACTATCAGCAGCAGCTTCTGCAGCAACAGCAGGCGCAAGGTATGCCTGGCTTCAGCCCTTCGACGCCCAACCAGATGCTGCCTCCTGGTGCACCCATACCCGCGGGCCAGCATGCGGCGTTTGGGGCAGGCATGATGGTGGCGGACCCTGCATCGCCCGTCAAGCGCAAAGAGGCGCTGCTGCCCGCCGAGCCCAGCGCGCCGCTTCCGTACCAAGGGCTGGAGAACCGCACACCGCTCATCGCGAGCTTTGCGATCGACATGGAGGTGGAGACGCCCGACGGGCAGACGCTCGGCGTGCCCTCGGTCGAGATCAAAAACACCACCGTCACGCAGCACACGCTGCAGATCCCGCCCAACGCCTCGAGCATCACCGTCGAGTTTCCGCTGCGCATGCTCCTCAAGCGCGCCAAAACTGCAGCCAAAGCCGCAACCGAGGTCGAATCCAGCGGAGAGGCGGAGGCGGAGGCGGATGCAGAGCCAGCGGCGGCGGCGAAGGATGTGGCTAAGGCGGATGTCAATGGCGATGCGCCCAAGGATGCAGCTCAGACAGGAGGTGGCGCTGACGAGTTGACATGGCCATGGCAACCGCAGCTGTGGTTCAACGGTCGAGCTACGAGTGGCAAGTGGGTGGCAGGCGATGCGTTGATCGATCCAGCCCTGCTGGAGGAGGAGGCGCAAGAGGCGAGTTTGGGCTGCTCGTACTGTCGTGTGAGGTTGCTGCCCAAACGAGGCATCAATGTGTTGGAGATCTCGATCGCACCCGAGCCAGAGTACGAGCCATTGAAACTCGTGCCTGCCGAGAGGTACTCGATCTACTTTTGCTAGCCCACTGATCAATGGCATTCTTTTTTTGGTGGCGAGAGAGACGAGTGTGTGTGTGTTTTAAGCGAGAGGATTTCAGGGTGCAGGGACCGCTGCGAGTCGGGAGCGCGTGTCGGGTGCGTGGTGGAGGTTTCTATCAGATGCACAGCGTGAGACGAGGTTTCATTCATCTCCACCATCTTTCGACTTCGTAACTTAAAGCACTAGATCGACTTTCCTACGATCCTTTCACGCCTACTCTTACGCGCACGACGAGCGATGAATCACGGTGGGATGGACCATGGCGGAATGGATCATGGGGGAATGGATCATGGGGGAATGGATCATGGGGGAATGGATCATGGGGGAATGGATCACTCTTCCTGTGGTATGACGATGGTGTGGAACTGGGAGACTACGAACATCTGTATCCTCACCTCGTCCTGGCGCATCACCACGCCGCTCTCGCTCTACCTCTCGCTCTCGCTGTTGGTCTTTGCTGGAGTCCTTTACGAATGGTTACGACTGTACATCCGACGATACGATGCACGACTCGTACGATCCACGCTTGGACCAGCGCATCGAAGACGAGCCTCCCTTCGACTGCCCACCACCAACCTCCCCTCCTCACCGCGACGCAATCCATCGACGGCGCCAAGATGGATTGCACTCTTGGAGTGTAAACGTCGAGTCCAGCTGGTTCGATCTGCGCTATACGCTGCCAGCGTCGGGTTTAGCTTTGTGTTGATGTTGGTGGCAATGACGTTCAACGCCTACATCATCACAGCCATCGTCGCAGGTAAGCTCCCCAACCCCCCACCCCCCTCAGAACAATGCAGCAAAAACTAACCTCGGTTCGGTGACGAAGGCGCGGGAATTGGAAACTACCTGTTCAACAGAGACCTCTCCAACTCGCCCAACTTGGCCGACGATAAAGGTCTCGCTTGTCACACCTAACACCCAAATTACAATTGCACCATCAAAGCTTTGGGAGGGGGAAAACTACATCTTGGCACGAGGAGCATAGATGGCCGAGGTAGCATCGTCGTGTTTGGTCCTCATGATTTTGATGGCCTGCACATAGATGACCTCTTTATTCGAGCCCCATGCGTTCATCTTTGCCTTGATCTTGAGCTTGTTGGCCAACTCCACTGCCTTGTCCATCGTATCCTTTGGGCTCTCGCTGAGACCATCTACGAATCCGGCCTCGTGGGCCTCTTTGGCGCTAAACCTGTGACCCTCTAGGACGATCTTACGCATGGTTTTCTGGTCGTCGATCTTGCTCGCCAGCGCCTGCTGAAGGCCGGCGGGGAGCGGAGCGCCAAAGTCGATCTCGTTCATGCACAGGTAGCCGCGCTTGGCGTTCATGATGCGATAATCGTGTGCACACGCCAGCCCAAACCCGGCCGCAAACGCATGCCCGTTAACCGCCGCGATGGTGGGGATGGGGAAAGTGAGCAGCTTCTCGTACACCGCGTTGAGACACCGGTCGAAAAAGTGCGGATCCGCCAAGGCTTTCTCGAGATCCAAGCCGTTCGAGTAGATCTTGGCGCCCGCATCGGTGCCTCCCGTAGTGATGAGGGCAGCACCTTGGTCCGAGTCGCCCGAATCAAGCATCTCGTGCCACTTGGACTCGACATGGATCAGGGCAGGGAGCAGAGCATCACCGAGCAGCCGGTGCGTGAGGCGGTTGTCGGGCGTCTCCTTGCCCAACATCGTCAGCACAAAGATGCGCGATTCGCCGTCAAAGACCAGCTTGACCAGGGCGTCCGATTCGGACGGAAAGTGCTGCGTGTACGACTGCATCTTGCTGATACGCTGCGGATCGTAGCGGGGAACTTTGGTCAAATCCAAGGGATTGCGAAGAGAAGAAGAGTGTCGGACCGAGGGTCGTGTGAACGGGGCCGAAGCGATGGATCGAGCAGCAAGGTTGAGGAGCTTTATAGAGCGGAGAGCCGGTAGGGCAAGCAGCGTGCGAGACATCCGCGGGGGAGCAATGGTGGTGGGCAAGTGCAAGCCGTGAGAATGCTCGCGCATATTTGGCGGCCACCCGAGTGTGTCTGCCAGATGCGGGGAAGAGAGCTCCTCATCCGGCAACCAGACGCGCCCAGCCGGAGCAACGCTTGGCCTGGCACCGCTCCAAAGCGTCCCCGAACTGCCGAGCGCGCGCGCCTCACCGATGCACTATCCGCGTGAAATCTCCACTGCCGCGCGCGAGTTCCGATCTAACAAACGCCCCGAATTGCGAACCCCGCGTTCCGAGATGCCGGCATTCAGACCGGAGAGCCTCTAAACTCCGGCGCCAAGTTGGGCAGCTGGCACGGCTCGTGCTCAGAACCAACACCACATTGGCTCATATACCTCGATACAGATACGAACCACATAGAAAGGAGTCAGCATCTCGGCATCCCCTCCGCTTACGCTCCATCTAGCCGCAGCCATGGCCGCACAGGACGGCGTCGACTTCTCAACGATCGGCATCGACGATGCGCCCGCCACGCCCTCGCCTTTGCCCGTATCGCCGGACAAGGCTACCGTCAGCTACTGGATGGCCACCACGCCTGCGGATCTGATCCCGGCTTCGCTCGACGCGCTACCGGCCCACTCGGACGCGGTCATCATTGGATCCGGCATCACGGGTGTCTCGTGCGCCTACCACCTCGTCAACTCGCTCTCCGAATCCCATTCGACCCTCTCATCCATCACCATCATCGAGGCACGAGACTTCTGCACCGGCGCAACAGGCCGCAATGGCGGCCATCTCACCGCCGCCTCGGCGCTGGCGTACGACGAACTTGCCGTCAACCCCGCCCACCTCCTCAACCAAGACCTTGCGCGTCTTGGTCCCGATGCGATCCGTCAGAAGACGGGTAGGGCTGTTCGGGAGATCTTGGACTTTGAGACAGCAACGGCGGACAGTATTCGTGCCATCATTGCCGAGGAGCATGCCGAGGAACGGTTGGGCTGGACCGACGATGCGAATTGGCACATCTGTCTCGAGCAGGCCGAGATCGATGCGTACGAGGACGCGCTTCGCCATGCTGCCGAGGCGGGTCTGCAGTCCTACGTCGATCGTGTGCGTCGTGTGCCCAAGGCCGAAGTGGACAGGCGCATGCACAACCCTGCCCACATCAAGGCTGTCTATGAGATCCCCGGCGCAACGCTGCATCCTCGCAACCTCGTCGCGCTCATCTACTCTCGCGCTCTACGCCGTGCACACCAGCACGGTCTCACGCTCAACATCATCACCAACTGTCCTGTCACCAACATCACTGCTGCTTCGACTTGCTCGGTTCTGACGACTCCCAAGGGTGACACTAGCGCTTCGTACGTTGTACATGCGACGAACGGGTATGCTTCGCACCTCTTCCGCAGCTCGCTAGCACTGCACAAGGTGGAATCACCCCCACCCGTGCACAGGTCGTCGCGGTACCTTCCAAGACCAACGCGCATCTGTGGGGTATGGCTCTAAGTAGCCAACAAGGTTTTAATTACGGACATCAGCGTCCGCGGTCCGAATTCCTACCTCCCTCATCCACGGGTCCACTCTACATCATGGGCGGAGGTCGTCAAGTCGCCGCCCAGCGCGAATGGGGTATAGCCGACGACGGCAGCCTCAGCGACCAAGTTTCTGCGTTCTTGCATCCGTACCTTGCGAAGCTCTTTCCAGAGTCGTACGGCACAGATGTACACATGGAATGGTCCGGCATCATGGGATATACCAAGTCGAAAGACCCGCTGGTGGGGCCAGTATACGATCGCGAAGAGGATGGTGCGAGACAGTACATTGCGGCGGGATATAGTGGTCATGGCATGACGAGGGCGTTTGGATGCGCACAGGTGGTGGCACAGATGATCATAGCAAATGCAAAGGGACAAAAGTGGCGAAACGAAAACGGGTTTCCACAGTGCTACCTCACCCAACCCGTCAAGGCACAAACTATCGAGACATCGAGCGGGAAGAAAGAGGTGGAGCAGGAGAAGAAGCACGACGAAGAAACAGCTCAGGGCTGTTGCAGCGTCTTGTAGCTAGTATAGATCGCTCAATCCAAAATCGATACACGTGCTTGACCGAAGCTTAATGATAGTGATGCGGATGCGCGCAACACCCGGAGCACCCACAAGCGTATCTGTAACAAGTGGGTTCGAAACTGAGAAGACAATAGCTCTCTGTCGTGTGGATCAGCTTGACAATGTCTGCGGGACATAAAGCCAATCATAGCCTATGTCATGGATCATGAGGCGATCAATGACGAAGCCGGGAAACCTCTTAGTAGGATTCGCCGAGGTAGGACTTCTCTCGATCGCGCCAATAAATTGAAAGTACGTGCCCCGGTCGTCCTGCTTTTCGAAGACGCGCCATACGAAGACCTGAAATTGCGTGGGACCTTGCAACTTCATCCCTCCGTCTGAGCCAGTGTAGTAGGGTCGCTTGTTGGGACCGTTCGGAATCACGAAGATGCCGGGTGCGACCTTGCGCAAGCGATATCTCGGAATGCGGAAGGTTTCTTGGATTAGCTTCACCGGAAGCATACCTGCCTGTGGCTGGTACGGATGCAGAACAGCTGGCTCAACTACCTGAGCGTAGCTGCTGACAGAATCAGCAATGCTCTCCAAGATGTGCAATCGCCCGTCTTGAGATAAGGGTGGCGGACCAAGAGCTCCACGGGGAAGGACGAAGCTCTCGGTTCTAGGAGTCGTCAAGGGCCCTTGGATCGGCTCTTGAGGTCTATCGTGGGGTGAAGTATCGAGGGTATTCACAGCAAGATTTGGGGCAGGACGAGAGGAGCTTCCTTCGTTCGTATCGATCATGGGTGTTGTGCGATGAGCGAGATGACTAGCTTCTCGAGGCGCGCTCGGTTCACCCTGCTTTCCCATGGCCGGAGCCAGCTCGCCAGTGGCCCGAAAGTGTGCGACTCGTTCATCATCTTCAGTGAGCTTCGCCAGCTCTTCGATGCCTTTCCAGAACTCGTCACCCGCTCGGCAGCTAGCCGCCAGTGCAAGCATCGCCACAAAGAGGAGAGAGAGGGACAAGCGCATCCTGCAAGACAATGCACGATCTCTGACAGAGCGTGAGAGTGGTGGAGGGTATGTGCGAAGCAACGACCTCAGGGATGTGAGTCGGTATAGACTATTTGTATCTGTGTCGCCTTCGAGAAGTGCAGCAAAGAGAGATTCATTCCGGTATGTCACGGCAGACCACCTTGCTTGCGCGCAAGAGCTCAGCCATGAAGGCTCGGGTCCCCTTCGATGACTCGAGCTCGTTCGGCCAAATCTCGGTGGGACTGTCAGACGAGCTTCTTCCACTGAAGGTGATCATAGTTCTGTTTCGTGAAAGCATACCTTACAAGGCGACTCTCCGAGGCGCATTACGTACCCACGCTCCACATGCGACTTTCCGATATTAGCTCTTCGACCTGCGCTGTCTCTCCATCAGATTCATCAGCGCCATATCGGTACAATATGCGGTTCAGCTGCTCGAAGGTCTGGAGAACATGCATGCGCTAACGCGAGAAAACGCATGTCAAGCTGATTAAGTACAACTACGAATACTGTACGGCGTGCGGTAGAAGAAACAATCCGACATTGAGCTGCATTGAGAGCACGTGGCGCGTCGATATGCATGCGCTGGTGGTGGCGACAAATTGCATTGGTGGGCGCAAGCAAATCGATACCTCGCTGATCCCACCAGTAGTATCGGTACCTCCCCAGTCACAGTCCCACCAGGTGCGAACCGCTTAGGCAGAGTCGCTTTTTGACTCACCGCAACCCCCACCGCCAAAGACATAAAGACGGACATGCTCGCTGCCCACCGCCACAAACAGCCCCGTCTCCTCACCGATCCTTCAGCCATGATTCGAGCCTTGATTCCCTGCTTGTTTGCGCTTATCTTGTGCACGCTGGTGCACAGCTCCGCACACGCACCTCGTCATCTCTCTCGTCGCTTCAGGCTCGACATGCCCCCTCCACGCCCGATTGCTCAAGTCGACGCCAAAGGATTCGAAGAACTTTGCGGCGAGCACTCCGATCCAAAGCACCCCTGCTTCGTCCACTGGAGGGGAAGCCTCGACCACGTCGACATTGAGCCGTTTCACGAGCCAGTCCATGTCATCGATGAGATCATCACCAAAGACGAAACTCGAACAGGTAAGCCCCTCTTCCGCTTTCTGTATAATCTTATCTCGGAGCTGTCAGCTTACCTTCTTTTGGGGCAGAGTTTACGATTCGAAACGCTAAGGATTCGTTCATGATCACCTACCGAAACGGTGGTGGCGTCAGGTTCATCTACTCGGACTTTGATAAAGACGGCTGCTACAACGTCACACTCATCAGGGGAGGTGCCGAGAATTGGAGGATCTGGTTCGCCGATGATACCGGCAACGACCGCGACATCGATACGCTCAATGAAGACTCCACCAGCAAGAAAATCTGCGACAAGTGGGGTCACATCCACGTCCACGATGATGCTCACTGGTACAATCAGAAGCGTTAAGACTTGAAAAGCCACGGCCAAAGCCCGTGGCTTTACAGTCAGAGAGATTGTCACTTTGCATCTCGCAGCAATTCACTCGATTCCTCGCTCTTGAAGCTTTGAAGCATTCTCTCAGCCCATCCAGACATATGAATGACGATAAAGAAGTGAAAGGTGGCGATAACGTATTAAAGATGACGAGGATGTACTGATGAATGACGAGAATGTATTGAACGATGACGAGAATGTATTGAAAGATGACGGAGCTCCAGCGCCGCCGACTTGTTACAAGTCGAGGACTGAGAATTACCAGTCCTCGCCGTCGTACTTGACATGGATGTGAGACCACTTTGTACAAATCTCGACGGGGTCCGGATTCTCGTGGTGGAGAGTGTCAACTTTGCGCTCCTTGTTGTTCTCATCCGAGACCCAGATCCTCAAGTTTGTTTCCTCGATCCTCGAGAGCTGAATCTGGTAGCAACCGGACTCCTTCTTGTAACCCTTGTAGATGAACCTGGCAGTGTCCCCCCATGTCAGGCTGAAGGACTTGCTTGGATCGCGGACGGTGAAATCTATCGTTGAGTGAACGAGGTCAGTCTCTGACCAGCCAGTCGAGGGGGTAGGGGGAATGCCTACCTTTCATAAAGCCATCCTTGATTAGCAAGACGTCCTTGTCAACGTCGAGCTTAGGATCGTCGACCTCGGCTACAGCGTCTGTGAGGTCGCCACTCCAGAACGTGAAGCATGGCCATTTGGGGTCGCTACCCTTAGGAGAGTCGGCTTCGCAGTGCGCACGGTACTCGGTATATCGAGGCAGCAGTTCCACTCCCCTAGATGAAGTTGTGGCGGCATAAGCGCGGACAATGAGCAGAGCAAAGCTCAACAGCGGAATGGAAAGAGCAACCATGGTATCGAATGTGAGACAGTGCGAGGGGTTGAAGGGTCCGACCGTAAAAATTCTCATCCAGTTGCGTTTTATTTATGTGGATGAGGCACTCGCCCGGATCGCCCTTTACTGTATCAGAGGGGTGGGTGCAGAATGAGGTCAGTCTGGTGGGGTTGCGCTCTGCAGAAGCTGGGAAGGTGAGTGCTACGAGAGTGACAATGGAAGGGCGGTCACATGCCCCAAATGAAATCGTTACACATCGTTGACCGTCCTCACCTTTAGTGATTGGTGGAGGGAAGTTGGGAAGCAAGGAAAAACACATGATGTCGCCACACGATAACAGTTCGCCCACGATGCATCCTCAATGTGACGGTGAAAGGCTGGTGGGACGTTCGAACAATGCGAAGGGCCGAAGTGGGAGTATCAAAAGGCAATCTACGGTGAGACCTGGTGCAACGACGAATACGATCGAAAAAGAGGGTAGTAAGTGTGGCGGGGTCCAAGCAAATGGCGACAGTAGGGATGCGCTTCCCATCTCATCTAGGTGATGCTGGAAGCCCACACCCACCTTGGCGTTGAAGACCAACCTGGGCGACAATGCCCACACATTGAGGGCAGATGCTGTGATAGGCAGATGCGCATCAAGACAGGGGGTTCACAGAACGTCCCGCACCGACGTGCAAGGACTTCTCCGCCGGACAGCTTATAAAAGGTAAGCAGGATCACCTCAGTTGTCCAGCAAACCCACTCTCAACTCCTTCGAACAAGTACTGTACAGTATTGCACACATCATGCTGGCAGGCTCGCTTTCCCTCTCTGTCTTGGCCCTTGTTTCGATCCTCGGGGTTGAGGCTATCTCTAACGGTCCTGTGAATGATTGGCCCAAAGGCCCAGTCTCGACGGCTGGCCTTGTTGTCGACGATGAACAGACGGTCAGCCTCTTCACTGCGATGCCCAAGAATCAGGCATACGTGCTGTTCATGCTCAACGGCGATATTCGCAAGCGCATGTACAGTCCGGAGAACATCCATGGCTTCATGGATTCCGCCGGTCACCGTAAGTGTTTCGCACGACAAGCTTGTAGTTTGGTGGTGGTGGGAACTCCGCACTGACACTTTTATGAATGCTACCATGTTCGCGAATCGATGGTCACAAAGGCTTTGCGCTGGTGATGCAGGGCAAGGAGCAGTCGTTCACGACCGAAATCGACAAGATGACGCTCAAGCCGTCGGGAACGGCCAACTGCGTCTCAGTCGAATGGCAGCATGGCATGGGCGACGAAACAGACCCCTTCGACTACTTTACCCAGTACTGCGCAGGTCAGAATCCTATCCAACTCGCCGATGCTGCACCTCCACGAAGCAAGTAGGTGCGAAGCTGCAGATACGTACCGCAATCCAGCGGGATATTTGCTCCCTCGTCAATGTAACGAAACATTCGGTCGTCGATTCTCACATGAGCAGGCGCATCGCCACTTGGTCCGTTCCAACATCATCGTTCACCTGGCGATCCAAATGAACATAAAGCTCATAGAGGACATCGTGCTTTTCGGCCTCGAGTCTCAATCACCGTATGGTCAGGACGGAATGCCAGCCGAGATGAGCCGGGAAGTTAGGTCTTTTGATGTTACGGTGTTCAACAATGTGAAATGATACGGTACGGTATCATAAGTCGAGCTTCGACTTCGAACAGAAGTGTTGGCACCCTCATTTCTGGGCAGCGCGAATCATCGGTCTTGAATATATACTCGATGCAACGGTCAAAAAGGACCCATTAGAGTCCCGAGCTGAAGCCCCGCCATTGGTCAGATACTTAAAGAGCTCGAAGGATCTGTGCGTCGCTGTCTTGATCCGCACAGCACGGCCGTACCTTGCAAGATGAAGTCAATGGTCAGATCGTTCGCGTACATCGTGTCGCTGCTCGTTGCTAGCGCCTCTGCGCTGAGAATCGACAGACCATC
Organism: Moesziomyces parantarcticus; assembly: GCA_023212605.1. Lineage (NCBI taxonomy): Eukaryota > Fungi > Basidiomycota > Ustilaginomycetes > Ustilaginales > Ustilaginaceae > Moesziomyces > Moesziomyces parantarcticus. Next base: position 58,391 of record JALCCF010000018.1, on the reverse strand, counting down.
GGTGATCGATGAACCTGGATTCAACGGGGTCGGAGAAAGCGAGATTTCGACGCTGAGGATCACCCCTGCCCTGTATGAACACATGTGTGGAGACAAGAGTGATCCCAAGCACCCTTGCTTCACGCACTGGTGCGGCAGTCTTGCGTCCGTCCACGTTGCGCCGTTCCTAGAGCCCATCACCGACATTACCCATGAAATCCTGATCAAAAACCAAGATGGCCTAGGTGAGTGCTATGTCTTGCACCTTCTCTTTCGTCTATTGTTGCCAACCGACGCCACCTTGATTCGGTTCGGCAGACTTTTCAGTGTGGAACGCTTCCGTGTCGTACATGATCACGTACGTGGGAATGGGCAAGGTGCAATTCGTCTACTCGAACTACGACAAGGCGACGGGATGCTACGACATCTCGCTGAGGCGCGGCAGGAAGCATGCATGGAGAATCTGGTTCTCGGATGACAAGGGAAACGACAGGGACCTAGACACTCTGCACCATGACTTCACCTCGGGCCGCTTCTGCACAAAGTGGGGACATATCCACGTTGACTATTCCTACTGGGCGGACTGGAGGTTCTATTGAATAGCCACTGCATCCTGCTAGCCGAAGCAAAGCTTGTTCTGTATTGGCAAAGATCATTTCCGCTCGATATGTCGAGTCCTTCGCCTCACTCGAGAGAGAAGTGTCTGCTTTTTGTCAGTTTGACGTTGATCGAGTGGTGATTCGATTGATGAGATGCTGATATCGAAAGAATTGCTGAAGATGCGGTGGCAGCAGAGCTTCACGCCGAGTTGCGCGCGTGAAAGGCAGCGGAGGTGCGCACGGACAGAGAGCGCATTTTCGTGGTTACCGCCCTCGCTTGAGTGCATTTGCGGGGTAAATGCCGGATGCCTCGCTCGCCCGCACCTTCTTGCTTGCACACATCCTTCGCTGTTCTCACACAACGAGACATCTCTAGCGCCTGTGATCCGCCATGTCGAATGCAAACGCGCCAGCCAGGGCGCCTCTGAACGATGCTCTCAAAAGGTCGATGAACCACCGCGTCAAGCCGAACGCATTTTCGGTGGATGTGATCATCAACAGCCTCATCCGACCGCTGTTCCACTCTTCGACCCTCTCGACTGTCGCCACGATCCTATCGCTGGTCAGGATTCTGGGCGGCGTGAACAACCTCAAGTTCACGCGTGACCGGAACGATCTGAGCCGGCGCGAGAAGCTCTCGTCGCTCGCGGCCGACTTTGCAGCGGGCTGGAGTGAAGGTTCGAACCGTGTGGTACGCTGGTACCTGATCATCCGGGTGCTCAAGACGATCAATGCGATCGGCAATCGGTTCGTGATCAACCGCGAAGCTCGTCGCACCATCCGATGGCACGACCACGTCGTGGTGATCACCGGTGGTGCTCGAGGAATCTGCGGTCACGTATGCAAGCTGCTGCGCCAAAAGGGAGCCACGGTGGTCGTGCTCGACCTGCCGGAAAAGTCGGAGCACGGTCTGGAATCGCTCTACGTCCAGACGGACGTGACGGACATCAAGTCGCTCATCAACGCGAGGAAGGTCGTCGAGGACAAAGTGGGATATGCCACCATGTTGGTGATTGGGGCTGGTCTGGCTCGCCACTCGTTCCTGCTGGATACGGAGGAACAGTTCCCCTACGAGATGGCCAAGCAGGTATCCGAAGTCAACTTCCACGGCATCATGGCTACGCTCAAGACGTTTGGCGAGCACATGCTCCCCGACGGCGGCGTCAAGGACCGCCCGTACAAGCAAGCCAAGAATGGCTGGGGCGGTCACATCCTCATCATCGCCTCTGGCGCCGCCTACATTGAGTACGTTTCATCCCCCACGTCTCGTCGAAAGGAGCATGAGTTGACTGACCCTTTTACATGATGATGGTGCGAACAGATTGCCTGCTAATGCAGCCTACAATGCATCCAAGGCAGCCGCCGTGTCGCTGCACGCCTCGCTGTCGTCGGAACTGCACGCATATCACAAGGTGGACAATGTACGCAGCTCGGTCATCTGCCCACTCAAGATCGAGTCCAAGATGACCGAGGGTCGAATGCTGGATACCAAGGACCAGTTCCTGCTGCCCACCCTGACCATTCCCGAAGCGGCGACCAAGATCGTCGACATCTTGGAGGGCGACAAGAGCCGGGTGGTGTACATCCCTCGCGCGGCGTACGTCTTGAGCATGACCAAGGTGCTGCCGCTGTGGTCGGTGCGACTGGTAGGCCAGCTGACCGGCAGCATGGACACGTTCCTGACGTACGCCAAGGAGTTCCGCAATCGCGAGGACAACCTGCACCAGAAGTAGCGCCGCTCGTGTATGTAACGTCGTCCATATCAGCCAGAGAAGGAGCATGCCTACTAGTAAAGATCGTCTCACAGTGCTGGCCATCGGGTTCATAAGATCGGGGGCACAGAGAGGTCGGAGAAGGAGAGGCTGGGCGGAAGGAGGCTCCGGGATTCCCAGCTCGGCGAGTGCGAAATGGCTGGTTCCGCTGAACGTGCGTTGCATGCAATCAGGGTCCGCCGTGCGGAGATGGGATGGAAAACTGGCTCGAAAAAGCACGGTCAAGGTGCTAGAGATGTTCTTTTTGCTCGAGCAGCGAGGCGGATTTGGAAGAGGTAACAGGGGCTGCCAAAAGCTTGGCACCATAGAAAAAGCTGCTTGGGCGAGCCACAAGGCAGGCAGACACAACTGCAAAGCAAGCTTGCCGGATGTCGCGAGCCGCATGCACCTCGTCTGCATGTGCCGAATGCAAGCCGCTGCAGCAGATGAACGCACTCTGCTTTTTTGGCAGGCTGCGGCGGGTCTGACCACCAAGCAGACAGATCTGCAAGTCGCGTCTTCCGATGGCGGTATCGCCTTGTCGGAGAGCCCGAATGCTTTCAGCTTCCTTTGATCTCTTGACTTTTTCAGCTTGGCCTTTCATAGACAGGAGTCACATGGGAACGAGGCCGATCGAGGTGCCAAGAAGCATCCGGACGGTGTCGGAGCTTTCGAGGCGAATCTTTTCCCCCCACCTTGCCACCTCTGCGCAAGCTTCCTAGGCTGTAAACAGTACACATGGCTCAGCTTGCCTCAGTGATTGGACCAGATAGTGATACACAGACTGAGCAAGCGAAAAAATAGAGGGTGCTCAGTGCATTGCCGCAAGCTTTGCTGGAACCACATGCTTCGTGCTGTGCTGTGCAGTTCGGTTTGCAACCTGCATCCAAAAATTGCTGTGCTGTCAATCCTGGCCGACCTAAAAAAATAAAAGAGACGCGAAGATGCGGTTCGGTGTGGCGGGGCCAGCCAAATGCACTGCAACGGCACTGCCCGGCACGTCGCGCGTCCATGCAAAAAAAGGGAGAGAGAGTCAGAGAGCGAGCGCCGGCCAGCTAGCCAACTCTGAGACAGCGAGGCTGCGAGACTGCGTGTCGCGCCGACGCGGTGGACCCTGAGAGGCAGCCTTGGCCCTGCCAAGCGCCGCACCAAGCCCCTCTGCCCGGTCTGTTCGGCTCGGCTAGCGCTGAAAACTTTTCCGTACAGCGGCCCGTGGAGCCGTAGCGTGAACCGTGCTCAGCTAGTCTGAACCCAAGAAAAGGATGAAGCCGCGATGGGATTGCGGCATCTTGCTCTCGAGTCGAGTGTCGGCGTCGGGGCGTCTGAGCAGAAAAGGAAAAGGCACAGCGTGGCAGTGGCTTTGGCTCAGGTGGAAAGAAAAAGAAAGCGGCCCGAGCTGCGAAGCTCTCTGCTGCGGATTTCGGGATGGCCGAGATGGGCAGTGCCTGAGAGCAACGCCACGCCACGCCACGCCAGAGTCGTAAAGTGCTGGTGCTGCTGGTGCTGCTGGTGCTGCTAGTGCCGCTCGCTGAGCCCACACCGACACCCTCACACCCGCTCGGATGTAGAACGCGTTGATGGTGGGCGTAGGACGTAATGCAGCCCTTCCCCTATTCCTGCTGCTCCCGACCTCACCTCGCCGTTCATCTCGCCGTTCACTCGTCGTTCACTCGCCGTGGAGCCCACCTCATCCTCAACCCCACCGCTCAGCTTCTAGCCATCGTCATCGCTGCCACTCCTTCGTCTCCGACCCGCTCCCCACCGTTCCGCTCTCCCTCGCTGCGACCCTCCCTCCTCTCCCTCCCCCATCACTTCACTCGATCCGAATCACAGCTCTCCGTCTCGTCGACACCATCAGCTCCACTCCCACAGATACCCGTGCATGCGGCCGGCTCCGCCCGCACACTCTACCGCATCTCGCACAGCCCACACACACAACAGCTTTCCCATCAGCTTCTCAACCCGATCTACATATCGTAGAGTGACGTCCTTGCCTCGCCTCTACATGCTTCCTCGCCCGTACAAGCTCCGCACCGTCTGTCCTCTGCAGCGCTCTCCGTCTTCCTTCCGCTCGTTGCTCTCGCTCCTTGCTCGCACAACCGAGTAGCGCATTCGTGCCAACGCCCAACATGGTCTTTGGTCGCTCCGAACCAAATCGAGGCCTCGTTGGCCTCGATCAGTCCGGTCACCACTATGATCCTAACTCGCTCTCGCCATACCAACCCGGACCCTCGGATCAGTCGTACATCACCGACCCCACACATCCAGATTACGATCCCATGGTCGACCCAAATCTGCAGCTCAAGACGGTGCGCACCGCAGCCGCTTCCATCGCAGAGTCGCACCGCTCCGAACAACGCAGAGACGACAGAAGGAAGGCGAAACGCGCCAACAGCCTCTCACACAAGCTCTTCCGCGGACGCACCCTCCGTAAACAGCAGCAAAAGGGCTCCACTCTCGCGCAAATGGTCTCTGAGGAGGCCAAGAAGCGCCGCTCCGACGGCGTCTCGGGCTACCAGCCTTACTCTGACGCCCCCTTCGCCTCGGCACAGCAGGGTTCCGTGCCAGAAGAGGCAACAGCAGACAACTTTGCCCCGGATCAGGACGATTCCAAAGACGCCTCCCCCTCAGAGTCCCAGTCGCAACCTGCCGGTCCGACCATGCGAAAGATGAAGCCAAAGAAGCGCAGAAAGGTCTACGTCAACCTGCCTCCGCCCCGCTCCGAGCTGCGCAAGAACGGCGATCCAGACGTCGTCTATCCACGCAACAAGGTCCGCACCTCCAAGTACACCGTCGTCACCTTCCTCCCCAGATTCCTCTTCGAGCAGTTCCGCCGCGTCGCCAACATCTATTTCCTCGGCCTCGTCGTCCTCCAGGTCTTCCCCACCTTTGGCGCCACCATCCCTCAGATCGCCATGCTTCCCCTCGTAGCCATCCTCACCATCACCGCCATCAAGGACTCCATCGAGGACCATCGCAGACACGTGCTCGACAACGAGGTCAACAACTCGGCCGTCACCCGTCTCGGCAACTGGCGCAACCTCAACCAGGCAAAAGACCCTCGCTCCTGGTACCAGAAGCTCCTCGGTCTGTCAGGTCGAGGCAGCGGCAAGGTGTCCAAGGGCGTGCGTAAGCTGCGCGAAAAGGAAGATGCTATCGGCATGCGCGAGGTCAGCAGCAGTAGCCGCCGCGCCGGCGCTCCAAACGCTGACGTGCGCGGGACCGAAGAGTTTGGCGCCCGTCCCAACACACGCAGCATTCGCAGCGACAGTCTTGCTAGCTCTCATGCGCTCCACACCATCGCCAGCGAGAGCGAGCGCGACCACCAGAGCTTCTACGGCGCAAGCTACAATCACTCAAACGCCGCACTCAATCGCGATCACAATGGCGCCTACGTCGACGCGAATGCAAGCAGCCTTTCTGTCCTTCAACCGCTTCAGCCCAACCAGCAGCACCAGCAGCAGAGCGCCACCACCTTCTTCTCCAACGGCAGCGCCGTCGAGGGCGTCGTCGACTACCGCCGACACACCCCGGGAACCGCCCGCTGGGAGCGCACCTTGTGGAAGAAGCTCGAGGTTGGCGACGTCGTCCTCCTGCGCGAAGACGAGCAGGTCCCAGCCGACATTGTCGTGCTCAACTCCTCCGATCCGGACGGCAACGCCTACGTCGAGACCAAGAATCTCGACGGAGAGACCAACCTCAAGGTGCGCAAGTCCCTCAAGGCCACCATGGGCATCCAGTCCGAGGAGGATCTCGAGCACGCCCGCTTCGTCATCGACAGCGAGGCACCGCACGCCAATCTGTACAGCTACAACGGTCTGCTCAAGTACACCGCCAGCGAGCCCACCAAGGAGGGCGATTTCACCGATACGCTCGAGACGCTGCCGCCCGACAGCAGCGCCTACGCTGCCACCGAGGCTCGCACCCGTCGTGTCGAGCCCATCACCATCAATGAGCTCCTCCTCCGAGGTTGCGCCCTCCGCAACACAGAGTGGGTCATCGGCGTAGTCGTCTTCACCGGCGAGGACACCAAGATCATGCTCAACTCAGGCGAGACGCCCTCCAAGCGCTCAAAGGTCGAGAAGGAGACCAACTTTAACGTCATCGTAAACTTCATCATCCTCATGATCCTTTGCAGCATCTGCGCAGTGATTGGCGGCCTCCGTCTCAGCCGCACCAACACCAGTCGCGCATTCTACGAGGTCGGCGCAGAGCTCAGTTCCAGCAACGTCGTCAATGCTCTCGTCATCTTTGGCTCTTGCCTCGTCGTCTTCCAGAACATTGTACCCATCTCGCTCTACATCTCGATCGAGATCGTCAAGACCATCCAGGCTTTCTTCATCTTCCAGGACATCGAGATGTACTACGCGCCGCTCGACTACCCCTGTGTGCCCAAGACCTGGAACATCTCCGACGACCTCGGCCAGATCGAGTACATCTTCTCGGACAAGACCGGCACCCTCACGCAGAACGTTATGGAGTTCAAAAAGTGCTCCATCAACGGCATCGCCTACGGCGACGGCATCACTGAGGCCATGATCGGCGCCATGAAGCGCGAGGGCAAGGATACCTCCGGCTTCAGTGCAGAAAGGCAAGAGGCAGAGCTCGCAGAGTCCAAGAAGCGCATGGTAGACATCATGAAGCGCGCCTTCAAGAACCGATACCTCCGCGCCGACAAGATGACGCTCATCTCGCCTCCCATGGCAGAGACGTTGGCGGCAAGCTCGACGGATCCGCAGCGCAAGAACATCGCCACCTTCTTCCGCGCGCTCGCGCTCTGCCACACCGCCCTCGCCGACCGTCCAGACGGCAACGACCCGTACACGCTGGAGTACAAGGCCGAATCGCCCGACGAGGCTGCGCTCGTAGCAGCAGCGCGTGATGCCGGTGCTGTCTTCATCGCCAAGAACAACAACACCATCGACATCGAGGTGCTGGGTCAGCCGGAACAGTACACGCCTCTCAAAGTGCTCGAGTTCAACAGTACGCGAAAGAGGATGTCGATCATTGTGCGCGAGCCTGATGGCCGCATCCTCATGATCACCAAGGGTGCTGACTCGGTCATTTACCAGCGCCTGCGTCGCGATCATCCAGAAGAGCTCAAGCAAGCCACCTTCCGCGACCTCGAGGCTTTCGCCAACGCTGGTCTCCGAACGCTCTGCATCGCGTATCGCTACCTCGACGAGGCCGAGTACGTCGAGTGGGCACGCATCCATGACGAGGCCAGTGCGAGCCTCACCGACCGAGACGACGCCATCGACGAGGCCAACGAGAAGATCGAAGTCGACCTCACGCTGCTCGGCGCTACTGCCCTTGAAGACAAGCTGCAGGTCGGCGTACCCGAGGCCATCGAGACGCTCCACCGCGCCGGTATCAAGCTCTGGATCCTCACGGGTGACAAACTGCAGACAGCCATCGAGATCGGCTTCAGCTGCAACCTGCTCACATCGGACATGGAGATCATGATCATCTCTGCGGATCACGAGACCGGCACGCGCGCCCAGCTCGAGGCTGCTTGCAACAAGATCGCCTCTGCCGGACGTCCCGTCGTGGTGGAAGAGCCCGCTACACGTCCAGGCGGCAAGGTGCGCAAGAACCGACTCACTGTGGAGCGCACCGAGCAGGCACCCAAGGACGGATTCGCGGTTGTCATTGATGGCGAGACGCTGCGCTATGCGCTCGACTCGAATCTTCGTCCGCTCTTCCTCGCGCTCACCACCCAGTGTGAGGCGGTAGTCTGCTGCCGTGTCTCGCCCGCGCAGAAGGCCCTGACCGTCAAGCTCGTCAAGGATGGCAAGAACGCCATGACGCTCGCCATCGGTGACGGTGCCAACGACGTCGCCATGATCCAAGAAGCTCACTGTGGTGTCGGCATCGCCGGTCTCGAGGGTGCTCAGGCGTCCATGAGCGCCGACTACGCCATCGGCCAGTTCCGCTTCCTCACGCGTCTGCTGCTGGTGCACGGTCAGCTGTGTTACCATCGCATCTCGGATCTGCACAAGGTCTTCTTCTACAAGAACATCATCTGGACGTCAATCCTCTTCTTTTACCAGATCGACTCCGACTTCACCGGCTCGTACATCTTTGACTACACCTACATCCTGCTCTACAACCTCGTCTTCAGCTCGCTCTGCGTCATCGTCATTGGCGCGCTCGATCAGGTCGTCAACATCAAGGCTCTGCTCGCTTTCCCGCAGACGTACAAGCGCGGCATCAAGGGCGCTGAGTACACCAAGTTCCTCTTCTACATGAGCATGCTCGACGCTGCCTTCCAAGGCGCCGTCTGCTACTTCATCCCGTGGTGGTTCTACACCTACGGACCCATGGTGGGCAGCGACGGCCAGGACATGGGCGGCCTGTCAATGTTCGGCACTTCGATCGCGGCGGCCGCCGTCACGACAGCGAACCTGTACGCCGGCCTCATCGCCAAGCACTGGACGGCCATGTTCTGGGCGGTGGAGATCATCTCGCTGCTCAGCGTCTACGCGTGGACTTTGGTGTACTCGGCGTTCCCGGTCTTTGCGTTCCAAAACGTCGGCTTCTGGCTCGTGCAGACGGTCAACTTCTGGGCCGCCATCCTTCTCACCACCGTCGTCTCGCTATTGCCCCGCTTCTTCCTCCGTGCCTGGCGCTCCTCGTTCCACCCGAACGAGCACGACATTCTGCGTGAGGCTTGGACGCGAGGCGATCTCAAGGACCAGCTTGGCATCCCGCATCAGAGCAAGAAGAGGGCCAAGCGCGCCGCAGTTCACGCGGCGCGAAGAAGCGACTACGATGAGAGCGGCGCGGACGACTCCTACATGGACAAGAGGGATCGTGACATCGAGGGCCAGAATGACGCGCTCTTCTACGGAGCCAAGCGGTCCACGGAGCGCCAACGTCATGAGAAGCGCTTCAATGGTCTCTCGGCCGTCGGAGAGGAAGACGATGCTTCGGAGACGTCTGCCGATCCTCTTTCCGGCGGTGATTACGACGATCGCCACGCACGCGGCAACGTGGCTGGCTTTGGCTCGAGGCTGCAAAGTCCGATGCATGCTGGCGCTCATTCCGCATACGATCGCAATAATGGTGCCGTCTCGGGTCTGTCATTCTACGATCCAGATGCGCTGCCTTCGAACGCAGAGGCTCCGAACCCTGCTGCGCTGCAAAGCTACTACGAGCAGGGTTACGACCCGGAGAGGACACCGCGCGCTGACGTTCCGATGATTCAGGTGCAGCGAGCATCGGCTGCGATGAGTGCAGCCAACGTCGGGCCGTATGGAGCACAGCCGATAAGGCAGGCTTCCAAGGACAGCTTCAGCCGTGCCTTTGACGATGAGTTTGGGGCCGAGTACGAAACCAGCGCAAGCCCGTACCCAGCGGCGAGCGGGTATGGGTACGTTGCTGCTGGATCAAGGTCGGTCTCTGGCTCGAGCTATGGCTCTACAGCCACGCACACTCAGGCGCATCCGAGCATGCCCCGCAGCACGGCTCAACAGGCCGCACCTGCGGCATCGCAGCCGACGGAATCAACGTCGCAGCCGACAACACCGGTCAAGTCGGCGGGTGCTCGGTACCACGACCGCTTCAAGACCCCTCCTCCTCCGCAGGCGTCGACGCAATTCGACGATGCAATGGCACCCTCGGCGTCCGAGCAGAGTCTTGGTGTGGGCAGCATCGCTCCGCGAGCGGGCGGTGGGCACTCACACGAGCCTTCCGGTGCGTCTCATGCGTCATGGCACACGGCTGAAGGGTCGGATCACAACGACCCGGCCTCGCTGCAACGGCAGCACGAGCGCATGGCCTCGGACGCGTCGAAGTTCACAGCGCTCTGATGCGTGTGCTTGTGTATGCAAGTGGCGCTCCAAGGCGGTCTCGGTTGTCTCTTCATCCGCACCACCTTTTTTATGATCGCAACGGACCCTTTTTTAAACGCTTTTATGTAAGCCAGTGGCTTGTCGACATTGATACGATAGATTCATCTCATCAGCTTGCGCGTGGATGAAGTGCGACTTGGTGGATCTGTGTTGTGTTGCCGAGATGGAAAAGGCGAGAGTCGGTGTGCGGTGGATGAAGTTGTGCGTGTGATTGGTGGCAAGCATGAGAAAGAGTGGCTCGACCAAGCTGGTGAAGATGAATGCCAAGGCCGAATGCAAGCTCATCTCTCGAGGGTTTTTGAGCCCGCGTTGTGTATATAAAGAGCTTTGTTGTTGAGTGACGATCGTGTTGATCCCACAGCGTATCGCAGTTGCAAGATGACGTTCATTCTCATCCTTGTGTTGATCATTGGCGTCGCAGCACGACCGCCATCTCTTTCCGCCTATGACGCCAAGTATCGTTCTGTCGTTACGCCTCTCGATCTGTATCTCGAGCAACCTTCGCTTGTGGCGCCAATTTCGCCACCCTGGCCACGTCGTCACCAGGCCGCTACCATGCGTAGCTACCTTGACCTGCTCTTTGATCACGAAGCCTACATCCATCCCGACGCCGACAATCGTCTTGCTTCCCTGCGCATACGGACCATCACCACCCTTACGCATGAAACCGAACCCCGCGCTAGAGACTACCAAAGTACGTTTTCCATCTTCCCTGCGTTTTTGATTATTGCTGATGAAGTAGGTAGAGGGTTTGGTAGCTGTGCTAGAAGAAGCAGCGAATCAGGCTAGACACGAGATCCAGGTGGCGCTACATCCAACAAACGTCCGAGCACAACATAGACAAGCGGTCAATAAACTCACCCATGAAATCCGAGACATCCTCGACGTTCTGAAGACGGGTGCAAATACAGAGCTTGTGACCAACAGGCTCGAAACAGACGAAAAGGTCCGCTTCACATATGCCCACAACATCCTCACCGCCGAGTATAGGCTCCTCAAAAGCGCCGCCAAATTCGCCACCAAAACGCCCCTCTTGTGAATCATCCCGTTACCAAACACGGTCAACTGTCAATATGAGTGATGAGCTTTGCTTCCATATGTACTCGGGCAACATGGCGTCGAGTGAGGCGTAATATCGTTGGCAATGGTGCAGCGCAACACCGTTGGTGGTAGCAACCGACAAAGAGGCTTGCCTGGTCGTAACGCGCGGCTCTAGGAGGCGTGTTGCGAGTTGCACCCCACATGATGCACGGCCATGCACCATGGGTAAGGCACCCTGACATCAAAGCGACGGCCGGTGGGCTTCAGAGTCGAGTTGCACGAAAGTTGAAGCGCGAGGATGAAAGGCGGCCCGGCCAAGTGCACTCTGCTTTAATCGCTCCCACACTGCTGCCGTTCACCCTGCATTCGGCTGATATTGGCTTCGGGATGGCAATGATCTACCGTGCCGACGGATTCCCAGACTACTCGGCCACATGCGTGTGGATCAGCATCTGAGCAACGGAGTCCTAAGGTCTGTGTTGATAGCACGCCTCATCTTGGACCGCGGCTCATGGTCCACCGACCCTTCAAAAGCATAAAGAGAGCACAACCAAGCAGATTAGGTCTAGGCTGCATCCATCACATCGCACTATCGAGATGTTGCTCTTTGCCTGGTTCTTGCTTTTTGTCGGCAGCGCTCTTGCTGGTGGTGCCCCCTCCCGACCGAGCGGGAACGCTGTGCGTTCGTACGCGAACCTGCACCGCTCGCTGCTTCAGCCTCTGAATCTGCATTCGGATCAGCCGGCAGTTGTTGCACCTGCCGGTCCACCCTGGCGGGGTCCAAACAGGATTGCGGACATGCAGAACTACCTCCGCCATCTGTACAATCACGACGCCTACATCGATCCTGAAGCAGGCGCTCACTTGGTCACTCTACACGGAAATATGCGTTGGATCATCAACCATGCCAACGACCCGCGCATCGGCGACTACCAACGTAAGCCTCTCAACCCGCTTCTGCTCGGCCGATCTTGCTGAAAGTATGCTAACAGCCGAATCTTCTTTGTCTCATAGGCGGACTCGTTGCGACGCTGGAAGAGGAGACGCAGCACGCTGCATTCGACATGCAGAATGCACTGCATCCGGTCAATGTGCGCGCGCAGCATTCCACCGCCATCCGCGCCCTGGCAGCTAAGGTCAATAACATTGTGAGGGTGATCAAGGCCTCGGGAAATTCGGAACGCCTGACGAGCCACCTCGGACCGGAAGATCAGGACCGCTTCGCCAACGCCTTCGAAGTGCTCTCTTCCGAGAAGGAGCTGCTCAGCGCCGCCACTCGACTCGCCACAAGCGTTCCCCGCCTCAATTAGTCGTGTCCATGTCCGTTTTATCTCTCATCGCCATGCCGGCCATGGTTGCCTGTCAGCGTTTCATTGTGACCAAAAGTCGAAATGCCACATTTGGTGCTCTAAATCCCATCGAATACACCCACACAGCTCATGAATTGTCGCGGTCGCTCTAGAAGACACTGCATCTCACAAAAAACATGAAGTTGACAGCGGGATGTCCGAGGGGCTCTTGACAGCTGTGATGAGCTCTATCAGACAGCACGGCTGTAGGTCGGCAAGACGTTTACTGCCGGCACTGCTTGAGTGCTCTATGAAGGGCAAAGAAAACCAACGCTGGCCGTGCTCAGTGTTGCGTCTCGCCAAGCATCACGGTACTAAAGCCGCTGTAATTCTGAGCCTATCAGCTTCCGTTCGTCCCGCCTCCCATGCAGCTGTCAAGATGATTCTGCTCTGGATGTTGATTCTGATCGTTGATGCGGTGGTAGCGCAGCCTCCAACTCCCGTCATTCCGCCCAGCGACGAGTACGACGTCATGTACAGCGACGAAACGAGGCGGTTCAACGTGTACCATCCCGAGCCGCGCATCTATGCGCCCGTCCGACCGCCTTGGCCGCAACAAAACGCGGACGTGGAGATGCAGCGCTATCTGAACGCGCTGCACTCGCACGATGCCTATATCGACCCGGATGCAGGCCGACATCTCGACCGCCTCCAGCGCAACGCAATCTTGCTCTTGGAGAATCGAGACAGTGCACGCGCCTCAGACCACAGACGTAAGTCCCCCCTCTTCCCCTCTTTCCAGGTTTTAGCAATGTGACTGACGAGGGGTGGGGGCATGCAGGTGGCTTTGTGGTGGCGATGCAGGAGGCCGGTGGACAGGCGGTGCAGGATCTGCAGGCTGCACTTCATCCGGCCAATGTGCGCGCTCAGCATGTACAGGCACTGCAAAGACTCTCCACCAAGCTCTCGGCCACACTCAAGATGATCGAAAGCCCAGCAATGTCCGAGTTGGTCCCTCTGCTGAGTTTTAACGATTGGTTCAGGTTTCGAAAGGCTCAGAAGTTCATGACCATCGAAAGAGATCTGATCACTCTCGCCGCCGCCAAGTACGCCACGAACCTGCCGCATCTTGATCTGTGATTAACGCCGCTGCTGGCCGTCTTTTGCAACCAAATGATATTTTCTGACATGCTTCAGGCCGATGGATGAACTGTGGGATGGGAGAACGAGAGGGTGGCGTTGGTGAAAGTGCAGCCGTGATGAGTTGTGAAGAAGAATTCAAGCGTTGCTGGCGGGTGTGTTCGCTTGTGCGGTTGTGTGGCAATGCTGTGCTCACGGTTGGTCACGACGGTAACAGCGATCGTATGAAATGCCGGTGGTTGTGCTCGTGCAAGCGTGAGAGCAGCCTGGTCAGGAGAGCGTGTGGATGAAGGCAACTCATGCTGGATGGAGCCTAGCAATCGACGTTTGAGGTACAACAGCATGACTATGTTGGTGGCTTGGAAGCGAGGCCCTCCTGCATGGTTCTCCGGCGTAGTCCGAATCAAGCAATCCGAGCCGTCTCCTCCAACAGGTTGCATAGTGACATGGACAACAGTCGGTTGACGAGCAGGAATACGACGGGCGTGTCTGCAATGAAATGAAGAGTTGGCGGAGGGACGAAGCGACGTCGAAAGGTTTATGCCGGCACAGGTTCATGCCGGGGCAGGTTCATATCGGGACAGATTCATACCGGAACGTGTGGGAGCGGGTGACCGTGGCGCTTCTGATCCAAGCCACCAACGCTCGATCGTCGGTGATCAGAACAACAAGCCAGCACACAGAGCCTACATCCGTCCCTCGGACATGTCCGACCGCCAGGGCACAGGCTATATAGACCGGCTTGACGAGCAGCTCTGTTTTTGATTCGACATCCGCAAGCATCCTCTAGCATCCTTCAGCCACGATGAAACTGATCGCCGCGTTCTTGTTCCTGCTCATCGCCGGGGCGATGGGACAGTTGGACGCGTACCGCAACGTGTATTGGTCTCAGCTTCACCCTCTGAATGCGTACGTGGCACGTCCGCACGTCACTGCGCCCATTTCACCGCCGTGGCCGAGTCGAGGCGCTGGCGATGCGATGCAACGCTACCTGCACGAGCTATCGAGCCACCAAGGCTATATCAGTCCCGATGCAGGCGCACACCTCGACAGCGTGCGCTCCAACGTCCAGTCTGTGCTCTCTCATGCCAGCAGCCAAAACGCCCGTGCCTACCAGCGTAAGTCCCCTCCTCCTCCTATTTCCCTTAGCTTTCGCTGTGACGTTGCGCTGACGGTTGCGGTTTGGATTTGGAAGGCGGGTTGCTGACGGTGTTGGAGGAGGCGGCAAATACGGCCAAGTGGGAGATGCAGACTGCACTGCATCCCGAAAATGTTCAAGCACAGCATAAGACGGCGCTGAGCGCGCTGAATGCCAAGGTGACAAACCTGCTGAATGCGGTCGAAGGAAGCACCGAGCGTCTGACGAGCCATCTATCCGCGGCCGAGGAGGAGCGATTCCTGCATGCGCACGAACTGCTGAGCGCCGAAAAACAGCTGCTGGGCTCAGCTTCCCGACTGGCAACTAGCATCCCGCACCTCGACTAGGCTCGCATCCTACACACACCCGTGCGCATGGTGGCGATCCACAGGCAATAACAGAACTTCGTAGCTGGTCTTGGATTCATGTTGCTTCCTCCTCCTTAGTTTCTGCTGTTGGTTCTGCGGCCTCGGCACCGCCGTACTGCTTCAACCATTCCTGTAGCAATTTCCAACCATCCATCAGCGATTCTGTGACGTTCAAAGGGTATGGGAGATGAAACTTACCTCGTCGGTCCATACTGCTCGATTTGAGGCTTGTTTGGGCTGCTCCTTGTCGGCGAGCTTGACTTGGATGGTGCGATCCTGCACGACGTTGAGATGCATGTTGTCAAGCGCATCGAGTGCATCGTCTGGGCTGCTGAACGTGACAAAGCCAAAGCCCTTGTTCCTCCTCTGTGCCGAACCTGCGGGTGCCGAGGTGGGGAGCGAGACCGAGACGATGTCACCAAATGGCGCAAATACCGCGGCGAGCGCAGCTTCGTCCAGGTGCGCAGGAAGGTTGCCCACGTACACGGTGGATGAGGAGGTCGAAGCCATGCTGTCGAACGAATCCCACAGGACGGGGAGAGGGTTGTGGAGTGTCGGAAGGAAGTGCCGCTCTCCACCTCGCCGAGATCCGAATCCGCGACTTCTGGTCACGTCGAAAAAAAAAGGCGCAGCGCAAGGCGACAGGACGAAAACAAAGCTGAGAAAAACGGGTCACAAAAATGCCGCTCAAAATTCCCCCACACATTCGAGAGCGGCAGCACGACCGAATACACAGACGGATGAGGGGTTGCACATCAAGATTGACGTCGAGGTGTAGGAGATCCGAGCCATCTAGCCCCAGAGCGAATGTCCCTTGCGCGCCGCCTCGTTGTACCTTCCACCTGCGACCTTGAACTGCTTGACCTTTTGGTCGAGTTCGTTCTTGGTCTGTTCGTCAAGCTTGATGGCAGCCGCCTCTGCGTTTTCCTTGGCGCGCGAGGCCTTGGAAGTGCCTGGAAGCGGGACCATGATCTTGCTGCTTGCAATGAGCCACGCGAGTCCGAGCTGGGTGGGCGTGACTTTAGGGTTCTGCTTCTCGGCAAGGCGGGTGAATTCGTTGGCGAGCTCGAGGTTTTTGGCAAGGTTGTCCTTGCTGAGGCGGTCCATGTGGTGACGCGGATCTCCCTCTGGGATATCGTTGGCAGACTTGATGGTGCCCGTGAGCAGACCCTTGCCGACGGGCGAGTAGGCGAGGATGGGCAGGTTGCGGGCTTCGCAGAAGTCCACGATGCCGGAGGTGTACACCTCGAGCTCCCACGGGCTCACTTCGAGCTCAACACAAGCGACAGGTGCGACCTTGACCGCTTCCTGGATCGACGACAGACCGAGCTCCGAGAGCGAGATGTGGTCGAAGAGACCCTTGCCCGTCACCTTGTTGCCCTCGGCATCGGTGTAGGTCTGAGAGGAGAGCGAGAGCATGTTGTACATGGCCTGTGTAACCGACATGCTGGTGTCGCGGCGCGAGACCTCGTACACGTCGACCTTCTTACCACCCTGGTCGGTACCAAGGTGTTGGCGAATGGCAAGCAGGTCCTGCTCCATCCCCTCGACCGAGGCGTCAGCCTTGAGACCGGCCATACCTTTGGCCTGGTAGGCAGGGGTGTTCATGCCGCCCTTGACGGAGAGCACGGTCTTGTCCTTGTACTCGGGGTGTGCATCGTAGAAGCGACGAAGCAGCTTGAGGTTGGCATACGGGTCGGTGGGCGGGCCGTAGAAGGCGCCGGTGTTGAGGAAGTTGCTACCGGCGTCGACGGCGGCCTTGATGGTCTTGAACGCTTCGGCGTCGGGCGTCATTTTGGCCGGGTCGGTCCAGGTCATGCCCATGCATCCAAAGGCGACGCGGCCGACTTTGATGTGGCTGGCACTGCCACCGAGCGCGATGGTCTGGACAGGTGAGGACGACATTGTTACGGTGATGCTCGTTCGTGGGTGGGGGTTGCGGACGGAGTAAGAGAAGCCTTTGGCTATATATAGACCTTGCGAAAGACTGAGCCGCCTCGCAAACGCGAGAAGCTCGGTTGTGCGAGACTGACCATATGGTCGTTGCTTTGCCAACCCAGACTGTTGGTGTGCCCATCCGCAGCCCCTGCTTACGGCTTGGATGAGCACAGACGGCAACGGTAGCGAGTGCTCCGCGGAGCCGCCCACGCGCGCACAAAGAGCCGCCCTTCCGCAGGAAGGCGGAGCTTCTGTCTGCGGCAAACCATCCGTCTCGGCACAGACGCGCATAAGCTGTGGAGGTGGAGCAAAAAAAGGGCTACCAATGTTAGACTGCTCGAGCGCTGAATTGCACGTGATGCGAGTGCGAGCTGGGCGCGTCTCTGGCCTGCCCAGCTGTAAAAAAACAGAAAATCCCTTCGCGCGACTGGATTTGTGCGACGCTGGCACTACTGGCCTGTGCTCATTGCTGTCAAACATGGCCACCCAACATTGCCCTTGCAGTTGGGCTTTGGGAGCACATCTATGAGCGCAAAAGCAGGCTCATGAGAATGCGATGGCTCAGACGGAGGGCAAATCAGGATGGGAAGGCAAGTGCAAGCCTCGCAGGAGAAAAGTACATCCGCAGCCGAAAGGGAGGGGCGCCGGTCCATACCACGGTATGCGTACACGTTTCGAGTGCAATGTTTGTCGTGAATCTACACAGCATTTCGCCCAGCCTGACGCACACAATGCACACCAGTCAGGCGTCAGGTACAGCCTGTCAGCCCGCCTTCGAGCTCGGGTCCGTTGCGCAAGGGCACATGCATGAGATGCAGCCTCCCCCTCCCCGGCACAGCTGACGCACAAACACTCGCATCGTACGCACGCCCGCCCACCAATTGCACATGTGAGCGTCACCATTTTCCGCCAAAGTCGGTATTTACTGCTCCTCCAGGCGCACTCCGTCTCGTGTCAATTTCTGTCACAGCCGAACGTCGCTCCTTCCTCTCTCCACACATCTCTCTACCTTGCTCTCCTCAAGCATCCTCCTCTGCTCGCCATCATCGCCGCCCTTTCGGCGTCTTCACCCCCATTCCCAGTCGCCAGCTCGACTTGGCGCTCATCACGTTCGTCGCGCCGTGTTGACACCGTTCGCCTCCGAACGCATCGCACACTCTGGATCATCCCGAGCTACAGTACGCCCATAGCATCACTCGCATCCGCATCGATATCAAGCTAGCATCTGCATCCCCTTATTGCACGCTCTCACGCACTCTCATCCAGCAACCTCCCCTAGCAACTTCTACCGCCTCGGCGCAACGGCATCCACCATGGCCACCGCACAGCCCGCCTTGAGCCACCAGATCCCGGTTCATCCCAGCTATGCTCGTCCCGCAGCGCCACCCGCCTCCTCGGCGCTCCCAGCAAGGCCTCGCCCTGCGTCCACGCTAGCGTCACAGAAGACCGCCCCTACCACTCGACCCGCCGCCAAAGCCACCGCCTCTGCAACATCATCCAAATCCAAAAAACCTCCTCTCCCCGCACCCCCGAGGGTCATCATCGACTCCGACGGCCGCCAGTTTAAGCGAGGCGATCTCCTCGGCCAGGTAAGTCCTCCCCCTCAGTCTTGCAACTTTGCGCTCCTGTGACTAACTGTGTTTTGTTTGCGCGCTACTAGGGTGGATTCGCAAGGGTGTACCAGGCGACCGATCCCGAAGGCCGTCAAAAGGCGTTCAAGGTGATTGCCAAGTCGGCCATCATCCACTCGCGCAAGAGTCGCCAAAAGGTGCTTGCCGAGATCATGATCCACAAATCCGTCGACCACATCCACGTCGTCAAGTTCGAAGACTGCTTCGAGGACGACGACAACGTCTACTTCCGCCTCGAGCTGTGCTGCAACGGCTCGCTCAACGACATTGTCAAGAAGCGCGGGCCGTACACCGAGCCCGAAGCACGATACCTCATGGTTCAGATCCTGGCGGGTACGCAGAGCCTGCATCAGAACAGCATCATCCACCGCGACCTCAAACTCGGCAACATCTTTCTCGACGAACACATGCACGTCAAGATCGGCGACTTTGGCCTCGCCGCGCTGCTCAAGCATCCGGACGAGCGCAAAAAGACCGTGTGCGGCACGCCCAACTACATTGCGCCCGAGATCCTGTACGACCAGGGACAGGGACACAGCTTCGAGGTGGACATCTGGTCGGTGGGTGTCATCCTGTACACGCTGCTGGTGGGCAAGCCGCCTTTCCAGACACCCAAGGTCGACGACATTTACGAGCGCATCCGCAAGAATGCCTACGAGATCCCGGCCAAGGCGGGGCTGAGCAACGAGGCGGTGGACCTCATCACACGCATCCTCACGCACAACCCGGCCAAGCGACCGACGCTGGTTCAGATCATGAACCACCCGTGGTTCCAGTGTGGTCCTGTGCCGCTCACCATCCCACCGACCGCGCTGGAGGGGACGCCGTTCCTGCCGCCCGTCACGGCGCGCGAGTCGGCACGCAACCTCGAGATGCTCAAGCGCCAGGCGAACTGGAACGACCGCGCGGACGATCTGCTCGACGACGCTGCGGCGCCGGGCGACGTGTATGCGGACGCCCACGAGGCGGTCGAGGTGGTGCTCGACGCCAGAAGCGAGCTCGAACAGGCAGAGCATGCCGAGGAGAGGAGGGAGAAGATGGACCGCGAAGCGCACCATGCCATCCAGCCAGAGAGCCCCATCTCGGCACTCCTAAAGGCGGGACGACAGCCACTCATCAAGGCGCCGGCACCGCCGCCCCAGAGCCTGGCGAGGTCGACGGCGAGCTCGCTGGCAAAGCAGCTGTCGTCGCTGACGCTGTCGCGCAGCACACAGCCTGCGGTGGCGGACAAGGAGAATGCCAACCCCATGGCGCCTCCGCCGCCTGCGGCCGCTGCGAGGCCAGAGTTCGGAAGGATGTACTCGCGCAATGCCAATGCTGGTGTCGACGACGACAATGCACGCGCATTGCAGCAGAAGGCACGACTCGTCACGTCGGTTTCGGCGGCTGCATCGCTGCCCGCGCGACCGCTCTCTACCGCGACGTCCATGGGCACGCTGGCCGAGCAGGGCATGGTTCCTTCTTCGTCGCGCGGGACTCTCGCTTCCGTAGGTAGCTCGACGGCGCTCGCACCGGGAGCCAAGAAGACCAAGACGTCGATCGAAGTGATCATCACACATCTCGATTCGGCGCTGGCTTGCATCGATGCGAATGCGCCGTACGATGCTCCGGCAACTTCAGCAGCCGACACGGTGCGCTACGTCGAAACGGCATGCGAGCTCAACGGCTCGCGTCTGGTGGCGGAATCACCACGCACCTTCCTCATCTCGTGGCTCGACCATTCCGAACGCTACGGTCTCGGCTACGCTCTGAGCGATGGCACGGTGGGTGTGTACTTCCGCGATGCAACGAGCATGGTGCTTGCTGCGAGCAAGATGCATGTCGACTACATCTCCACCATCCGGAAACCCGCGGGAGGCGTTCGAACCGACCAGCTCAAACGCGAAAACTTCACCACCGGTGGCGAAGATGAAGGCTCGGTGCCACGTGAGCTGCAGTCTCGCGTGCGCGTCATGCGCTACTTTGAAAAGGAGATCATGGATCGTCTGTACGGTGCCGATTCTCCGCTCACCTTCTGCGATACGACCCGAACGTCGGGCATGGTGTTTGTTCACAAGTGGTACAAGACCAAGGACGCGATTGTGTTCAGGTTGAGCAATGGCACGGTTCAGCTCAACTTTTACGATCACACCAAGCTTTTCCTCACGCACGGCGCACAGGTGGTTAGCGTCATCGAACCCCTCGACAAGACCGGCGGTGTACCACGAATGACGTCGTGGAGCCTGGACGAGTTTGTCAGCATCGCCCGTACCGATCGCTCCGCAAGAGAAGCCCAGATTACAGACTCGAACGACCGAACGCAATACAAAACTCGCCCCGCCGAGAGGCGAAAGGTCCGAGGATTGGTAAACAAGTTGCGATACGCTCGTGACGTCCTCGCCTCGACCGTCAAACCTCCCCGCCCCACTTGAACGCATGCATATGACCCCGCCCTGTTTATCCCAATTCGTCTTCATCCTAGTCCATCCGTTTCTTTTGCATCCCATTCTCGCTTTCACAATCCCCGCGCACAGTGTGATCACAAAAAAAGACTGGGTATATTGGCGTGATGGCAGACTGTTACTGGATGACCCAGACTACACTTTGAGCCGGCACCAGCACCTGATCGTGCTCCTCTTGCGCGTCTGCACCCGGCTGAGGGTCGGGAAACGCAGTGTGTGGACATACTTGTTGCCAGAGTTCTCGACGACGCTCCCTGCGTGCGCCGTCCTCTTTCGTCTCGGCCCGGGCAGGATGAAAGTAGCGCACACCGCCGAGACAGCCGTCTGTAAGCCTCATGGCATGGCACGGTGTTGGAGGCAGCTGAAGCTGAACGCCCACCCACACACCGGTACGATCAGGGACGCGGCCAAGATAGCGCACGAGCGCACGCACTTTGTGCGCCGCCCCATCGCCCGAATCCAGCGAAACGATGCACGCTATACCGTCCTCGAGCCTCAACCCCTGCGCAGCCGTCTCGCCACCACCCGCACCGATCGAGGCGCTGGTATCAGTGGGGTGCACGACGATCGTCGTGCTCGAATCGCTTCGTTCCAACCGCGCCTCTGCTGCTGGCGTGGCGTTGTGGTCGGGCTTGTCCTCGGCTTTGCAGGGCTTGTGCGAGGCGGTGCTGAGCGTACGTGCGCGCAGCTCGCGCCCCGAGTCGGTGGAAGAGAGCGAGAACGTCCCGCCCGGACCCGGCGTGGCGCGCAGGAACGACTTGGCAGCAAGCGACGGCACCGACGGCTTCTTTGTCGGCGCGCGATCGACTGACGCCGCCTGACGCGCCGGTCGGGCCGATAGCGCCGTCGCCGACCGCACGGGCCGCACACTCTTTGTCGGCGTCTTGTCCGTGTCCCCAACTGGCTTGGCAGCGCTCCTGGCACCCGCGACGCTTGCAGGGCGGACCACGGGCACGGGCGGCGTGGGTCGCGATGCGGTGCGACTGGCGGCGCGCACGCTCGCGGCACTGGCGGTGCTGACGGTGCTTGCGCTGCTGGGCGTGCGCACCCTGCCACTCGTACTCGCGGTCGGCGCGGAACTCTGCGTCGCAGAGCGTACGGGCGTCGTCCGCGGCCGTGCTGCCACCGTCGATGGCGCCGTCCCAGGGCTTCGCGATGGCGACGCGGACGAAGCTTTGGGCTCAGCCTTGTTGGCTGACACAGACGACGGCGATGCAGATGCGGCCGAGAGCGTGCGGTGTCCGTGGACGACCGAAGTGCGCGCCGCGTTACGATTGAGCACAGCGGCGCGCATGTGGATCGGTCCCGCCTCGCGCTCGCCCTCATCGCGCGGCAGGCGTCTTTGTGCCGTGGGCGAGGCGGCCGAGGCGGCCGAAGCGCCAGACGCCGTCGATGCTGTCGACGCAGTCCGCAGCCTGCTGGTGGATGCAGGAGCCGTGGCGCGCGGCATTGACAGCGACGACCGAATGCTGGCGGGCGGTCTTGCGGTCGCAGGTACCGCCCCCGCCTCCGGGCTGGCTTGCCGCGCCGCGCTGGGCCTTGCGACCAGCCTACTCGGCGGTGCTAACGGCTTGGGCGGGGTGTCCGGAAGGACCAGGTCGGTGGTGGCCACCTCGAGCTCGTCGGCCAGCTCCTTGAGGCACCATTTTTCGAGCCTGTTGAATCCGCCGAGCGCGCGTACATTGATCCAGCGCTTCTTGAGGTAACGCACGATGTTTTCGCGTGCCGTCTCGACCACCTGCCTGTAGTGAGCGACTTGAAAGCCCTGTTCCCTGAGCAGAACCTGCCCGACCAGAATCTGGTACAGCTGCGCGGCCCTTGCCTCGCTGAGTCCATCGACGAGCATGACGAAGCTCTTTTCGAGCACGTCGCCCAGCGAGCCTACTCCGTCGAGCAGATCGGACCACGCGCGGCTCTGGACGATACGCTCAAAGTGCGCATGCAGCAGCGGCATCAGCCGATTCTCCACCGTCTCGGCCATGAGTCGGAGCGACTCGACCCAACGACTGGTGCGCTCCGTATCGATGCGCTGGCCGACGATGGACAGCTGCCGCAGCACCGACACGACGAGCGTGGGGTCGTCTGTCATGCGTGCGGTGATGGCGTCGACGACGCGGTCCTGGAGCATCGGATCGAGGTTGCCGACATCTTTGGCCCAGTACATGCCAAAGTGCGCGCCGGACACGGCGGCGATGGCGGGCTCGAGCAGTGCTGACTCGCTGACGTCTGGACTGGCCGCAAATGCAAGCGCGCGCGGGACACGCTTGACACACTTGCGGCAGGGCGGCGAGCATGCAAAGCCGTGGCAGAATTCGCGGTCGATGAGTGCGGTGACGAGCGCCTGGAGCGTGGCGATCTGCAGGTACGCGCCGGCGCGCCAGAGCGAAAAGGCGGTGGCAAGATCAAAAGTGCGATTGGAAAAGAAGAGCGTGCCCGTATAGAGGAAGCCGAGCGTAAAATGGAGCGATGCGGGCGTGAACGGTGGCGAGGGCAGGCGCAGCACCTGCGACCCAGCATCCGCATATGATGAGAGCAGCAGCGAGGCAAAATACTCGGAGCGCGACGCGAGGATCATGCGGTGCGTCGAGAACGAGGTGAGCTCGTCGTCCTCGTCGTCCGATTCGATGCGGTCTGTATCGACGGTCTGTGCGAGCGAGAGCACCGACATGTTGGCGTCCGGAATATCGGCCAGCCTGGATGCGCGCCGCCGCTTGTCGCCGGCGATGCTGGCGTCGTCCGCATTGCGCATCTCGTCGTCGTCGCCAAGCACGATCTTGACGTCCGAGTAGAGCTTGCTGCGCCACATGTAGGTGAGGTCGGAGCGCAGCTTGTCGAGCTTCTCCTCTGGGGTGGCCTCGGAGTCTGGAGCAAGGCGATCTTCGAAGAGGAACTCGAACGCGTCCACCATGTTCTCCTCGCCTGTGTAGAGGTACTGGAGCGTTGCATCGAAGAAGGCGTGGCTGACGCCTCCTAAGCTGATGGGCGCACGGAGAGTGCTGGCGTCGCTGACGACGGAGGCGTTGTCGACGGTGAGGCGGGAGTCGGCGGCCGAGGTGACGGAAGCAAAGGACGACTTGCGTGCCGGCGCGGCGGAGGAAGCTTGCGAGAGCTTGGAGGGCGATGTGAGCGAGGCGGCATGGGCTGGCGGGATAGCAGGGCGGGTATTGATGAAGCGAGACGATCGAAGGCTGCTGGGCAGGGCACCCTCACCCTCGCTGTCGCTAGTTGCGAAGCCGGACGCGATGGAAGCAGCATCGTCAGCTGAGCCCCTTTGGATCGGTCTGGAGATGCTAGAGCGAGAGATTGGCTTGCGCAGCGAAGGCTTGGTCATGGAGAAGCTGCTGGGAGGAGCAGCGCCACGGATCGACTTGCGAGGTTTGATGGGCATGCCGGCGCGACCGACAGACGTACTCGGCTTGGCTGCTGGCGCCGTGGGATTCGATGGCGCTGGCCCCGTCTGTGTGGAGCTGGACACGTCGGAAGCGAGTGAAAGTTGGGAGGTGCTGCGATGCAATGGGAGCGAGACGAGGCTGGCGGTGGAGCCGATATGTTGGAGCTGGGCGGCGGGGGAACGCAGGTTGAGGAAGCGGGTCTGAAAGGTGTTGGGTGCTCGGGCATAGAGGATTGCCTTGTGAGCCCAGATGAGGGTGCCCGTCGGAGGGTGGCGGACGTCCGAAGCGAGTGATGTCGGTGGCTGCAAGTGGGATATTGGCGGAGCAGCTTGTGACGCTGCAGCTGGCGCACCAGAAGCGTGGTTGAGCGAATGGCCAAGGTCCGAGTCGAGATCGGAATGGTCAGCATGGATGGAAGCGGGAGCCGTGGTCCAGCAGATGTCTGCAAAGCGGTCCTCGGCTTGTTCGAGCAGTCTGCGTAGGTCTGCTCTCCACACGCGCGTTGCTTCCTCCTGTGCTGCGCGAACAGGATCGTCATGACGAGGGCGATGGAACGCCGGAACGGTGGTCAACCTGGACGGTCCCGCGACAGCCCGCGACGTGCTCATCCACGTACGACTCGCGTCAGTCGATGGCCTTTCTGCGCCAGGAAACGCAGTCGTTCTGCTGGCCGATGGGACGTGGGAGGTGCCAGCCCTGGGTATACGGTGGTCAGCAGATGCCAACGGCGCCGACGTCATGGCGCACGATCAAGCCTGTAGGCGCCAGGATGATGTTGACGGATGCGCGTGCGTCTGGTGGGTGTGCGTGGTCGATGTGTGTGTTCGGGTATCGCGCTCATCAAGGGCCTGATCGGTCTGCCGAGGGTATATGTAGGGGTCCAGATGCGGTAGGATGGAAAGGCGAGCGTCGTGGTCCGAGCCACGCTCAAAAGCGCACTTCGGGCGCAGGAATCGGTGCCAATGGTGCAGTTGCGTGCGTGTGTTGGTCTCTGAGCGTCGAATTTAACACGCTCACCGCGGCGACACGCCACGACCCCACAGCACCCTTACTCGTCCCTTGTAAGACTCAGTCAGAGTGCGACTGAAGGTGCCCATGAGCCGTCTCGCTCTACACAAACGAATGGTCACAAAGAGCTCTCCCTTCTGCGCTTCAATCAGACGTTAAGAAGCGCGCGCAAAGCCGTGGAGATGCTGCAATTGCTTTCAGTTGTGCTCTACCGCTATTTGCTTTGGATCACACCTAAAACTGAACGACTCGCGCCTCCATTAGGAGACAGCAAGGCGCTTTCTTCGCAGCTCGCCAAGTGCGCTCCTGCCGACGATGATGGTCACCAGACCGGCGCCGAGCAGCAGCGGAAGCATCTGGAAGAGCGTCATTCCGATCCAGTACTTGACCGCGAGCCCCTCGAGGCCGACGAGCGCAGCAAACAGCACGAGCGCCTTGGTCGAAGGCGACTGGATCTCGGGCTTGATGATGCCGAGCGCCACAGCAAAGAAGACCCACGGCACCACCGCCGTCACCACCGATGCGAGGCCGCTCACCTTGGTGTTTGGCATGGTCTCGGTGGGCGGCACGCCGAACGTGTGCCTATGCTCAGGGATGCCGTGGAAGCCCTGTTCGATCTCAGCCTTCTGACGCGGCGAGAGCGATGCGGCCGACGAGTCCAGCGCTGCCTCCACCAGGCTGGTAGGGGGACGCAGCGAGATGAGCGGAAGTGCCAGCGGCGCGTATGTGCCGTCCGAGCCCGAGTTGGACGCAAAGTTGGCGATCAGCAGCGACAATGTCAACGGAGAATTGGCGCGCAGAAGCGAAGCTGGGATCCTGTCCATTCTCTGTTGATCAGCAAGCAACAAGCGTCAGCCTTCTGTCTCCCACGATATCTGATTTGAGAGGGGAGTCGCCACTTACCAGATTCCACGAGACTTTTCCGGTGCTAGGCTTGACGGTGACAGGCCAGGCATGCGAGGCGGGTTCGGCATCGCTGCTGTCCGCTGCGAGCACCACAAACGCCTGGTGTGGCACGTGCTCTTTGCCCAGAGCCGCGCCCTCCTTCTTGGCTGCGCCCTTAGCCCCTTCGACAGCGAGGTTGAAGGTGAGTCGGATCACATCGTCATTCTCCAGCAGAGTGGGCGAGTCGAGCGCAAAGGGTGCCGCATTCTTGACGTAGTCGGCGTGTGTGGAGAACTCCTTGGAGAGGCGCGACGAGCCATCGACCGTCGAGAGTGCGAGCTTGGCCGACTTGAGCACGTAGCTCAGCTTGGGCTCGGCCAGAGCGGCGCTAGCCTGTGCGACCAGCAGCAACGAGAGCAGCACGGCCGAAACCAGCCACGATATCGTGTGTGTCCTGCGCATCATCCTGGGTGCCTCTCGATACGGTCGTGATGATGTGGGGGGGTTGTGGTGGGAGCCGAGCCGAGTGTCGGTGATGGCGCGTGCGTTGATCCAGCTCGCCGTCCGCCTTCAACGTGCCAGGGTGGAAGGGCGATTCTTCTGAGAACTGGGGCATTCAGCCGTGCGAGTGTATTCGTGTTGCGTTTACGACCCATCTCCCGATTGTATCGAAAATGCATATTCAAATCTGACGATTCGGGAGGGACCTGCTGCGGCAAGTTCGAAATGATTGGTCGGCGCGCGACTGGAAATGTGCCTGGCTGTTGGCGAGGTGCGGCTCCGAGGCGCGTTGGCTGCGAGCGCTGCGAATTTTGCGCTCGACGCTACACCAATCACCTTTCTTCTTCTCCTCATACTACTTTCTAGTATACCTTGGTCACCGCTGGTATCATCTTTTCTCTCTCTCTCCACACACTTTCACCTTCCCCATCTACACTATTCCAAGATGAGCTACGTCGCCAAGGACAAGGATGTCGATGCTTCGGCCCCTGCTGCCAAGATCCACAAGATCCGCATCACCCTCACCTCGCGCAACGTCAAGAACCTCGAGAAGGGTAAGCATCCATCGTCCGCTTTGACCGCTTTCGATCTCGTGCAAGTGTGCTGACTTGCTTTCTGGTTTTGTGTTTCGATCGTGATTAGTCTGCTCCGACCTCGTGAACCGCTCCAAGGACAAGCAGCTCCGTGTCAAGGGCCCCGTTCGTCTGCCCACCAAGGTTCTCTCGCACACCACGCGCAAGTCGCCCTGCGGTGAGGGTTCCAAGACCTGGGACCACTTTGAGATGCGCATCCACAAGCGTCTCATCGACCTCCACTCGCCCTCGGAGATCGTCAAGCAGATCACCTCGATCTCGCTCGAGCCCGGTGTCGAGGTCGAGGTCACCATCCTCTCCTCCAACTAAGCCGACGCTGCGCCTGCAGTGTTAGCTGGTCTCAGGATGCACAGGTGGTCCCTCTTGCGTGAGGTTTCCTCAACCCCAAAAAGGTGGTGGCATGCGCAGGCCGGCGAGGACACGTCTTTGTTGGGCGCCGTCCCTCTTGCCTGCTCAAGATGCAAACCCCATTGGCCCAGCTCGGGTTTCACGAAATTTCACGACACTCCTTTTCATCCTCCTATCCTTCTCGTACCGACCATGTGTTGTGTTGTGCGTGCTAAGCTGGAGCAAAGATGAGCGTAGATTGGCAGTGAAATCTTGCGTTGTGTCTTGTGAGAGTGGTCTACTTTTTCTTCTTGTTCTTCTTCTTCTTGGCCTTCTTTGCCGACGTGTTGGCTGGGTTGGGTGTGGAAGGCGTAACGGGTGTTGTAGGCGTATTGGCGCCACTGTCGGCCTCGTCTTCGTCATCCTGAGCCTCTTCCTGCATCTCGGTGTCGCCATCATCGGCGACTTCTGCTTCGACTGCTTCGGCTGCTTCGAGTGCTTCCTCCTGCTTTGACTCTTCTTGTTGCGTAGTCGGTGACACAGCGGGCTCTTCTGCCTCTGTCTTGGCTTCACTTTCCTCCACTCCCGATGCGCCGGTTCCTGAAGTAGACACGGCAGCAGCCGCGGCGGCGGCGGCGGCGGCGGCGGCACGATCGCGCTCCTCCTTACGTTGACGAAGCTTCTCCGCCAAACTGAACTTCTTTGTTGGCACTGCTTCGGCTGGCTTCGATTCGGAAGCCCCAGCGTCGTCGCCCCCGTCGGGCTGCAAGGTCGCTGCATCGAGCTGCGCTGAAGTTTGAGCTTGTCCAGCGCCGGAGTCGGTGTTGTCTTGCGTTTTCGGATCAGCATCGCGAGCAGCTCCAGCTTCCTCATCAGCTTTGGCGAGTGCCTCAGCATCCGCCTGGGCAGCAGCAGCTTGTTCGGACTCAACCCTTGTCTGCTCGGCTTCTGCGTCCGCCTGTGCCTTTGCTGCGGCTGCTTCGGCTTCAGCTTTCGCTTTGGCATCGGCCTCAGCCTTGACCCTTGCCTCTTCAGCTTCAGCGTCAGCCTTGGCCTTGGCTTCTTCCTCGGCTTTCGCCTGTGCTTCAGCGTCCGCCTTGGCCTTTGCTTCAGCTTCCGCTTTCGCTTTGGCTTCGGCTTCCGCTTTCGCTTTGGCTTCGGCTTCCGCTTTCGCTTTGGCTTCGGCTTCCGCTTTGGCTTTGGCTTCAGCTTCCGCTTTCGCTTTGGCTTCAGCTTCCGCTTTCAACCTTGCCTCTTCTTCGGCCTTGGCCTTTGCTGCCTCCTCTGCTTCCGCCCGCGCCTTCTCTGCTGCCGCTGCCGCTGCCGCTTCAGCTTCAGCCTTGGCCTTTGCTTCAGCCTCTGCCTTTGCTTTCGCTTCGGCTTCTGCCTTGGTCTTGGCCTCGGCCTCTGCCTTGGCCTGAGCTTCAGCTTCAGCCTTGGCCTTTGCTTCAGCCTCTGCCTTCGCCTTGGCTTCAGCTTCAGCCTTCGCCTTGGCTTCAGCTTCAGCCTTCAACGTTGCCTCTTGTTCAGCTTTGGCTTCGAGGGCAGCTTTCTCGACTGCGTGCTTCCTGGCTTCTGCGTCGAGCCTCCTCTTCTTTGTGTGCTCGACGATGCGTGTCTCTGTAGATCGGATCCATTCGTGTGCCTTGTGGCGAGCAGCATCCGTCTGCACCTGCTCGTATTTGCTTTGCCTCTTACCCTCGTCGTCGGTAAAGCACGACTGTACGACGTTCAAAGTCCAGGATACGACGGATGCATTCCACATCCTAAGCGTCTTGGCGAGAATCGCGCTCTCCCTATCCCTAATCAGAGCCGTTTGCAGCTCCAATTTCGCCTCTTGATCGCAATGTTGCAGGAGTGACGCTGCGTCGTCATCAACGAGAAGCTTTTCTGCGTGTGCCGCACCGCCGTCTGTCGTGATGATGGTTCGAGGAATCTCGGCTAGTAGACGCTCCGTAAGGCGCGAAAAGTGGGCATCCAGACGCTGGAGCAGCGGCGTGGCGAGCGAGACGGGCGCAAAGATCTGAAGCGCGTTAATCCACTCCATAAGCCGGTTGAGCAGCTTGGCCAACGGCGGGTAATCCACAAGCTCGATGTTGGGTCGTGCAAAATCATCGTACACCAAAGGACCGCTCTCACTCGCCGCCACGGTAAAGAGATCCTGCACGGCTGCAGAGGATAGCTGCGACGAAAGCAGCCATTGCGATGGCAACGATGCATCGGTACTTCCACTGCGCTCATCCAGCTGCTCGTGAATGTACGAAAAGGCATGGTCGAGAGAGCGCGAGAGCACATCCAACCAAGTCGCCTCCACCGAGCTCAGCGAGTGGTGAGCTGAGGATGGATCGACGGGCGAAAAGAGGAGCTCGCCAAAGTCGAGTCCGAAGCGTGCGAGCGCTGCGGATGCGTAGCTGAGCTGCGTGTGCACGTTGCTGCACATCTCTGCGAACGATTCCAGCGACGACTTCGAATCGCTCGACACAGATGCAGACGGAGAGATTTGCTGTGCAGCTGCTTCCAGCTGGGCCGAGACGGTGCGTCGCAGCAGATCGAGACCTGAAGTGGCGAACGATGCAAGGAGGTATGCGGGCGAAATCATGTCGTCTCGGTGAGCCTGCGCATGCTTGTGCTGAGCAGCGTGCGGGTCATCGACGAACAGAGGGAATGCCATGCCGAGGGTATCCGCCATCTCTTCGCGCCAAAGATCGATGTATCTTCGCAGAAAGGCTTGGCTGGAGATGGAGGATGGCGAGCCCATGGCGTTGAGGGTGGAGCGGAAGGAACGAATCCTGGCCTTGAGAAAGGCGAGGCAGAGCTGGTTCTCGGTCAGACCGAGTTGCGGGATGAGCTTGGAGAACGGCTCTGACGTAGCGATGCTGGACCAGTCCGGGATGCGGGAAAGCGAAAAATGGATGTGGTTGAGCCTGCGCAGCACGGTGACGGACTTGCGGACGGCGGGAAGCTTGATGCTGGGCTTGGAAAAGCCAGCGACGAGGTCGGCCTTCATAGCGGCGAGATGGGAGAGCGTCTCGATGAGGAGGGAGAGGTAAGTGCTTCGCTGTCCATGCTGTATGTCTTCCGGGGCGGAAGATGACGATGTGGGTGTGTCGAGAAGGTGGATGAGATGCTCGGCGAGCTGGATCGCCTCGGAATGGTGACCTGCCTTGACGCACGTATGCACGAGCGGCGGGATGTCGAGAAGATCCGAGAGATGGCCGCGCTCGTACTGCTCTGCGACGTTCTGGACATGTTTCCTCTGCTCAAGAGCTGGTTGGCTCTGCGCGAGAAAGGCATCGGCGGCAGTCTGCAGATTGGGTATCGAGGTTTGGATGAGCTGGGAGAGGTTGGAGGCGAGCGAGTCCAGGGAAGGGCCAAACCGCTGTTCCGCTTGGTGGATGTGGATGAAGGCATCGGTCTGGGAGATGCAGAGCTCCGAGAGCTGGGAGTGGAGGGCATCTGACTTGGCTCGAAGCTGGCTGGGCTGGTTGCGGAGGTCGGAGAGGCTGAGGTTGGAGAGCGAGCGGAGGTACGATGCGACTTCTTTGGTGGAGAGAGCCTCTGTCGAGATCGGCGATGCGGTGTTCTTGGCGGCCTCGTGGATGAGCTGGCTGAGCGAGCTGGCCGAAGTCGACATGGCGCTGGAACAGTGGCCACGACGATGCTGCGGATGTCGCTTTGTCGAACGAAGCTGTGGAGTGGCCTGTCCACGCCGGCCGTCTTGGGTTATTGCAACTTGTTGCTCTCGAAGTGTTGGCCCGAGTCCCGAGAGTCGTGTCGGCCCTGACAGCTGCACAGACCCATCATCGTTTCGGCCGAGAAAAGACGTTTAGTGCGGCGCTTGGATGCAAAGCGAGTCCAAGATAAAAATGTTAATCGAGATGCGAGAGCGCCAGATGAAGAGCGAGCCCATCTCGTCTGCGAGGCGGAGCCAATCAGGCAGGCAGGATTGATCGTGGACCTCGCCGAGAAGGCTTTGCGGCTCAAGGGCCTCGGCCACATTCGCACCGGCCAATCACAGGCAACGGCAGCCTGCTCCCATCACAGCTACCAAGCTCGTGCTCGGAGGTGCCTTGCGGTGCCATTCCTGTGGGCGTGCCACACGATCAAGGGTGTGTATACGGGGCGAGGAGTCCGACGCCACACGATCTTCCGATGGCGGGGTAACGAGCGGCAAGGCGATCGCAGTCAGTAGTGACCGCTGCTGGCGAGTGGGGTTGATACTGCGTGTTGCGACTCGAGTCATCTGCACTGGCAGCAGCAGAGCAGCAGAGCAGCAGCGTTTGCGGGGGGAGCATTTCTTTTTTGGCAGGATTTTCAGGCTCGAGACAAGAGCCAGCCAGCCAGCCAGCCAGCCAGCCAGCCAAGCAAAGCAAGCCGGGCGGGCGAGGTCGGTTAGATTTGGAGGCCAAAATATCCGACTTTTGCTCGCCGCCTCGCCCTTTCACATCCGCGCACACTGGCACACTGGCTCACCGGCTCACTGGCGCTCTGCAGCGGGTCAAATGCGCGGCAGCAGCCAATCTTCTCGCGCTCGCTGCTCACCCTGACCGCTGGCTCGCCCAAGCCCAGAACGAGTCACCGACCGACTCTCTCTCTCTCTCTCTCTCTCTCGCTTTGGACCCGCCACGCCAGTCAGTGAATGGCCTTCTAACCCCCACCCGGTATAACCTCGGCCCTCTCCCGCCACCTTCCCTTTCCTCCCTCCTCACCACCGCAAGTACACATCCACCCCGCCTTTTCTGCTCGGGGTTCATCGCCAGTCGTCACTGCACTTGCAAACAAAAGCGTCTCTCTCTCTCTCTCTTCAGCGAGCGCACCGCATCTCTCAAGCTCACTTCTGGCTTCGCCACCTACTCGCCACACCCCCACAAAAAAAGCGTCGCCTCGATCACCATGACGAGCTTCGCCGTGCAGTTTGCACGCCAACAGAGGCACGCCTTCCAGGCCGCCGCTTCCAAACTCTCTTCGGCTTCCTCCACCTCCAATGTGATTGCTGCCGCTGCCGCCGCGTCCACCTCGTATGCCTCGACGCCCAGCGCAGCGAGAGCCTTCTCCACCGCAAGGAACAACTTGCCCCGCTCCGCACACTTCGCAAGATCGCAACGCACAAATCTCGCCCTCACAAGACACATCTCGACCAACCAGCCCAAGGAGCAGGCCGCTGCTGCCGCTGCCCAGACCTCGGCCACCGTCCGCCCCGAGCCGTCGCCTGCGTTCCAGCAGTCACCTCAGAACATTGCCCCTCTCTCCAAGCGCTACGATGCCAACGCCCTCGACGAGTCCTTCGTCGGCATGTCTGGAGGCGCCATCTTCCACGAGATGATGCTCAGGCACGACGTCAAGCACGTCTTTGGCTACCCCGGCGGTGCCATCCTCCCCGTCTTCGACGCCATCTACAACTCCAAGCACTTTGACTTTGTGCTCCCGCGTCGCGAGGACGGCGCAGGCCACATGGCCGAAGGCTACGCGCGTGTCACGGGCAAGCCCGGTGTCATCCTCGTCACCTCCGGTCCCGGCGCCACCAACGTCATCACCCCCATGCAGGACGCCATGAGCGATGGCACGCCTCTCGTCGTCTTCTGCGGTCAGGTCGCCACCTCCGCCATCGGCTCCGACGCCTTCCAGGAGGCCGACGTCGTCGGCATCTCCCGTTCCTGCACAAAGTGGAACGTCATGGTCAAGGACATCGCAGAGCTTCCTCGCCGCATCAACGAGGCCTTCAAGATTGCCA
The DNA here is from genome assembly GCA_023212605.1 of Moesziomyces parantarcticus. Classification (NCBI taxonomy): domain Eukaryota; kingdom Fungi; phylum Basidiomycota; class Ustilaginomycetes; order Ustilaginales; family Ustilaginaceae; genus Moesziomyces; species Moesziomyces parantarcticus. The sequence continues at coordinate 24,783 of JALCCF010000018.1, read as the reverse complement.
CTTCCGGCCGCCCCGGCCCCGTCCTCGTCGACCTCCCCAAGGACGTCACCGCCGGCATCCTCCGCCAGGCCATCCCCTACAGCCAGACCCAGCCCAACATGACCACCAGCCTGCCCAGCCGACAGGTCGCCCGCAATCGCCGTAGCGCCACCTTCTCGTCGCAGCAGCACCAGAACACCAACATCCGCTCCTCTGAGCAAGACGTGCTCACCTCGGAGCTCAAGGAGGCAGCGCGCCTCATCGGCATCGCCAAGCGCCCCATCATCTACGCCGGTCAGGGCATCCTCTCGTCGCCCGAGGGCCCCAAGCTGCTCGCCAAGCTCGCAAAGGAGCACAACATCCCCGTCACCACCACCCTCCAGGGCCTCGGCGCGTTCGACGAGCTCGACCCGCTCAGCCTGCACATGCTCGGCATGCACGGCTCCGCGTACGCCAACCTCGCCATGCAGGACGCCGACCTCATCATCGCCCTCGGCGCACGATTCGACGACCGCGTCACCGGTCGTATCGACAAGTTCGCCCCGCACGCGCGTGCCGCCGCGCTCGAGGGCCGCGGCGGCATCATCCACTTTGAGGTGATGCCCAAGAACATCAACAAGGTGGTGCAGGCGACGTGCGCCGTCGAGGGCGACGTCGTGGCCAACCTGGGCAAGCTCATGCCCTTCCTTGAGTCGCAGGGCCCGGACAGGAGCGAGTGGCACCAGCTCATCAAGTCGTGGAAGGACGCCTATCCCTTCACCTACGAGCCGTCCAAGGAGGGCGAGCTGATGAAGCCGCAGGAGGTCATCGAGGCGCTCGACGCCGCCGTCGCCGACCAGAAGGACAACGTCATCATCGCCACCGGCGTCGGTCAGCACCAGATGTGGGCGGCGCAGCACTACCGCTGGCGCCACCCGCGCACCTGGGTCTCGTCCGGCGGTCTGGGCACCATGGGCTTCGGTCTGCCGTCGTGCATCGGCGCCAAGGTCGCCGCGCCCGAGAAGATCGTGGTCGACATTGACGGCGATGCCTCCTTCTCCATGACCGCCATGGAACTCGCCACCGCGGCGCAGTACGACATTGGCGTCAAGGTGCTCGTGCTCAACAACGAGTTCCAGGGCATGGTGGTGCAGTGGCAGGACCTCTTCTACGAGAAGAGGTACTCGCACACCGAGATGCACAACCCAGACTTTGTCAAGCTCGCAGAGTCCATGGGCGTCAAGGCCATCCGCTGCGACAGCATCAAGGACCTGCCCGCCAAGATGAAGGAGTTCATCGAGTACGACAACAACAAGCCCATCCTGTTCGAGGCGAGGATCACCAAGAACGAGCACGTCTATCCCTTCTGCCCGGCCTCGGCGGGTCTGCACGAGCTCATTGTCCACCCGAGCCTCAAGCCCATCCCCAAGAAGCAGTGATATCGTGTACTCTCTTTTCTTTGCAATTGTTTCTTTTTCGTCTCACTTTTTTGTGCTTTCCGCTGTGTTTGAGCGGGGGAGGGTAGTCCGAGGATCGGTTTGCGCGGTCTTGCGAGCGAATGTGAGGCGAGAAAGACGTCGCGCGTTTGTGTGTGGTGGAGTTGCGGGGATCGTGCATATCGACGTGGAAGCCGGGAATCATCGGCGATGGAATTTGGCACCGACGGCCGCGTCTGAGGCGATCCAAAATCACACACACTTGCCGGACCCCTTCACGCTTTCCCTTCCCCCACACACGGCCTTCTCCACCGCACATCTCTAGGCTTACCCGTCTGCAGAAACGTTGGTCAGACCGATCCGTGCGGAGAGCAACGATGCTGCGCTTCAACCGACTCTAGACGTCTCGCCCTCTCCGACCATCCAAACCACAAAGCATCCGCGGCGAGTTTGTGCCAACATGACGGCAGCCGCATCAGCAGCGCGGGTGTCGGTGGACGAGCCTGTTGCCTCGTCGTCCCAATCGAATGGCAAATCGATATCCGCGCACACGGATGCTGATGCTGACGATGCCAACGACGACGACGCGGGCTGGCGCGATGTAGCCGCCATGTCGGACGACGAAGTGCGCGCGGAGCTCAGCAGGGTGCGCGAGGAACGCGACACGTTCGAGACGCAGTACCGCTCTCTACTCTCCAAGCTCACCACGATGCGTGCCACACTGGGCGATCGGCTGCGGCAGGATGCAGAGGAGCTCGACCGTCGCGAAACGCAGATCGATGCACTCACCACCAAGATCTCTTCGCTCGAAGCAACCACCGCCACGTTGCGGGACGAGCTGGTTGCATCGCACGAAGAAACGGACCGACTGACAAAGCAGGTGGACACGTTGCGGACATCGCTTGCTGCGACCGAATCGGACAAGGCTACACGATCGTCGAGCGAGGCAGGACGTGTGGAGCGCGAGCGCGAGCTGCACGAACTCGTCGAACGCACCAAGCTGGATGCGCACAACTGGCAAGCTGCGTGTCTGGAAGAGCGTGCGCGGCGCGAAGAGCTCGAGACCCAACTTGTCGACTTGCGCGATACCGCCGAGCGTGCACGTCAGGCCGAGACGCACTACCGCCAGATCGCCGAACGCGAAGCCGCCTCGGCCGCCAACCTCTCTGCAGTGCTGAGCGAGTTTGAATCCAGCCAAGAAGCCGAGCTCTCTCGTGCGCTCGGTGACCATCGTGCCCAACTCGATGCGCTCTCCACCTCGCTCGCCGAGTACAAGCAGCGTGCCGAGACGGCCGAGAGCAAGTTGGACGAAAACGCCGACCTCGCTTCGCAGGCCGAGAAACTCGCAGCCCAGGTCAAGGAAAAGAATCTGCTCATAGGTAAACTTCGTCACGAAGCCGTCATTCTCAACGAGCATCTCACCGAGGCCCTGCGTAGGCTGCGCAACGATCAGAGCGATACCAACGTCGACAAGAGGTTGGTGACGAATCTGGTGATTCAGTTCATCACTACGCCGCGCACCGATGCCAAACGCTGGGAAATGCTCAACCTCATCGCAGGCGTCCTGGATTGGTCGCACGACGAACGCCAACAAGCCGGTCTGTCCAAAGCACCAGCACCAGGACAGAGACCCGCGCTAAGAACAACGGCATCCAACGTAGGTGCCGACGAAAGCTTCTCGAACTTGTTCGTCGAATTCCTCCTGTCAGAAGCGGAAAGAGGAAAAGATAGGGACAATCAGGACGCAGGAGACACGCAGAGTAACGTGCAAAGTCCAGCCAAGTCCCAAGTTGCATCCCCACCGGAAACTCAAGACGCCCAACAGGCGTCAGGGTTGGGATCGTATTTCGGCCTCTCGCGTGGCGGCAAACGAAAGTAGTCCCGAACACCACAACCGCAACCTCGCAGCAATACAGATGTACACCTGACCATTTCGAAACCAGCGTCGTGACTACTTGTGCTTCTCCTTCTTCTCCTTCTTGTCCTTCTTCTCCTTCTTCTCCTTCTTCGGGGACTGCTCCTCGTCGTCTGCATCGCGCTTTCGCTTTGGCGGTGCTGGCTCGGTGGGCGGCACGAAAGCCTTTTGCCTCTCTGCCTCTCGCTTCTCCTTCTGTTCCGCCTGGTGTGCCGCCTTCTTGGCTTCTTCGGCGTGCTTCTTCTGGCGCGGCTTGAGGAAGTACTCGCCGCTCTCGAGCTGGAGGTCGATCTTGCTCGGCTGCTGCGGTGGCGGGAAGGGCGTGTAGGTCTTTGGCTTGATCTTGTCCTTGTTCACCTTGTCGCCGTCGGCGGGCTTCTTGTGCTTGACATTGCGCTTCTTGAACTTGGGCAGGAAGCGCTCCCAGTTTTCCTCGGCGAGTTTGGGGTCTTTGGCGAGCTCGCGCTTGATCATGAGTTCCTTGATGTGGTAGATGGGATGGATGTTTTTCAGGCAGTCGATCACGATACGACGCACCTCCTTGAGCGACTTGAACGGGCCCATGGCAGATACGGTGTTGCCTTGAACAAGCACGTAACAGCCCGTGAGCAGTTCGATCGCCTTGAGCGTGCTTCCGTTGGGACCGATGATGCGCTGACGTCGCTTGACGAAGCGCTCCTTGTTGCGCAGCAGGTTGCCGATCTTGATCACATCGCACTCGATGCCGTCTTCGAGGATCTTAACGGCTTGGGGGAAGGGAACCGAGCGAGAGAGAAGGCGGATCATATCGCGCGCCTTGAGGATGATATACGGGTCGTACGCCTTGCGCGTCGTCTTGACCGTCATGGAACCTTCGACGAGATCGAGCGTACATGCGATGCCGTGCTTGTCGAGTGCAGACGTGACATGGCCCCACACCTCCTTGAGGTATCGCTCGCGATACTTGGGAAAGAGCGTGGCGAACGACGACTCTTCCAGGAAGGGTCCCTTGATGTCGTCGGGCGTGAACTTGGGCACCTCCCAGTGGTTGATCGACTCGTCGTCCCACGGCTTGTCCTTGCGGTGGCGCTTGTTCTTGGACACGGCCTGAGCGGGTGGCTCGGCGTGCGACGATGATGTGTCCGCCATGATGTTGGATCTGGACGTGGATGTGGTGGGAAGATGCGAGAGGATGGCAGGTGGAAGCAAGGTGAGCGGCAGCGTCAAAAAAGGTTCCACACGTAGGCCGCGGGTGTGGAGGCGAAAAAGAGGGTCCGCCGAGAGCCAAGATTTGGCGCCTCCTCCTCGCTCCAACGCGGCGAAAAATTCTGGAATTTGCCGCCTCCGCTGGTGCTGCGCTGAGCCGGTTTGACACCTAAAATTTCCATCGGCAGATGTTAGGCTGCAAATCGGGTCGTGCGTCGCGGGACTCGGAGTTGGCCGTGTTGCGCCGCATGGACCCCATCACGGCTCTTCCCTCTGCTCCCTTCCACCCATTCATCCAGCTGCCTACTTACTCGCGGATCACAATGTCGACGACACCCTCGCCATCAAAGCGCGCTCGGCTGCCGACGTCCAACATTCCGTCCGCGACCGCGTCGCCGTTCGCCGGCAGCTCGGCGGCGCGCTTCACGGGTCCGCGCTCCGTCGGTCCTTCGGGCACCTCGGCCGCTACGGCACTGGGCATGAGCCCATCTGACGCCTTTACTCCCGCCGGCGATAACTACAACATGACCGGGCTCACACCCTACAGCACCACATCCCCCGCATATGCAGCGGGTGCAGCGGGGTCACCGCTCAGCACGGCGCTCGCCCACGGCTCACGCGTCCTCTCCGGCATCCAGGCGGGCTCGCCATTCCAGAACGCAACGTATGCCGGAGGGCCCACGCCCATGATGCCTCAGATGCAGTATCCCACCAGGTATCCCAGTCAGCAGGGGATGCCGTGGAATGCGCAGTACGCGTATGCGGGCATGATGCCACAGCCGCCCGTGCAACCGCCAAAACCAGCAGCTCCCCAACAAGGATCGCCCGAATACCTCAAGATCAGCCTGCAGCACTTGACGTCCACGCTTCTACCCAAATTAGACGCAGAGGCACAAGCGTATTTCGATGCAGTGTAAGTCGATTCAAACTCAAATGCATGTATAGTGGCGGGAAGGACTGACTGGTCTGCGTTTGGGGTCGTGTAGCGATGCATCTTTGGCAGTCACGGCAGATACACGCACAATAGCACGTACGTACCCTGCTCTCTCTCGTCACTGACGTCGATGCGATGCTGATACTTTGGTGTGATGTGGGATCACAGAAAAAGCATCCGCATTCCAATCGGCCCTCGCCGCGGTGCTGTCGTACTTGGACCAAAACGGTCTGGCAAGCATCCCGCTACTTGGCCTTACCTCGAGCACCGACGACTCCTCCGCCCCAGCACCCACAACGACCGACGCTCCACCAGACGCACCCACCGAGCCACCCACCTCCTCATCCTCATCGGCACCTGCATCGCCCACGCTAGCCGCCCAACTCACCTCGCTCCAACAGCACGCCAAAGACCTCTTCTCGCGCCGCCAGCGCCTCAAAGAATCCGCCGCCATCGTCAGCGGCATCCTAGACGCCTAGACTTTGCATCATCTGCCATTACGTACTAATACAAACCGCCAAGCGCTACGCCACTACGCATACTGCTCGAGATCAAGCGTCAAGCTGCTGGACGAGTTGACGTCCTGGTCCCTATAGATGCCGACGAGGCTCTGCGAGCGCTCGTACAGCGACGCCTTGAGCGAGATGACGATGAACTGGAACTGGTCGCTCGCGTGCTGCCGGATGTAGTTGCTCACCTTGGCGACGTTCTGCGAGTCCAGCGCCGCATCCACCTCGTCCAGCACAAAGAACGGCGCCGGCTGGAAGCTGTGGATGGCAAACAGCAGTGCGAGCGCCGCCATCGTCTTTTCTCCTCCCGACAGCGCCGTGATGTCCCGGAACCGCTTCATCGGCGGCACCACCGAATACGTGATGCCGCCCAGATACGGCTCTTCGGTATTTTCGATCGACAGATACGCCGAGCCGCCCATGGGCGCCGCCTTGGAGCGCGACAGATCCTTGTACGTCGCATCGATCTGCGTCGAAATGTGGTAGAAGGCCTTGTTGAACAGATCGCACCGCCGCTTGCGGATGCGGCTGAACTCGTCGCGCGCCTCCTTGGCCTGGCGGCGCGAGCGGTCAAACTCCTTCTCCGTCTCGGCCAGCTTGGCCTCGGTATCGTCCAGCCGCTCCACCGCCTTCATGTTGGGCGACATCTTTTCGATCTCGGCCGTGATGCTCTCGATGCGCGTCTGCAGCTCGTTGCCCATCGCCGCGCCGCCGTCGTCCTTGGCCTCGTCGTCGAGCGTGCTAAAGTCCACCTGGATGCCAAAGTCCGGCGCCGTCATGGGCTTCTGCGTGTTGTTGTCGTCATCCACATCCATCGGCACATCCACATCGATCGTCTCCTCCAACCCCACCTTGGACAGCGAGCCCTTGAGCAGCGGCAGCGCAATCTCCTCCAGACGGCAGCGTCGGTAGATGGCGGCGCGCTCCGAGCCCAGCCGCTCGATCTCGTCGTTGCGCGCCGCAAGCTCCTTGCCGAGCGAGTCGAGCAGGCGTGCCGCCTGGGCGAGCTCGGTGCGCTTCTCTTCCAGCACCGCCTTCTTGGCCTCGTTGATGGTCTGCAGCTCGGCGAGCTGCGTCTGCATCTCCTCGATCTCATCCTGCATGCCGTTGAGCTCGTCCTGCTTGCCCTGCTTCTGCGCCTGCCACGCACGCAGCTTGTCGCCCTCGCGCGCGATCGCCGCACGCAGCGTCTCGAGCCGCTCTTCCGTGGTGGCGATCTGCTGACGCTCAAAGTTGGCCTGGTGCGTGAGACGCGCGAGCTGCGATTCGAACTCGAGCCTCGCGTCGCTCTGGCGCTCCATGAGCCGCACCTGGCGCTCCTCGTACTCGCGGATGTTGTCGACGCCGATGCGGCGGCAGAAGGGCGCAAAGATGCGGTCCTCTTCGCGATTGACCACTGTCTCGAGGCTCGCCATGTTGCGCTGCAGCTTGTCGTGCTCGGTGCGCGCCGAGCGCAGCTTGGGCTGGATCTCCTTGGTCTGCTTGTCGATGTTCTTGAGTTCGTCGCGCACGCCCGCGAGACGCGTGCTGGCCGCCGCCACCTCGTCCTGCACCGAGCGCAGGTCGGCTTCGAGGCGACTGATCTTGGCGACCATATCGTCGTCGCTGACAAACGCGCGCTTCTCCTTCTGCAGCTCCTTGAGCTCGGCGAGGCACTTGTCGCGCTGGGTGGTGAGGCCCTGCACCTCGCGCTCCTCCCAGCGCTTGCCGCCGGACGAGCTCGACTGGCCGCCGGTGATGAGACCGCTCTTGTGGATCACGGTGCCCTCGAGCGTGACGGCCTTGGCCTCGACCTTGCGGTCGTACACGACGCTGCGGGCGATGTCCATGGTGTCGCAGACGAGCGCGTTGCCGCACGCGTGGTGGATGGCACGCTCGATGGATGCGTCGAACTGGATGACGTCGACGGCGAGACGCGCGCCGCGGGCGATGCTGCGCAGACGGTCGTTGATGGGCTTGGCCTGGATGCGGTCGAGGGGCAGGAAGGTGGCCTGGCCGGCACGCGTGTTGCGGAGATATTCGATGCAGTCGATGGCGGTCTTTTCCTGGTCGACGACGATGGCATCCGTGTTGCGGCCGAGGACGGTGGCGATGGCGGTGTCGTACTTGCGCTGGACGGGCTTGCACAAGTCGACGACACGTCCGCGCACGCCGGGGAAGATGCGCTGGAGCTTGGCCATGGTCTCCTTCATGGCCGCCTCCCTTTCCACCTCCTTGAGGTCGTTGCCGGCCTGGAGGAGCTTGTTGTAGCACACCTGGAGCGTGTCGTTGAGCTTGGTCTCGCGCTGGTTGATGGCGGTCTGCTTTGCCTGCGTCTTGGCAAGCTCGTCGCGTGCGGCACGCAGATCCGAGTCGATCTGGTTGCGCTTGGCTTCGAGCGAGGCGTGCCTCTCGGAGAGCGTCGACTCTTCGCTCTGGAGCTTGTCCTTCTGCTTTGTGAATTGGTTGAGCTTGTCCTCGTAGTCTTTGACGGCGTCTGCCTTGATTCGAGCCTCTCGCCTGAGGCCATCGAGTTCCTGACGTTCTGCGACTGCCTCAAGGTTGGCCTGCGCCTTGAGGTTGTGGTACTCGCCGAGGTCCGCCTCGTTGAGCGTGAGGCCGGCCGATTCGAGGGCACGCTGCTGCTCTTCGGCTGCGCGATCTGCGGCGCGTTGCACGGTCTGCTGGTCGCGCTCTAGCTTGGCGAGGTTGGCGCGCTGCTTTTCGAGATCGCGCTCCACCTGCTCGGTCATGCGTGCGCCGTTGTCGAGCTTCTTGCGGGAGATGGCAATCTTCTCTTCGTAGGCGTCGAGGGTGGGGCGGATATCTTCGACGTCGCGCTGCTTGCGCTTCATTGCCTTTTCGAGCTGAAGGATCTCGGTCTGCGTCTGCCCCTGGTCGCGTCTCGCCTTGGTTACGGCGTCTTCGGCCTTTTTGACCTCGGTGCGGAGGGGCCGCATGTTCTTGGCGTGGCCCTTGACGAAGTCGGTGTTGAGATCGATGTCCTCGTTGATGTGGAAGAGGCGCCAGAGGATGTGGTTGAGGATGTGCTGTACGCGCTCGCTCTGGAGGCGCTGAAACTTTTCGGCCTCGCTCTTCTGCTCTCGGAACTGCTTGAGCTCCGAGTTGATGCCTCTGCGCTTGTTGAAGTTGAAGGTGGAGTTGTCGGTTGCGCGTTCCTGGGCCTCCTTTGCGCGCTCGTACTCGTCCTTGAGCTCGAGGGAGCCGCTGATCTGGTCGATGAGGCGGCTGAGTTCCTTGGAGCCCTGGGAAGCGACGGCCTCCACGTCGCCTTGGAAGACGAGGAAGTTTTTGGCTTTTACGAGGATGTTGAACTGCTCTAGCTTGGCATTGTACTGGGCATACTGGATGGCCCTGCCGTTGTATCTGTATTCGCTCGAACCTGCGAGAGTGATGGTGCGTTGGAAGCGGTGTTCGTAGCCCTTGCCGTCCTCGTAGATGGCAGTGACGCTTGCTTTTGTTGCAGTGCCTTCACCCTGATCGTCATCCTCGGACTCTGAGCCGGGAGCGTCTGCGTCGCCACCTGCTGTGCCCATCTTGCGGCCTCGGAAGATGAGGTCCTTGAGTTGGCTGGAACGCAGCTGTGCGGAGCGGACGCCAAGCACAAAGGAGATGGCGTCCATGAGATTGGACTTGCCGCTACCATTGGGACCGATGACGGCTGTGAATGCATTAAAGGGACCAACGACCTGATGGCCGCGGTAGGATTTGAAGTTTTCGATCTCGAGTCGTTTGAGAGGCATGGTGAAGCCGACTTAGGAGGGGCGTCTGCCCTCGAGGAGCGACTGGGTCGTATGTATGGGGATAAGATGAGGATCGAGGAGAGGGAAGCCGGGCGCCGTCAGGGTAGGGTGATTGGAGAGGAGAAAGGTGATGGTTGGTGATGCTGCGATGGGAAGTGCTTGAGCCTGACTGCGCATTCGCGTGACTGACAGACTGTTGGTCTCGCCGCTCTGCAGCTGGCCTGCCTGTACCAATCCTCCCGACGCGGCCAGAAAAGTGCGGCGCCTTCGTTCTGAGACGCGGCCGCACTCAACGCGTCGGTTTTGGCTGGCTGGCGGGTTGGCTGGTTTGCTGCTGCTGCGTTGCTCACACGGCGCGCGCGACACGCGTTGTGGATCTGCCAACAGCGCGCGTGCGGGCAAAAAGCAGCCTCCACTCGGGGCCCATGCGCAGCAGCAACTCGGACGCGCCATTCAGATCTCAGCAAATCGGGATGGCGCATGCCAACACCATTTCATGTCAGTGCGTCGGGCCCGTCCTCTTCTTGCTGCAACATCCTCGACTCAGCCAGCTCGCATCGAGCCTGATCGCGACAGCTCAACAAGATGCAAGCTACGACCCCACTCGCGGTGTAGGCCCCCACTTCTGCGCCACAGATCGCTGCGCCATGTCAGCGCCCTCATCGCCGCGCAAGGGCGGCGTGCACTCGTCGCCCGTGCGTGCACCCAGACGCAGACCGTCTACATCGCACCATGCCGGTCCCTCTTCGCTTTCACCTCGCAGGGTGAGTCGGCAGGCACGCTCGCCGCAGCCGTCAGACAGCGCCGAGGAGATGGACGATGAGCGCGATGCTGCGTACGACGAAGATCTTGATGCAGAAGGCGAGGACGACGAAGAGTATCTCGACCACGATGCCCAGGGCGAGGAGAAGGAAGATGCCGTCCTCGCCACTGTCGACCCTGCGTCGCCCGCACGACCTAATCGCCAACGACGATCGAGCGAACAGCCGACGCACTCGACGCCACGCCAATCTTCGCGGCCCAAACGCTCACGAGCGCAGCAAGGATCGTACTACGATCTGCCGCCGCTTCCGAACTTTTCCGACGCCGAGGACGACGATGAGAACGAAGACGTAGCGCCTTCGATACGCAAGCGCTCGCGCAGGCCTCAGCTTCTCGCGTCCGACGCCGAGTCCGAAGACACCAAGCAACCACGCCACGATCCCCCCGCAGCCACATCCAGCAAGGTGGCGGTGGAGGAAGCAAGGCCATCGAGTGCCAAGCCCGAGGTGGAGCTGACGGAGGAAGAAAAGCGCCGGGCACGCGAGGTCAAGGAGCAGGACGAGCTGGCGGCGCGCTGGACGGACGAGTATTTCGAGATCATCGAGCAGCTTCCGCTCGAGATGCACCGTGCATTTGCGCTCATGCGCGAGCTCGAGGGCCAGATGCACACGCGCGTCACCACCATGGTGCACGACATTGCCGCCTATCGCACCTTGCGTCTCAGCCTCCCTTCCCCCACCGCTGGCGTCAAATCTGGAGAGAGGGAGGGGAGTGAGGATGAAGCCGAGACGCTTCTTGGACCTTCGTCACTGCCCGATGATGCGGGGGAGGGGATGGATAAGGTGGGTCGAATGGAATTGCTGCGTGGGATTTCGCAGGCTGCCAACGAGACGGTCAAGGCAGCCGAGGAGAAGATGGGCTTGGCGGCTACGGCGTACGAGTGGATTGATCGGCATATTCGACGTCTTGATGGCGATATCGGCAAGCTCGAAGCGAGCATTCTGTTGGGGTTGCGTAGTGGTACGCAGGAATCCCGTGGTGCACGCGAGGCCCTTGGTCTACCACTCGACGAACCCTGCATCGACCCACCCGAACCGGCGGTGGTTAGTGCGGCCGAATCGGCCTCGCTCACCAAATCAGCCGGTGCCCGCAATTCCACCCGTAGCACCACGACGACCCCCAAATCCACGGCGGCCAAACTCCCTTCGCCCCGACCACGAAGTCGTTCACCTGCTGCGCCGCAATCGCCCCAACCCAAACGAAAAGGAAGACGAAAACCACGTCCTTTATCCCCGCAAAAGGGAGGTCGACGTTCCAAACCCAACTCCACCACGGTTGCGGGTGGAGAAGAGGCTCTGGTGGGTCCAGATACCTCGGAAATGCCATACGATCCAACCGAACCAACCTACTGCTACTGCGACCAAATCTCTTTCGACAACATGGTCGCATGCGATAACGACGATTGCCCAATCGAATGGTTCCACTACGCCTGCGTAGGCCTCGACTCACAACCAAAAGCAGATTGGTTCTGTCGCTTCTGCGCCCCTCCCTCCTGGAAAGGCCCAGGAATGAAGATTCCCCCAAACGCAAAACACATTCCCCCTCCTCCCAACAAGAAGCGCTCATAATCCCCCCCGCTCAATCCACCTTTGTACTTGTATCCCTCCACTCTTCATCATCCACACAACTTGCTTGTTTGAAAAAATCATCATTCAGTAGGCGTGGAGTTACGACTCGGCTCCCCCCTCGACGTTGGCAGCGCCGTCCGAGGGCAAGTCGCGCTCGACCTCGGCGATGCCCGCCATCTCGGCGAGCCCGTCAATGATGCGCTGGCACGAATCCACATGCCACTCGGCGAGCGTCTTGCGATTGTTCGGCCCGATCATCGTCGTGTAGATGCCGTCCCTGGTGAGCTTCAACTTCTTGGGACTTCCGATCGGTGTATTCGCCTTGAGCGGCGTCGGCGGCGAGATCACCAGCGCCGCATCCTTCTTCACCGCCTCGAGCCTCGAGGGTACCGCCAGCGCGTCGACGCCCGCTGCCTCGTGCGCCTCCACCTCGGGACTCGACGGCGCCAGGTTGAAGAGCGTGCGGAACATGTCTTCGTCCGTCTTGTCGTCGCCAGCGCAGAAGACAAACTCGGCATCCGCATGATCGTACAGGATGCGCTTCACAATCTCGCCCTTGTTGATCGCCAGCGGCCTCACCTCGAGGTTCTTCTTGCCCACCAGCACCTCGATCGCCAGCTTGTTCTGCGACGTCAGATTCTCCAGATGCGCCTGGCACTCTTTCGCCTGGAACGAGCCAAAGTCCGGATCGGCACCGCGGTAGTGCCACGTGATGGCGCTCTTCTTCTGCTCGATAAAGCTGCCCGCGGTGCGCTCCGTGTAGTACTCAAAGACACTGCGGATGTCCTTCATCCACGTCATGTCGAGCTCCTTGGTCAGGTTGTGGTACTCGTCCTGCCCAGGCTCCTTGACGAATCCGCCGTGCTCGGCCGAAAAGCCGATGCCGCGGAACTGGCCGAGATGCTTGCCCAAGAACGCGCCATCGCGGCCCGAGATAATGTAGATGACGTTGCGCTCGTCTTGCGACAGCACCTCGAGCGCCTTGAGCAGCCGCTCGGACGGCAGCGCCATCTCAGGCACCTTGACAATGGGCGTGAGCGTGCCGTCATAGTCGAGCAGCAGCAGCCGCTTTTGGGCCGCGCGGTACTTGGCCACCATCTCGCGCCGGTCGAGCGGCGGCGTCAGGTGCGCAGAGTGCTCCGAGTGCAGCCGCGAGAGCAGCTGCTTGACCAGCCCTGCCGCCCACGTGTGCGACGTGTGCATCACCACCTGGTGGTACAGCTGGTCGTGCCGCGCGCGCTTCTCCTCGTCCGTCAGCCGCAGCGCATAGTCGATCGCCTTGGCCACGCCGAAGATGTTCCAGGGATTCACCTGGATCGCCGAGCGCATGCGGCCCGCCGTGCCCGTGAACTCGCTGAGGATGAGCGGGCTCTTGTTGAAGCGATTCTGGCAGATGATGTACTCCATCGACGTCGTGTTCATGCCGTCGCGCACCGACGTGATGAGCGCCAGGTCCGCCACCGAGAGCAGCGCAAAGTACTCGTCGCGGTCGATGATCTGGTGGTAGTGGTGCACGGGCGTGAAGCTGAGCGAGCCAAACTCGCCGTTGATGTGCGACACGAGCTCCGACACCTGGCGCTCGAGCTTGGGCGAGTCGTTGAGCGCCGGCGCCGTCACCTGGATGAGCACCACCTTGTTGCGCCACTCGGGATACTCGGCGAGGAACTTGTGGAACGCCTGCAGCTTCTGCACTACGCCGCGCACCACGTCGAGCTTGTCGCGCCCGACGAGGATCTTTTTGCCCTTGTACATCTCGCGGATCGCCTCGATCTTGGGCAGCACGCCCGACGCCGAGCTGTCCTTGGCGATCTTGACGGCGTCGATGCCGATGGGGTTGTACGTGATGTTGGTCACGTGCCCGTTGGCCGACTCGACGGCGTTGGACGACGCCTCGTAGCCACACACGCGGATGCACGACGACAGGAAGTGGCGCGAGTACGAAAAGGCCTGGAAGCACGCCAGGTCGGCACCGAGCATGCCCTCGAGAATCTCCTTGCGCTTGGGAAGGCAGCGGAACACCTCGCTACTGGGGAAGGGCGCATGGACGAACAGGCCGATCATGGCGTCGGGCACGAGCTTGCGCAGCATGTGCGGCACGAGCAGCAGGTGGTAGTCGTGCACCCACACCAGGTCGCCCGGCTTGTATTCCTGGGCGATACGCTTTGCGAAAGCCTCGTTGGCGGCGTAGTAGGCGTCCCAGCTGTACTCCTCCCATGCGCGGCGCTCCGAGTTGACGTCCTGCCACAGCAGATAGTGGAAGAGCGGCCAGAGCGTCGCCTTGCAGTAGCCCTCGTAGTGGCCGTGCGCCACATTGTAGTCGAGCCATACGGGCACGTACTTGATGCCGTACTCCTGGTCATCAGACTTCTTGGCGGCGGCCGCCGAGCGAGCCATGGCGGCCTGGGCGAGGTTGGTGCTGTTGCTGGGCTTGGTGGTGGGATCCATCGATCCGACGGGCTCGGTGCCGTTCATGACCGGCACGGGCAGCTTGCTCACCTGCGGTAGGTTGTTTTCAGGGTTGACCGGTGCGCCGGCGACGGGAGCCTCCTGCGAGGTCCAGGCGCTGGCCTGGTCGAGCGAGGCGAGGACTTCTTCAATCTCGCGCTTCTCTGCATCCGTAGTCTCGGAGGCGTCGGCACGGTGGTCGTCGCGCGCCTGCACCGCAAAGCGGATGTCGCCGGGCCAGCCGATGAAGGTCTGGCGATGTGTCGTGCATAGACTGCGGATGCCGCTGTTGAGCGCCGTATGGCCGCGACGCGGCTTGAGCACCCACTGTGGCTGAGGCGGAGCGGTGGGCGGCGAATCGACAAAGGGACTGTTGTAGTCGCTGACGCCGCCGGTGGTGGTCCAGTGCTTCCAGGGCTCCTGGTTGAAGCTGCTAAAGCTTCCGCGGCTGGCGGCGGACCACATGGATCCTCTGCGCGAGTTGATGGGCGTGAAGCGGTCCTCCTCCGAGCACTCGCTGGTGTCGTCGACGACCTCGGACATCATCCATGCCCTGCGACCTGCGCGACGCCTGGCGCGCTCCTGATTCTCGCGCAGCCTGGCTTCAAAGTCCTGCCCCTCGAGGCCGGTCATGCCGAAACCGGCGGCAAATGAGGATCGGCGCGAGCTGACGCGGAAGCTGTTCTTGCGCGAGACCGACTCGAGCTGGCCCGCCTGACGCTGGAGTTCGCGCTGCGCCTCCATCTCGCGTTTTTCGGCCTCGGCGGCGAGCTTGGCAGCCTTGCGCGCTCGTGCGGCGGCGGCCATGGCGGCGACGCTGGCGGTGGCGGCTATCCGCTCTTCGCGCTGACGTTCAAAGTCGACTTCGGCGAGCGGACGGATCTCGAAGGGGATGTAGTGGCTGACGTGGATGATGCGTCCGCTGAGCGGCATCTCGGGGTGCTTGGCGTTGAAGTCGTCCTCCAACTCCTTGACCACCTTGCGCATGTCATCGAGAGTTTCGAATTCGGCCTGGGCACCGAGGTCTCCTGTGGCAGCGGTGCCGAGGCCCATACCGCCGATGCCATCGGGACGCAGAGAGATGGGGTTTGGCGGCGCGAAGGTGGCGGGCGAGGCGACGACCTGGGTGGTGCCGCTGAGCATCGGCTGCGAACTTGCGCCGGCGGCAGCCTGCTCGTTGGAGGAGGAGGTGGAGTGCGAAAAAGATGGAGCGAGCGAGGCCGAGATGATGTCTTGTTCGGCCTTTTCGCTTTCCCTCTTGAGCTCGGCGGCGGCCGAGGTGGAGCCGGGAGGAGGGTTGAGGGAAAGGTTGGGGATGTCGGAGGTGGAGGTCTGCATGGGCGCGGCGCCTTTAAAGTAGTCGACGCTGGAGTCGTGGGCGGAGGTGGATGCGAGCGGCGACGACTTTGAAGGTGCCGCCGAAGCCGCAGCACCGAGCGTGTGTGGAGGCGAGCTGGACGGCTGCGAGGCGGCTGCGACTGCTGACGGTGCTGCTGAGCCCAAGCTTGGCGGCTCTTCGGAAAAGACGCCCGGAGTGAGGGAGCCTCGACGTTCGAGCGATGGAGGCTGTGGCGAGAGGCCGGCGGGGCGGGTGCTGTCGGATCGCGAACCAGCGCCGTTAGGTTGTGTGGGTTTGGGATGAGCAGAGTCGGTAGTCATGGTGAACGGGCGGTGGGCGGTGGGCGTGTTGGGCGTGTTGGGCGTGTAGGGCACCTCCAGTGGGCGAGGGTTGGCCGCCTTGTCTGACCGGCCAGCACGAGTGAGGTGATAAGGTGGCTGTAGCCGTGCTGAGTCTGCCGACAGATGGCAGAAGAGCGGCGAGAAGGCGCGATCGAGCTGCCAATGCGCGAATCAGTCAGCGGGTGACTGAGCTTCACAACCACTCGACTCGATCCGGCCTAGATGGAGCGACGGAGTGTTGGAGCGTATGCAGGATGCTTTTGCTTTTGCGTTTTGCTTTTGAGATGGAGTAGCGATGGATGTTGGGGACGAAAGAGGAGGGTTGGGAGAGGAGTCGAGTGATGGATCGAGCAGGATGAAGGAGGAAGCCAGCTGGTGCATTGAATCGGCGCAGGGCAGAAGGGCGCAGCGTGTGCGGTGTTATCGCTGCCGGAAGTTGATGATTTCTCGGCACAGCTCTGGTGCCTTGTCGAGAAGGTCGCCCAAAGCACGATTCGGCGCTGCGGTCAAGCCAGCCTTTTAGAGTCGTGGCCTGCCTCGCCCTGCTGCTGCCCCTGCGAATGGCGCATCGATTTTGACGTCAATTCAGCACAGCACGGCACTGCACAGCGCAGTATCGCGATCTAATCAACGTCGAAAAAAAAAGCCTTTTTCTCCACTTTCCACACACACGGAATTTTTGGACTCTGGAAACGCAGCGAAACACGAAACGAATGCGCTCTGGAAACGACGAGAAAGTCTCCACCGCGTTTCCGCCGCCTCGGCGCTTCTTCATCATCATCTCATGCACGGCTGACTGGTTCTGCTCAACACCCGTCGTCCCCTCGCCGCACTCATGCTGACAAGCCGGCATGTGTCTACGCAATCTCGAGGTATCAAAATTGATATTGCAAAAAAAAAAAGTGTGCGCCGGCATGACTGTTCGATATCACCGTGTGATGGCTCAGAAGAACATCTTGTTGAGCTTGTCCTTGGCGGCGCCCTTGATGGCCGCCTCGCGTGTGCTCTTGAGGAAATTGCTTGCGCCTCGCTCGAGTTGAGTGAGGCCATCCTCGATGCCGCTCACCATGGCTCCACGCGCCTTGAGCAGGTCGATGTTCTGATAGCTCGTCGCCCACGCCGAGTCGGCCGATGCTGCCACCGTCTTAGCTCGGCTCGCATCGCGCCGTGCTCCTCCCAGACTCGAGCCTGTCGCCGTTGCGCGGTCGCTCGTCTCGACTCGCTCGGGCTCCGTAGCAGGCGGCAGAGGTGGACGGTAGTCACGCGGCGCAAGAGGTTCACCGAGCTTGGGCGCTTCGGGTCGCTTATCGCCCGCCAGGATGGCGTCCATCTGTGCCCCCACGGACAGCACGCCCGTCGTCTTGGTGCCGAACCAACCGGCAATGCTCGTTGCCACGCCGGCCGCCGATCCCACCGCACCGGGATGCAGTGGCACCGTATGGCTGGAAGCGACATCCACCAGCGTCAGGTTCGGCTGACCGGGTCTACGAAGCGACGCGAACATCGTCCACAGCCGCACGTCGAGGCTGCTGCACACCTCGACAAAGTCGCCGTTGGCATCAAACGAGACGCACGCGCGCCATCCCGCCGACTCGCCCACCTCGCGATGGTGTCGCTGCAGTCGCACAATCGGCTCGAGCTTGGGCAAACTCAACAGCCGGATGCTAGACGCCGTAACCACCGCAGCCACCTTGTCGTGCGCACGCTCGACTACGTCGCATCCCAGCACGCGTTCGCCGATCTCGGCCTTCGCGACCACCGGGCCCGTGATGCCGTACCGCATCGTCACTTGTCGCTCGGTAAAGCCCAGCAGCACATCCGCCTCGGGAAGCTCGGATGTCGAACCTGCGCCGAATCCAGCCTCTTGCTCGCGCAGCGCCCGCTGCAGATCGTTCGGAAGCGCATCGCATGCTCGCCCGCTCGTGTCCAGCACACGCAGCGAGCGCGCATCGCTCAGTTCCTCGAGCTTGTGCGTACTGCTCCGCTCGATCAGCCACAGCTCGAGCGTCTTTTGCAGCGTCCACACCGTCGTCACGCCGTTGGCTCGCACCACGATCAGCCGCGGCGCCAGACTCGGATCCTCGGCGATGCGGCACACACTGAAGCCAAGCTGCACGATCGGGCTCTTGGACTCGGCTTCGATCGCCTTGCGCAGCGTCCTGCTCTCGCTCGCTCCGCCTTGCTCTGATTCGTGCCCTCCAAAGCCTTCCTTGAGAATGAGCTCGGCGCATCGGAAATCGAGCACCGCCAGCGCCGTTCCGCACGCCACAGCCAGGAAGCCAATGTCGCTCGACGCCAGCGCAGTGATCTCTCCTCGCATCGGATCAACCATGAGGTTCGGCTTGAAACCGTCGTAGCGCGGATCTGACAGATGCTGCAGGAACACGATCTCTTCGTGTTCAAAGCTTCCCGGCGCAGGCGGTACCGGAGCCGGAGGAGGAGGGCCAGGTGGGCCGCTGGGTGGGATCGACCGCCAATCTGCTGGCTGTTGAAGCGTTCCCTGCTGTCCCTGGATCACACTCGCCCGCTTCGGGTCGCGGCGCGGTCGCGGAGGAGGCCCAACCGGGCCGGACCCTGCCGCGTCCGTGCCCACTTCGAGCTCTTCCATGGCCTTGGACATCTCGGCGTCCAGCGCCTGCGACGTCGCTGCGGCAGCTTCCGACTGCGGCGAGGCGATCGACATGGACGAGCGGTGCGTGCTTGCACGTGGGCTCCTGACAGGCGGAATGAGCAGATGTGCCTGTTCGGCCTCTTGCTTCTTGATCGACTCCTCCACCTCGTCGTTGATCATCTCGGTCTCGCTCAGCTGGGCGAACCCGAAGCGCATGTGCAGGACCTGGCCCGTCGACAGCACAAGGCTCGCCTCGAGCACCTCGGTAGCGAATTGCACGTCTTGAATGCGAGCCTTTGCCCGTATCCGGTCAAACGTCGGATGGCCATGCATTGCTGGGCTGTACAGCAGCGCTCGTACGTCGATCGTAAGGTGGGGGAGAGGCGACGGGAAGCCCTGCTGCAGCCAGATGCGCGGCGCAGCAAGCTGGCGCTTGAGGTCGTCTTCATCCACCCGACCCATGAGCAGCAAGTGAGGGCTGACATCGTAGAATCGCACCGAGCCGTCGAGATGCCACGTGATGAGGATGCGAAAGGAACTCGAACGAAGCAGCTCGGGGACGCCGTCAGATCCTTCGCCAGAGAGGCACGCCGACGCATTGCCGCCCGCCAGCTCCAGCGGTGGCTTATGATGGTTGAATGACGAACGCAACGCCGAACCCGATGCTTCCTGCTCCTGCTTCTGATTCAAGCCCGTTACGTCCAGCGGCCCAACCAGCTTTCGATAGGCGTGCGGAGTGAGCGTCTCCAATTTAGCGCCTAGGATTGCGCCTGGACCGGCAAGAGTGAGCGGCAGAGGCAGGTGCAGCTCCTTCTGAAGCTGGATGATCGGAGTGCTGCTAGACCCCTGGCTGCCTGAATGGTACGCCTGTGGATCTGAGGCAGTCGTTGCGTCTGACCGCGTTCGGGGCGGGAAAGCAAAGCACGCCAGACCGCGCGCAGCAGCAGGTGGCGGTAGCGTCGGTAGCGCGGGATCGGCTGCGAGCAGCACCACCACAGCCGTCGGATCGTAGCTGCCCGAGTAGTGTGGATTGTTGCGCGGCAGCAGCATAAAGTCTTCGACCTGGCTCGATGTTGGACACAGTGTCTCGGACGTGGGAACAAGGGAATCGTGGAGTGCCTTGCGAAGCTTACGAGTCGCCTCGGCGTTCGCTCCTCCCCACAGCGAGATGCCGGCAGCGTACGGTGGGAGGCTGGAGCAGAGGAGACCGGGCAGATCCATGTCTGGACCAGCACCTCCGAGTACGGTGAGCAGGGTGCCCTTGACGGGCTCCTCGAGAGGCTCATGCGAGGAAGAACCACGCTGGTGCTGCTGAGACTGCCAGCTGGCTGCACCTTCGCTCGCCATGCTCATCCAGCTCTTTTCGGGGAAGCCGGACCACGCGAGCTTGAAGATGGGCTCCTTTGGTGGGCGAGGCACGTCCATGAGCGAAGGATCGGTGATGGGCTTCTCGACGTCGAGACAGTCGAGCGTGCGCACCATGAGCGGCTTGTCGTCATCGCGAATGTGCCAGAACGAGATGCAGCCGTCCTCGTGACCCATGGCGAAGACCTCACCGTCTGGTCGCCAAGCGACGCACGTTGCCGGTGGAGCGCGCTCAGTCCACATGAGGTCCGGGTTGCCTCCCGCGCCGCGGGCGCCCGGCAGGAGGCGGAGTTGGAACGTCTTGAGCACCGCACGCTCACGCACGTCGAGCAAAATCGCGCCGCCCTCGTATGCAAGCAGAAGCTGGTTGATGTCCTTTGGATGGGTCTTGATGTCGATAATGAGCGGCACGTGGCGACGGTTGGGTGCGTCCGGCACGCCAGATTTGCGCAGGATCTCTTCTTCCTCCCACCACAGGTTGGGCACACGGTATGGAGAAGGACACATGCGCTCAAGATCGTACGCATCCACGGTTCCGTCGCGCAGGCCGAGGAACATGTGAGAGTGGGCGGATGAAACTTCGACGCAGATGACCTTGTTGCGCACCGAATGCACACCGACTCGCTGCGGCGTATCAGGATGCGGCGGACCCGTGATACTATGTCC
The DNA here is from genome assembly GCA_023212605.1 of Moesziomyces parantarcticus. NCBI lineage: Eukaryota > Fungi > Basidiomycota > Ustilaginomycetes > Ustilaginales > Ustilaginaceae > Moesziomyces > Moesziomyces parantarcticus. The sequence goes on along the minus strand of JALCCF010000018.1, from coordinate 3,946 downwards.
CGTTGACGCCGTCGAAGGGCGGTATTGGTTCGAAGATGCTCCGTGGGCGGCTCGGATCTGAGGATCGGGTCTGGCCAGGTCATAGATGCTGATGTTGTCCTTCTCGTCGATGCAGACCAAAAGACCCGTGTCGGACTTGAAGGCGAGATGATTGACACGGTGTGCGGGCCGTAGAGAGAACGAGAGCTGAACGGCAGCCGATCCGAAAAGGTGGATGGTTCCAAGCGTGGTGCCTACGGCCAGAAAGCCTCGCACGGGCTCAAAGGCCATGGCGGTGACCTCGCCCGGGAGAGCGAGGCCGGCAAGGAGACCCTCATTGAAGGTGCCTGCGCTACTGAGGTGCGCATTGGCCAAAGATCGGGACCAGTCGGTGTGGTAGAGCCGTTCGGGCACTTTGGAGCCAGCCTGGGCTGCGCGGTCCTTGAGCGACTTGATCCACGAGGAAGACATGACCGCCAGTCTGTGCTGCTCGGCAAGCGGAATGCAAGTTGGATTGTAGCCGTTAGCGCATTGCTTGCGGAGGCACTTTTCCAAGATGGTCCTCGTTGGCAGGATTCTCGTTGGTCTGTGATGGTGATGGTGATGGCTCGAATGAACTCCCGTAGTAAGCCGAAGATGACGGCGAATGTGGCAGCTCGAGCGGCTGTGTGGAGGCGCGGCGGCGGCGTCGTGGAATTTGGCACTTCGGCTTGGCGGTGCCGATGCCAAGAAAGCTCAGCTCGAGCCACCTTTTTTTTACTTGAGCTTCGCACTCGCAGCTCCGAATTCACGCGCTGCAGCCATGCCCGAATTCCGAGAAAGGGCCACTGTCACACCTCCATTCATCTCGACACCGACAGCGACGCTGCGCTCCGGTCGTCCACCCATCAAACAGGACGCACCATCAGCATCAACAGGCTTCTGGAGGCACCTCGCGCCTCATGTCGGCGAAACGGTCCAATGATGTCGCCCCTGTGGCCGGCCCTCCGACGCTTGGCAAGGTGTCGATGCCAGCGGAGCACCTGCAGATCCTACAGCAGCGCTTCGAGTCGCTGCTCTCGTCGATCGTAGGGCTGAAGGAGGAGATTGCGATGGTACCCGGTGTGGACGAATGGCCTGCGCTGCTGCATCGATACACCAATCTGCTCTCGCATTCCTACTCCCTCTCGTCGTCGCTCCTTTCTGCCTCGCCGCATTTCCTACCGTCGCAGCTGGCATCATTCAATAAGGTGCTCGAGGCGGAAGCCGAGAACTCGAATCTGTACGCCGATGTAGGCGAGTCCTCTGCACTATTTGGAAGCTTGGTGGGGGCATCGGGTGGTGGTGGTGGTGGTGCGAGTGCGGATGACGGTGTCAAGGCTACGGCGGATGGGCTTCCCGAACTCAGCTTTTACGACCGCAACAATCCGCTACCTCTGCTGCTCGCGCATCCCGTGCTTCCGATCCCGGACGAGAATATCAACTTCCTCGGAGCGCTGCTGCGCACTGCGCCCGAGGCGGACATCATCACGCAAGAAAGCAGCTTTGTCGATAGCTACGATGCGGCCAAAGCGCAAGAGGCGGGATCGTTTGCGAGCGAGGATGTGGACGCGCAGCTGGAGCAGATCGAAGACGAGATTGCACAGCACGATATACTGGCGCTTCGATCGCTGCGCATGTGGTATCACCTGCGATATGCACCGGACGAAGAGGGCAACGTGCTCAACGTGCGCGAACGACTTCCACGGGCGGATGAGGCAGAAGAGGATGCAGGCGAGGACGACAGCGAAGACGACGATTCGGACGATGATGGACAGGGCAAAGCACAGCAGCTCGAACAGCGTCACCGCCGGAAGCTTGAGCAGAACTGCTGGAGTGCCGATGCCGTGTCTGCGTTCCTGCGCGGGCAACCCTTGCGCTCCTAATCTGGCCCGAACCACTACGCACTCGGTCGGTGTTGTCGCAGCACACTTGTATACCCAATCAAGCCAAAACTGTGTTGCATCAGACTGCTGCTGGACGATGTGCGTGCGTGCGGTCATGACTCTTTGCGAGGGGTATGAGGTTGAGAAATCGGGTCGGAATCGGATCGCAAACCTTGCCGATCGATGAGTGTCCGACAATGCTGGCCGGATGAAGCGATCAAGCGCGCATCCAAGCCACGGATGGACGGAGCTGTAAAGTCTCGATAATAGCACGCCGTCTGCATGTGATGCATAGGGCCCGCTCCAATCAAGCTTCATTGTCCCTTGTCCGACTTAGGTCTTTTGGGCGTGTCGGTGCAGATGCGCTGGTTGATTGGATCCATCTCCGCGATGGGCAGGACGCATCGCCACGATCGGGAAATGAAGCCGACACGGGCTGACCTGTGGTACACCAGCACGCTGCGGTCGGTATGGTACGCTTCGGAACCCGAGAAAGCCTTGATCACGAGGTGTTAGTATCGGATCCGGAAAAACCACTGGCCCACCAAGGGCAGCGGAAGTGGAATCCTTACTTGCAAAGCCTAGACCCCCACCGCATGCCTCTTGGGGATGGGAACCCGTGCAGAAAATGCAAAGGGCCATGAATGGCTGGCGGCACTTTTCTTATTCCAGCCGCGCGTGGCTTCCAGGCCCGAGTCGGGTTCTCGCTCGTTGCACCAGCCGGCAAAATGGGATGGCCGTCGGCGACTCGCAAACAAGCCTCTCAATACACTCTCACCGCTGCAACACACCACCGCTTCGCTCGACCTTTGGTCTCGACTGCTGTCAACCCACCATCAGCAGCGCTTGAACTCATTGGGTCTTATTCTGTCTGCCGAAGCACATCACCGCGGATGAGGGTGGGATGCTACGTTCCCAAGGCGATGTCAAGCACAAGGATCGACAGCACTGGAGCTCTGTGCGCCGAGCTTTCGGGCTACACGTGCTCGCACAACAAGGTTGCCTCTGGTGCAGTGGCGTCGAGAGCTGTTGGTGTGCAGCAGGCTCAGAATAAGGTAGAAGCGCATGGCCAAAGTCTCGAAAGGTCCGCATGGACCCACGAGGCCAAAAGCAAAGCAGAGGCCGCAAAAGAGAGATGGACTCAAGGTCTAGACTCGACCGCCTCGTGAACAGAAGGCCGCCTCAGAATCGTGGCTGGCCGTGCGTGGCTGGCGGTGCGTTGTGAGAGGCGTGCACAGTGCATGCATGCATCCAAGCGCGACTCTAAAAAGGTCCAAAATCCGTTCGCCGGAGCGGCGTCGCGGCATGAGACCAGCAAGGCACCGCACGCCACGGCACGGCACCACAGCCGAGCGAGTCTTGACGGCGTTCCGTTTCCAACGCGCATACGCCTCAGCTCTGGGCCCGTGTCCGCCCCAAAAAAATCCGCCAAAAGTGCGCGTGGTGCTCTTGTTTGTCCGGGCCTCGCTGCAGTGCGGCTGAGCTGCCGCTCTCCTTCACCCTCGCACTCGACGATGCATGGTGATCACCTGTCAAGCCAGACAAAACACGGGCACGGACGCCGCTCGACCTTACCCTGGGCCTCGCCCGCCGTGCCGCTACGGATCGCCTCTTTTTTGACAGCCACAGGCCCTCGGGTCTGCGTCGGTTGGCGGTCCCTGGGATTCGCGCCCTTCATCCCGATGCACCTCCGGCCGTGATTCGCCGCCACCGCCCCTCGTCGCGATCTCGGTCGCCCCCATCGAACCTCGCTTGCACGCAGCGACACCGCCGCCATGCCACTCGCCGCTCCGCTCCGCTCCGCTCTCATTGTCTGACCTTCCGGGCCTCCGAATCCACCTTAGCGCTTGGCTAGTCCCAATTTGCTGGTACACCCATCCAAACACTCGTGCCACGATGCCATGCATCCACCACGCTTCCGGCGCGCTCGACCCTAGGGCCTGGATCCTTCCGGGACTGTCGGCGTCTCTCCTCATGCACTCCGCTCAACCCCCCCCCCCCCCCCCCCCCCCCCCCCCCCCCCCCCCCCCCCCCCCCCCCCCCCCCCCCCCCCCCCCCCCCCC